>CM077094.1:163615032-163977532 GCA_039513925.1 Platanthera zijinensis
GGTTAACCCCCAGGAGGCACCCAGACACCCAGACAGGCTAACCCCAACGTATCTGATGTCTGTCTCATGCTGTCATGTCCGAACGACGTGCAAAAGGGTTATGTTATAACTGCGATGAGCACTACACTCACGACCATCCCTTCAAAAGGTTGTTCTGTATGGAAGCGGAGGACTCTGATGAAGAAGGAATCTGGTGAACTAGACATAGAGCCTTGATCTCTGAGCTTGATGTCAAACTCATTTTGCAAGGTGAGAGTGATGTTATGGGCTTCCGAGCCTAGTTGTCGTTAGCGACTCCGTGGCTAGTCATCTTTAGTTTAAGTTGTCTTTTATTATTATTATTATTTTGAGTCATTATTAGTGTGTAGTGTTAGATATGATATACATTTTGAGTGGTAGAGTTAGTTTAGAGTTACTGCGGGTGTTAGGATCACCCTCTCTTGTACATGTATATATATATCACCTTTGTTCATAGTAAATACATAGAAAATCATTCCACCCTATCATGGTATTAAACCCTAGCCTCTCGAAGCTCCTACGCTCGATCCCGTTGCTAGTTCCTTTGTAGTAGGTTCTGATCATGCTTCCAGGGCGTCTCCATTCTGATCCCATCGAGCGCTGCTCCTACAGTTTTCTGCGCCTGTCGCGCCCGATCGATCAACGCGCCTAACGCCCTCGATCAGTGCCGCTTTCTCCCGATTGATGCAGCAACCGTTGCCCCTCTCGTTTTTTTTGCGTGACGCAAGCCCGGCCGCCGACCATCTCCGTCTGCTTCGTACGAGCCATTGAAGTCTGTGAATAGGCACAAAATTAGGGTTATCTCTCGAGAGAATGCAGAAGATTTTCGATTAAATTTTAGGTACATAGACAAAGCTAACTTTTGAAGATTCAAGGTGTTCTTGTCGTGCTCCTCTCACCAATTGATTTCGATCGTCTCTCGCTGCCCCCGCTCATCTCGTCGAGCCCGTTCGCTGCTCCCGCTCGTTTCGCCGAGCCAGTTCGTTGCCCTTGCTCGTCTCGCCGAGCCCGTTCGCTGCTCTTGCAGCCCGCCAGACCCCTACGTCCTCCAATTTTGGTTCTATGGCATCATCCCGCTCCCCTTCTGTCTTCCTCTAGAATGCCTTGGTGATTGCTGAGAGGACTCTTCCTCCAGCGCCCTCTGCAGCTCGGTCTGGTGCTTCTCGTCGCCGTCTGTTCGCTGTCACTACTGTTAATGTCTTGGTCATGTCAAATCTGAGTGTCGCAAACTTCAGAGTACTCAACAGTCTGGTCAGCAGTGTGCTTCTGGTACCCCTTCCGCTCACTTTCCAACTCTGGCGCAGTCTTTCTCTGTATCTGAGCTTACTCAGCTAATTGCCCAACAGTTCTCCCAGCAGGCGTCACTGTCTCGCTCCTCTCAGCCAGCTGCCTCCGCCCCTGCAGGTATCTCCCCCTCCGACTGGTTGCTTGACTCTGGAGCCTTCTTTCACATGATATATGATGCCACCCACCTCTTGTCCTGTCAGCCCGTCTCCTCTGCCCTTAATATCATGGTGGCATATGACACCACTCACCTTATCACCAGTCGTGGTCTCCTTCATACTAGCCATTTTTATGTTCTTGATGTTGCATACATACTCAAGTTATCCATGAACCTTATATCCGTCAGCCAACTCACATCACACAGTTGTCTTTTATTTTTGATGAGTTTACATGCGGTGTGCAGGATCGTATGACTGGGGCACTCCTTGGAGCTGGTCGTCGTCGTAGCGGGGTGTACATCCTTGATCGTCTCTACCTTGCATCCACTTCATCGCCACATGCAGCTTCCTCCCTTTGTCTTCCTTCAACGGGTTTCTCTCAGTGACATCACCGTCTTGGTCATCCTAGTGGCTCATGTCTAGCTTCTCTTATTAGTCATGGTTTCCTTGGTCATGTTTATGTTGATCGGTCTCAGTCTTCTTTGGGTTGTAAACTCAGTAAACAGTTACAACTCCCATATCTGTCTAGTGAGTCCAGATCTCAACGTCCTTTTGATTTAGTTCATTCTGATGTATGAGGACCCACACCTTTTGAAAAGCGTCATTTTGATTTATGCATTCTCGTTCCAAATTTTTTCAGATCTATATTACTTTTTCTGTTATAGTGCGCTCAAAGTTTTTTGTTTCCATACGTATTTTTCGTTCTGAATCGGGGGGGGGGTATCTCTGTTATGTTTTTCAAGATCTGCTAGCTACGCACGACACTCTCCCTCAGCTTTCTTGTCCTTGTGCTCACGCTCAGAATGACCCGCTGAAAGGAAGCATCGCCACATTTTTAAGACAGTCCACACCCTTCTTATCTCCTCCCACGTTCCTCCTCATTTTTGGGCTGAGGCTGTTTCCATCGCTATTTATCTTGTTAACCTGCAACCTTCCACTTTTCTTCAGGGTCAGAGTCCTGGTGAGTGTCTGTACTCTCGACCCGTGCGTTATACTCATCTTTGTGTTTTTGGTTGTTGATGTTAATATTCTTCTCCCTCCACGTGAGCATACCAAGCTCTCTGCTCAATCCGTTTCTTGTGCCTTTCTTGGATACAGTACTGAGCACAAAGACAATTAATGTTATGACCATGTTGCTCGTCGACTTCGCATCTCAAGTGATGTCACTTTTGATGAGTCTCATCCTTTCTTCGTGTCCTCTGTTCCCTCGACCTCGCACTCATCTGTTACTCCCTCTGACGTGCAGTTTCTCACTCTTCTCATCTCTCTGCCTTATGTATCCTTCCCTCCGGTATGCCCACCTCTTCCCTTGCCACAGCCTACTCCGTCACCTCCTCTCTTGTCGCAGTCTACTTCGTCTTATCCTCTTTTCTTGCCGCAATCAACTTCGTCACCTCCTCACTCCTCTCATCTGTCACACACTTCTCCCTCTGATGAGTTGTCCACTTGGGACCGTGTCTCTCCTCTTCCTTATCACTATATGATAAGTAAAATGAAAGATAGCTTTTTGAGATAGTTGAAATTGAAAATTAAGTTGGATGAATAAATTATGTGTTTGTGTGTTCTATCTCTTTATGTTTTTACTTATATACTGTGATTAAGACAAACATATCTATCGAGTAATAACACAGTATTTTTTAAATATCAAAGTCATATTTTTCCACGGATCTGTGTCGAGTACTCAACTTTAATGAATTAAACTATTATTTTATCAAAAAGATTTTATGGTTTTTAAAAGAGAAAATGAAAGTAATACTTAGTGTTTTGAAAATAGATGAGGTAAAGAGCCCTCTATTTTGATTTACTTTGGAAACTAATTTTTAAACAAGAAAAACTCTACTTTTCTATTAATTTACTTGACCGTGGAGGTTCCCTAAATATGAGTGCACCTCTATCGAGGATACATCCACCTGAGATTAAGGCTCTATTTGTTTGGGCGTTTTGATACTCCGTTTTGGGCAAACGCCGCTGGAAGGAGGGTAAACAAATGAACCTCCGGCGGCGTTTGCTCCGTTTCCACCCACCCGCCTTGAGAAACGCCCCAAAAAGCTCCGTTTGGAGCAGCCACCTCCCCCCTCCGGTTCGAACACTCCGTTTCCATCCGCCGGATCGATCCGCCACCGCCGAACCAAATGAAGCCTAAGTAGTTTGATTGAACTTTTGTATTAAATTAAAATATTTTAATACACGCTTTACGTTGTGAACCTCGCTATTGACCTCCTACTGATATTCGAAGGTTCAACTCGGTAGGCTTACGTTCATCTCTTTCGAGAGTGAGACGTAGTTTCTCTTTACCTGAGAGTGTTTAATTCGTGACCACGAACCTTTCAGCTACTAGTTACGAACTACAGAAATGAAAACCATCTATCGATAGGTATGGTTTCACTCAGATTAATTCTTAGGTAAATCATACGTTTTTATTAATCTAGAAAATAGAGTTTGAAATTGCAGAATTAATATCCTTCCCAACGTATCTCGGTTGATGCTAAAAAGTTCTTAGCCTCTCAATCGGGATAAGGGTGATAGTAGAAAAACTAAAAGACTTATAAATGTACAGAAATAATATCCGTCTCAACCATCTTAATCAATTGCTAAAAAGTTCTTAGCCTCTCATCCGGGATGGAGGTGGTAGTAAAAGAATTAAGAAAAAAAGAAAGGAAGTACACACACACCCTGTCTCAACAAAAATGAGAACTAAGTTAAAAAGCAATAAGGGTTCGTTCGGCGCGCAGGTATTGACTTTCTGGAATTGGCTTTGGTCAGAAAACAAATATTTGCAGGAATTGGTTTTGTGCTGAAAACCAATTCTGCTGTTCGGCTGCAGGATAGAATTCAACAAATAGAATTGGTATTGATATGTTAAAGCTGTTCGGCTGCACAATGAAATCGGCTTTCTGAAATTAAAATTTTTAAAATTTAAACCAGCAAAGCTAACTAGTACTGATAATTAAAGTTCAGAATTATAATGACGTTCTGTCGCATAAACATTGTCCATAATTAAAAATTTAAAAATAGATAAATGTCCGTCATCGATTTAAAAAGTCACAAATCTAGCGTTCAAACTGCATTCGCAGCCATAAGGAAGTACACACACACCCTGTCTCAACAAAAATGAGAACTAAGTTAAAAAGCAATAAGGGTTCGTTCGGCGCGCAGGTATTGACTTTCTGGAATTGGCTTTGGTCAGAAAACCAATATTTGCAGGAATTGGTTTTGTGCTGAAAACCAATTCTGTTGTTCGGCTGCAGGATAGAATTCAACAAATAGAATTGGTATTGATATGTTAAAGCTGTTCGGCTGCACAATGAAATCGGCTTTCTGAAATTAAAATTTTTAAAATTTAAACCAGCAAAGCTAACTAGTACTGATAATTAAAGTTCAGAATTATAATGACGTTCTGTCGCATAAACATTGTCCATAATTAAAAATTTAAAAATAGATAAATGTCCGTCATCGATTTAAAAAGTCACAAATCTAGCGTTCAAACTGCATTCGCAGCCATACGCCCTTCATGTCTTCAGGTAGCCGCATGAATATGTCACGTTTGACATTATCATGACACAGTATATCCATCGCCTTGAGAAAATCACTCTGGTCTAAATCCGTCATCTGAGCTAGTGCGACATATATGTCATCAACATTGCTAGCCGACTTGCCCCCCGCTGCATTTTCCACGGAATCAGCCAATTTTTCAATGGCTACAGCTACAACATTAGCTCCTACTGGGCGTTTTCTCCTCCTTCTGCTGCTCTATTCTCCACCTATTCTAGTCTGACTTGATTATAATATCCATCTTACGTTTTTTCTCAAACTCTACAAGCTCCATGACAAAATCCTAGATTTATAAATCAAAATGAAAACAATAAAAATTAAAGCAATAAACACTCAACACATACACACGCTTAACACATACATTCAAACACACAAGTACATTAAACACATACACTCAACACATACACTCAACACATACACACACATATACACACACTCAACACTTACACTCAACACATACACACACATGAACACACACTCAACACTTACATTCAACACATACACACACATATACACACACTCAACACTTACACTCAACACATAAACACATATCACACACATACACTCAACACATACACACACATACACTCAACGCATACACACACATCACACACATACACTCAACACATACACTCAACACATACACACAACAAACACATCACACACATACACTCAACACACACATCACACACATACACTCAACACTTATTACACTTACACACACACAACACTTAACACACAACACACACACACATCAAATACATACACATGCACTCAACACATACACACAACACATGCACACACACACACATCACACACATACACTCAACACTCAACACATACACTCAACACATACACTCAACACTCAACACATACACACAACACATACACACACTCAACACTTACACTCTACACACACACACATCACATACATACACAAGTGCACATACACACACATAAAGTATACACAGAAATTCATTAGCTTAGCACTAATTTCATACCATTAGTTTTCTACCTAATCTGAATAAATATATGATCTTAAACAATTGACACCATAAAGTATACAACACTAAAATCTCCATCATACCACAATTATTAACATATACAAATGTCTACATTAATTAAAAAAACCAAAATTAATAAAGCTAACAACCATGTAAATAAACCTCATTATCATAATCTCCACATGCATTTCACACCATACAAGAAGAAGGGAGGAGGAAGAAGAAAGGAGAAGGAAGAAGTGGAGAAGGCAAACCCTAGATCGGGGAGGAGTTCGGCCTAATAGCAGGAAGTTCGGCCTAAATGCGGAGGAGGAAGAAGAAAGGTGAAGAAGAAGAAGATGTGCTAATTTCTATTCCTGTGGAAGAAGAGGAGGAGGAAGTTCGGCCTAAACGCGGCTTCTTTTGAGTGAATCTCGAAGAAGAATGGCGGAGGACAAAGAGGAAAGAAGACGGTGAAGAAGTAGAGAAGAGGAGGAAGAAAAGGAGGTATACCTGTGACGGAACCTGCGGAGGATGATCGTCGAGGAGGTCCGCTGGTTTCGGGGGCGAAGGAGTTCCGTCGCGTGCGAATCGGGGGAGAGAAAAATCGCCAATTTCGACCGCAGGAGATAAGAATTGGGCTCTCGGGATTTTAGGGTAGGGTTAAAACCGGCGGTTTTTTGCTAAAAACCAATTCCGTCCCATTTCCGTCCCGCCGAACACATGTATTGATTTTACTGTGGCCCAAAGTCAATTCCAGAAAACCATTTTCGTCTTGCCGAACGGACCCTAAGAGTTGTAGAATTACTGAAAATTGAAATTTATTACTTAAGAAAGTGTTACATACTAGGAAACCCAAACTAGGGTTAGAAAACTATCACTCAGAAACTACTTCTAACTACTATATACAACTATGTGGAACTCTACCAGTTCTCCTCTAAACCTCAGCCTTGGCCATCTGTTTATAGCCGAAATTTTTGAAGTACACGCCCCCCTTACACGCGCCCCTTGGGCGTGTTGCTGACGTGACATCTGTGGATATAATTTCAGAGGTTTCTGGATCGAATTTGAAAAGTACACGGGCGTGACATGATGGTCACGGGCGTGTAAGGTGGGCGTGTCTGCAAGGCGTGGCAGATTGGCTTCTTCAGGGCGTGACAACGCGCTTCTTGCTTGATCACGACTGATGTCACAGGCGTGTCAGCTGGAACACTGGCGTGTACCCTGGGCGTGACTTGAGTTCGCTGGCTTCAGGAATTTGGCACGGCGTGACAGCGAGCGGCTTGCTTGGTCACGGGTGATGTTACGAGCGTGCCACGTGGCACACGGGCGTGTAGCCCAGGCCTGACTGAGCTTGATGGACGAAATCTGCTAACTCCTGAAATTGCTGGCTTTAAAGTTACACGTCCTAGGTCACGGACGTGACCTGAGGGAGTGACTTAGGAAATTTTATTGAATTGCCCCAAATGTGCAGAAATACCTGTAGGGCACAAAAACAGGTTAAGTTAGAACTGAAAATAAAAAAGAAACGATTTATTTAGTTATGTACATAATATAATTACACTTTTATTTAAAACTAAACTAAAATTTAACCTAAAAATATGTATATTTTGCTACTCATTACTATACTCCTCGCCCTCCTCCTATTTCCTCGCCTCCAGTGCCCCCAGACTCAGTGTCTACCTCCTCCAGCGAGTGTTCTGTGGATGATCCTCTTGTACGCCGCAACCCACCTCGTGAGAGACGTCCTCCCGACGGCCTTAGCCTACTACCTTACCGCTAGACCTACCTGCCCTTCCTGTTACTGCCTGTAGTACTCCATAGTCGACTTCCTATCGTGAGGCTGCCCAGATACCTGAGTGGCAGGTTGCTATGTCTGCTGAGTTGGAGGCACTTGAGCACACTCGCACATAGGAGCTTGTTCCTCTTCCACCCGGTGCTGTTCCTATTACTTGCAAGTGAGTTGTTAAGGTTAAGACTTGCTCTGATGGTTCTGTAGATAGGTACAAGGCTAGGCTAGTTGCTCGTGGTTTTCAGCAGGAGCATGGGAGAGACTATGACGAGACTTTTGCTCTTGTTGTTCACCTGACTACAGTCCAGACTTTTATTGTTGTTGTCGTTGTTCGCTACTAGTCCATTAGTCCATATAACAGCTTCACGTGAAGCATGCCTTTCTTCACGGCGATCTTCAGCAGGAGATATACATGTGTCCTCCTCCGGGTCTATCCTCTCCTTCAGGCCTTGCTTGCTGCTTGAGGCGAGCTCTTTATGGGCTCAAGTTGGCTTGACGTGAAGAATGCCTTTCTTCACGGCGATCTTCAGCAGGAGATATACATGTGTCCTCCTCCGGGTCTATCCTCTCCTTCAGGCCTTGTTTGCTGCTTGAGGAGAGCTCTTTATGGGCTCAAGTTGGCACCCCACGCGTGGTTTTCACGTTTCAGTTCAGCCATTACAGCCACCGGGTTCCAGCCATGTCCACATGATCTGGCTCTGTTCGTGCACTCTTACTCCTGTGGTCGGACCCTTTTGTTACTGTACATGGATGATAGATTATTACTGGTGATGATTCTTTTCATGTGGCCTTCGTCAAGCATCACCTTGAGCAGCAGTTTCAGATGACTGATCTTGGACAGCTGAACTACTTCTTGGGTCTGAGGTCAGCTCTACAGATCGCTCTCTCATCAGGACTACACATCAGATCTCCTTGCTCGGGCTGCTCTATCTGACTCTCGCACAGTGGACACCCCTATGAAGCTCCACCTTCAGTTACGTTCGGATTATGGGGTTCCACTCTCTGATCCTACTCGATACCGCCACCTCATGGGGATTCTCGTCTAGCTTACCATTACTCGGCCCGACATTGCCTATGTTGTTCATGCGCTGAGTCAGTTTATTAGTGCGCCCACCTTTGTGCATTATAGTCATCTGTTGTGGCTCCTGCGCTATCTCTGGGCGACGACCTCTCGTGGTCTCTTCTTCAGTAGTAGTTCTCTACAGCTACATGCTTACTCCGACTCCACCTAGTTTAGTCATCATGTTGACTGTCGTTCTGCCACTGGTTTATGTCTGTTCTTGGGTTCTTCACCTATTGCATGGAGGTACAAAAAACAGACTGGTGTTTCTCGTTCCAGCACAGAGGCTGAGCTTCGAGCCATGACTACCACCGCTGAGGATATTATTTGGCTCCGTTGACTTCTTGAGGATCTTGATGTCTCTTCTCCAGATCTCACTCCCCTCTACTGTGATAGCACCAGTGTCATTCAGATTACTCTAAACCCGGTGAAACATTCTCTCTCCAAGCATATCAAGGTGGATGCTTTCTTCTTGCGTGAACACTATGGTTGGGGCACTCTTGCCCCTTCCTTTATTCCTTCCGAGCAGCAGATTGCAGATTTGATGACAAAGCCGCAGACAAGACCCATCATGCATATCTATTGTCCAAACTCTCGATGTATGATCCCCCAAGAGTTTGTGTGTGTGTGGGGGGGTAGATATGATGTACATTCTGAATGGTAGCGTTAGCTTTAAGTCACCGTGGGTGTTAGGACACCCTATATATATCTTTATATATAAGGGAATATACATATTTGGAAGCACACCATAAATTGAATTTTGGCCATTGGATCATGAGAGAGAACATGAAGAGGGGAGATTTGGGAGAGAGAGAAAGTGGAGGGAGAGGGAGAGAGAGGTGGCGGGAGAGAGAAGGAGAGAGAAGGGGAGTGATAAAGAAAGTGAGAATGAGAGATAAATTAATTTTTATACATT
Source organism: Platanthera zijinensis (assembly GCA_039513925.1). NCBI lineage: Eukaryota > Viridiplantae > Streptophyta > Magnoliopsida > Asparagales > Orchidaceae > Platanthera > Platanthera zijinensis. The sequence continues at coordinate 163,624,796 of CM077094.1, forward strand.
AAAATTTGCAAAATTTTATAAAATAAAAATAGGAATAGTAATCCATATTTTTTGGGTCATTTTAAGTACTCATATGTATATGTTTTGAAAAAAAAAAGGTGCGTGCGCAACCCGATATAGGAATGCAGCCCGCAGCGACGCATCGAGCACGGGCGAAGCCCGTGCACAGGCGGGCGAAGCCCGCCTGATGCGGCCGAAGGCCGCCCGAGAGCATCGAGCACGGGCGTAGCCCGTGCGAAGATGCTCGTATATATATAAAGGAATATAGGTATTTGGAGGCACACCATAAAATGAATATTGACCATTGGATCATGAGAGAGAACATGGGGGGATTTGTAGAGAGAGAGAAGAGGGAGAGGGAGAGAGGGGGCGGGAGAGAGGAGAGAGAAAGAGGGTGAAGTGATAAAGAGAGAGGGAGAGAAGAGTAATAAATTATTTTTATAAATTAAAATTTGAAAAATTTTATAAAATAAAAATAGGAATATTAATTCATATTTTTTTGCGGTCATTTTAAGTACTCATATGTATATGTTTCGAAGAAAAAAAGATTTTGGGTGCGTGCACAGCCTGCTCATAGGCGGGCGCAACCCGCATCGACGCATCGCGCAGGCGGGCGAAGGCCGTGCGCAGGCGGGCGAAGGCCGTGCGCAGGCGGGCGAAGGCCGTGCGCAGGCGGGCGAAGCCCTCCCGAGAGCTTCGAGCACGGGCGTAGCCCGTGCGAAGAAGCTCGTATATATATATATATACATACATATATATATATATATATATATATATATATATATATATATATATATATACATATACATATATCTTTACCACTATAAAAGAAATATAAACTCATGAGTTCAAAATTCTCACCGCCGTCGGATCATGGTTTGATAATTTATCAGTCGTCGGATCGTTTTTTTATTAAAAATTTAAAAACTATAGGGCTCCTAAAGCTAGAGAGGGAGGGGAGAGAGAGAAAAAGAGAGGAGAAAGAGAGAGAGATTAGTTGTTGTAAGTCAAAACGCGCGTTTTTTTACAAAATAAAAATTGCAATCGTGATTGATATTTTTTTACGGCCATTTTGAGTACTCATATGTATATGTTGCGGGCACGGCCGACGGGGGCGGGCGAAGCCCGCCGTTGACGGGCGGGTACTGTCGCATTTGGCCGTAGGGGTGGAGCCCAGTTTCGAGCACTCGCCGTGGGGGGTAGGCGAAGCCCGCCATCGCCGGGCGGGTACTGTGGCGCGTAGCCATCGGGCCGAAGGCCCGTGCCTGTCACTCGTGTATATATATATATATATATATATATATATATATATATATATATATATATATATATATATATATATATATATATATATATATATATATATATATATATATATATATATATATATATATATATAATTACCCAAACCTCGCCTGTAAACTAGCATAATTAGTGAGAGCACTTATCTTATTTTCGAAATTATAAAAAACTCCCCTTAAGTTTTCATTTCATTATCAAAACCTCTCATGGTCTTTTCATTTCATTGCATCCATGAAGAAAAATACCCTGGACACTGTTCACCGAGGGGGTGTTTTTGTGCATGGATGTTATGAAATTAAAACTTCAGTGAAGATTTTTGTAATAAAATGAAAACTTTAGGAAAAGTTTTTGTAATTTCGAAAATAAGAGGGGTGCTGTCAGTAATTTAGTAAAGTTAGAGGGGAGGTCCCAGTAAATGGTCATATATATATATATATATATATATATATATATATATATATATATATATATACAAGTGACAGGCACGGGCCTTCGGCCCTGGGGCATTCGGCGGGGGTGCGACAATCGGCGGGATGCAACATTCGGCGGGGTGCGACATTCTCCAGGATGCGACATTCGCCGGTGGTGCGACATTCGCCGGTGGTGCGACATTTGTCGCGGGCGGCGACATTTGTCGTGGACAATACCCGCCCCGATGACCTACCCGCCCCTATGACCTCGCGCGACAGTACCCGCCCGCTCCCGGCGGGCTCCGCCCGCTCCGCAACATATACATATGAGTACTCAAAATGACCGTAAAAAAATATTAATCAAGAATATAATTTTTATTTTGTAAAACAAATTATATTTTAACATTAAAACATTAATTTTTCTCTTGTCATTCATAGCTAGAGACAATAGGTTTAGGGTATCTAGTGTTTTAATTTTTTGTATTTTTATATTGTAAAGTTGTGTAATTAACTAAAAGGATATTGTCATTATAATATACTAACATAAAGTTTGGTATAATTGTGTAATTATGAATACCACTATAAGGGCAATATAGGGACATCAGGCAATGTTTCACCAAAGAGTAGTTTTCGTATAATAGTAGAGATACACTTAACGTGTATATCAAAAAATACGCGCGTTTTTGAACTGCGTCTTCTACGGACATTTTTAGGAAAAGTGTTCAACATGAAAGTTATAGATCTCGACGATATCTACAACTTTTATGTTGAACACTGTTCCGCCTGATTTTTTTCGGGGGCCAAATTGGGAGCCTAAACGGCATTTTTAGGAAAAGTGTTCAACATAAAAGTTGTAGATATCGTCGAGATCTATAACTTTCATGTTGAACACTTTTCCTAAAAATGCCCGTAGAAGACGCAGTTCCAAAAAGCGCGTATATACGTATATCCACTTAACGCGGATATACATTAAACCCTATATATATATATATATATATATATATATATATATATATATATATATATATATATATATATATATATATATATATATATATATATATATATATATATATTACTTTTGTTCATAGTGAATGCATAAAAAATCATTCCATCCTATCATTTAGGAGTTAATATTTATCATTTAAGGACCTTTTAAGCCAATTTGAAGACAAATGATGTTCGAATGAATATATAAAAGAAATTAGAACATCTCTTGCTTTGCTAAGAGATTATGGTAGCCTGCTCTCTCTCTCTCCTGAGCACACCCTACCTAAGTTCTGGCTCCATAATATCCTCTACCTTGTATCTTCACATCAGGACGCTCGTCCGACGACTACCGACATTCTACGGGTTTGGGCGTAACACAAGGCTACTCGAGTTCCCGGGTACATGACTTTATTCTCAAATTTGTTAGGTTTAACACTGAACAGAACAGAAATATGAGGGGCTCATAATCTCAACCTAGAACAGTTAGGATAAAATTGAGGATGATGAAATGATGATTTATTGAGATAAACTTTATATAAATATATGTACCGAGCAGAAAATTGCAATGCAGAAAATTTATGGTTGTGTTCTCTCTTGCTGCTGCCAGGTTCTTGAAGGGGCCACCGCCTCCGCCGCCGCCGCCGCCGCCGCCGCCATTGCTAGCAATATTGTGAAATGAATTTTGCAGCAAAAATCTGAAGGCTTGGATTTCATGTACCATATACTTTATATTTCTGAATTTTTAAGTTTTTGCTCTAAATTATGAGGTCTTTTGGGAGAGCTTCTTTGGTGAGAGTGGTAACAATGCAGATACCATCAGACTCTATTTTTTCGCTCGTCTTTGAGCTGAGGGACGATGCAGATGGCGGCAACGGACATGCTGATCGGATTCCGGCCTGTGCATAAGCACTTGTTGATGCGGAAATGTGCGCCGAATTTGGAGAATGTGATTTTTGGGGTTTAAATTGTTTGAATTTATGTATTTTATGTGCATTTTGGGCCCAAGTAAATTTTGTGACATCTCTGCGTAACATTTTGATTCAGCTGGGCATGGAATTTTACGATGCATTACTGTTTGGACAGTATTTGCTTTCTATAGAATTTTACGTGTCCGGTTTGCAGTCTCAAATCATTGTTCCGGACTCGGGAGGCTCATTTATGAGAGGTTTTTTTTTCTTACTTTATTTAGGCTCTGGTTGGCTAGGCGATGTCTAAGCTTAAAATTGACATTGTGATTCACCATAATTTGATCTCCCAAAATGATGCTATTAGTAAGGCTTTATTTGGTAAGGCGTTTAGGGTTTGGCGTTTGGAGCAAACACCAAACCCGCTGCAGGGAGGAAAAGCTGCCCTGCTGCCGCATTTTGATTCCCGCTTCCGTCCCTCCGGTTCGAGACCTACGTCTGCTCCCGCCACTGCCGCGCCAAATAAAGCCTAATTCCCCTGATAATTATGTCACAATATAAAATAGTGTACTCATTTGATGCGAATGAGTGTAAGATCTAAAAATGCAATAAATAAAGGGCAAAATGGAGAAAATGTTTGTTTCAAGAAAATGTATCTTTTTCTCTTGATCTTCGTTCAAAATGCAAGTGATAAGGCCGCGGGATAGAAACTTAACAGTGATATAACGGGGCGTGATTCCAAAATTAACGTGGGGCGATCATTGGGAGAGCTTCCGGAGATCACTAGAGGATCACCTGACCACAGTCACAAGCATTGCATAATTTCCAGATCATTGAAAGATCACCAGCAGATAGTTGTGTCCAAAAAGCCCGATCCGGCCGGGTTTGGACCGGGCTTTTTGTCAACCGGGCTTGGCCCAACTTGAGCCGGGCCAGGCTCGGGCTCCCTCTCAAAGAGGGGGCCCGATAAGGCCCTTCAGGCCGGAAAGGGCCGGGCCGAGCCCGGGCTGATTTGATTTTAATCTCTCCTAGATAGGCGGGATTAAAATCCTTCTTGGAATAGGCTGGAAATCCCGCCTAGCCTGGTGTCGGGCCCAGGCTAGGCCCAGTGTCCGGGCTTTGCCCGGCCCGGCCCGAGCACCGGGCCGGGCAACCAACTAATATGGGGCCCGGTAAAACCCTCAAGCCCGGCCTTGGCCCAAACTTTTTGAACACGACTACCGGCAGATCATTAGGAGAGCAATGTGATCTCAATGGGAGATCATTAAGAGATCACCAGAAGATCGCTCGCGCTTTGTTATCACGTTAAGTTTTTTCTAATTGCATGTATCGAAGATTTGGAGATGCCTGCCGCATACCAAAGTCCTGAAAGTTCGCATATGTATAACTTTAATTGTTGCATAATTACAGCTTCCGCCCCTCTAACCTTTGAAATTACAAAATCTCCCCCTCAACATTTACATTTCATAACATCCGTGCACAAAAGTACCCTCTTGGAGTAAATCTTCAGGGGAGTCTTTTTTGTGCGTAAATGTTATGAAATGTAAATATTGAGCGGAGGAAATTATAATTTTGAAAATTAGAGGGGTGCAAAAGCTATAATCACACAAACTTGGAGGGGTGGAAGCTATAATTACCCTAATAACCCTTTAAATGTATATACCAACCGACAATGTGAGGGAGACATGGTATGAAATACATTAGGCATGCTCTGTTCACGCTTATAGTGCTCTAATATCTCTCCCCACCCCCTCAACAAACCAAAGTACTTTTCAGTTCTTCTGGTTCAATGCAGATTTCTCTCTATATTATACAGGCACCAACAGCTCTGTTTCACCGTCTTCATGCTTTGTAACACTAAAATGAAGAACGCTGTAGCTCCCCCACCTGTTCCAGTATGTGTGCTTGATTCATGGATTTATTCGCTTGATTCCGTGCCGTTTGCTTCATTTTAAGCCATCATTTTGTTTTGATACGAGAGATTTAGGCCCCATTTTGGCGCGGCGGTGACAGTCATGAGCGTGGTGGTTATGAACCGTCACGAAGGCCGGACCTCGACAAAGGAACTTCATCCACTTTTATGTTCAAAACTAGTTATATTCTCTTAATTTATGGATTTATTCGCTTGATTCCGTGCCGTTTGCTTCATTTTAAGCCATCATTTTGTTTTGATACGAGAGATTTAGGCCCCGTTTTGGCGCGGCGGTGACAGTCATGAGCGCGGTGGTTATGAACCGTTGCAAACGCCCGACCTCAACAAAGGATCTTCATCCACTTTTATGTTCAAAACTAGTTTTATTCTCTTAATTTATTGATTTTTTCGTTTCATTCCGCGCCGTTTTCTTCATTTTAAGCCGTCATTTTGTTTTGATAAGTGAAATTTTGTCTCCGTTTTGGCACAACGGTGTCAGTCACGAACACGGTGGTTATGAACCGTCGTTCGTGAACGCCCGAACTCGCCTGAGTAACTTCATCCACTTTTATGTTCAAACTAGTTTAATTTTCTTGGTGGTGGACGTAACCGTTGTCATGCCGAACATACATTCTATGATGGTGGCGTTTCTGTCCGAACTCACCAGAGCAAAAACGTCGCCTCAAACGGTGCCTAATTAGTCATTTGGCTGAAATTTGTTTACATCAGGTGAAATAAAGGACAATTTTTATTTCTAGCATGCATGCATGTGTTCTTTAATGCTGAGAAGTTAACTTTGGGGCATGTGATGGTATTGGGTTCAGTCTCATGTAGAATAGGCAGAAAAAATACTTGTTCATGAGCTGTTTATGCATAAAGACTTCAGGCAAGTTTGGGAGAGCAGTTGCAGACTTGCAGTATGGCGGCAGTTATGAATGCAATTATGAAAAATACATATAGTATTTCGATAGGTGCGAGCACAAAACAATGTTTTAGGCAAAAAGGCCACCTCAGTCGTCAAGATGCGCTCAAGGTGCGACGATCATGAGAGGCTACACTTTAAAAAGTAGAATTTCGGTCCAAAAAAAAACTACTAGGTGTTGAAACCGAAAATCGGTCTCTTGTGGAGTTCACCCTTGGGGAAGGGGTGGTCGCGCACCTACTTCGCTCCTGCAAGAAAAACAACAAGGAAAAGAGAGCAAAGGACTAGACCAAGGGCCCGGCTCGGAGGTCCCATCACAAACCCGGAAGATCACTAAGTGTTTCCCCTCCTTAGCCAAATGCCGGGCTAAGGTACCTCGAAAAGCGCTAGAAGACTGGGGAGCAAGTAAGCCTTGCCTTCTGAGGTACCCCTTGGGTCCTATTTATAGGATTTTGAAGATGGTCTGTAAATAACTAACTTCTGCTGCCTTGAAATTACTAAAAGCTCCTCGGGCTGGTCTGCCAACAGCCAAACTCCGCTGTTCTAAACAGCTATATGCAGCCCACTTGGGTCTGCCAACAACGAGACCCTGCTGTTTTGACCGGCTAGGGGCAGGCCAATGGGGTAAGACAGTAAGAAATCCTCCCCATTGGGAATCGAGCGAGCAACCCTTCAATGCTTCCACTCGGCGTGAGGCGCGGGCCGGGGCCGGCTCGCCGGGAGGGCACGGGCCGACCCGCCTAGGAGAGGCGGGCGGGGCTGGCCCGCCAAAATAGGCGCGGGCAGGGCTGGCTCGCTGGGAGGGCGCGAGCCAGAGGATGGCCCGCCTAGGGGGGCGCGAGCTAGCCCGCCTAGGAGGGTGCGGGCCAGGCTGGCTCGCTAGGGCAACCCTTTGATGCGCGGGTCGGGGGCGGCCCGCCTGGTTACCTGAGCCCCTTCGGCGAACACGGGGTTGTACACTAGGGAAGTTGTAAACGCGGATAAACCGTCATCAGTGTGTACTATTCACCTTCACAAAGCATCAACAGGATTGATTAGTGTATTAAGCTCAACTTTGTCACCCATTAGATTCACACTCCAAACAATTGAAAATACACCTTAACATCAGTTGATTGTAGGTGGAGGGGATCAAGATTTATATAAAGTGCACAAGTCTGCATAAGTTGAATACCCTTTCTCATGTGTAGGGTTTTTGGGACTCTGACCTATGAATTTTTTAATCGGGCGACGTAAGAGTCGACCTTTGATCATAGCTTGCTTTGATGCCCTGCTATAACGTATACATCCAACAAAAAAAATTAAGTAGTTGTTGGTGAAGGGGCTCCAGATCTTTGTACAGTGGATGACATTATGTCGAACACATGCTCGACATAATGAAGGCCGACGCCCGCATGTCTCTTGTTTTTCTATATATTGTGTGCTCACTATCTTGCTCAATTCTCTATTGCTATCTTGTTGGTGAATGGTTTTGTAACAATCTTCTATGGTTTTAATTTCTTATGATGATTTTTTTTTCTTTGTGTTGTTTCTTTGGCATGAAGAAATGTCGACTTCCTTGGCTTGTGCAATTGGCATTGAAACAATGTTGGTTGATGATCCATACATTATTCATCATCTATCAGTTCGGGTCTCATTTGTTGCAAGCCGTTGAATCGTACATTATTTCGCTCGGATTGTTGCAAAATTATCGGAATTTTCAATTGCGTAACCTTAGGCACTTGGCGATTGTGGTGGACAGCGAGGAAGCTAGAAACACACAAAAGGTCAAAGAGCTATTGCTTTGGTTGTCAAATAATGGAATAAATTATGTGGCACTCTATGACATGGAAGGTAAACTCAGTCGTCTTTCAAGACAACATAATAGTATATTATCACTAATAGTGTGTTTGTTTTGACGGAATTGGGGCACTGTAATTAGAATTGAACATTCATTTTCATTGAAATTAGACCTCCAATTCCACTTCCGAAGCCCTAATTTTGTCACAATGTAAAGAACCTAAGATTTATAGTGGAGCGAGTTTTTTTTTTGCTCTTTGTAAGGATATACTTCTTGTTTGTTAGGTGACATTTTCTGATTTTATCATGTAGGTGTGCTGAAGAAATCTCTTGGGGGAGAGTTGGGTAGCTTTGCCAATGTAAGAAATAATACATCCTTATTTCCATTTGAATTTCTATGTACATATCAAAGGAACCTCTTACTTTCATCTTCTTGAAGTGTGATAAGTATGTAGGATTTTGTTCATTTATATTTGTGAATTTTATATATAAAATAATTACCCAAACCTCCCCTGTAAACTAGCATAATTAGTAAGAGCACCCCTCTTATTTTTGAAATTACAAAAAACTCCCCTTAAGTTTTCATTTCATTACCAAAACCTCCCCTGGTCTTTTCATTTCATTGCATCCATGAAGAAAAATACCCCCTGGACATTGTTCACTGAGGGGGGTGTTTTTGTGCATGGATGTTATGAAATTAAAACTTCAGGAGAGGTTTTTGTAATGAAATGAAAACTTTAGGGGAAGTTTTTGTAATTTCAAAAATAAGAGGGGTGCTGTCAGTAATTTAGCAAAGTTAGAGGGGAGGTCCCGGTAAATGACCCTTTTATATATTGCATAAAAGGTAATTTGTCATTGAAGTTTTTGTTTTTCTGAATTAAGATATTGAAAAAGAAGTTTCACTTTGTTTATCAAAGATTAACTTTCTTTCTAGGCTCTGTTTGGGGCAACGGTGTGGGTCTATTCCTGTAGCAAAAGGAATTCAGTAGCTAATGGAGGTCCTCCTTTCTAGTTGACAATGGAGTCCTCACCAAAAGTTCTCTTTTTCCACAGGAGGGATGCTGCCAGAGCCCCACAAGCTATTTAGAGAGCCTCCATTTTTGACCTCTCCGGTGGAAAATGGAGATGCACCGACCCCCAAACACAGACTTAGTGTCAATATCATGTATGCTAATTTAAAAATGGGCAATGCTAACTAATTACATAGAGGGGTTAAAAAGTGCTTTTGTTCCTCCATATTTAAAAATTAGAAGTAATCTTATTTTGATAGCATTTGATCCTTCCTATCCCATTTGTGGGGGAAAGCAAAATATTTTTTGGATAAAATGAAAAAGGGCTTAAAACAACCTTGGACAAAAACAAATGATTAGCAAAACAGATAGAAACGAATAAACGATGTTGATACGCGCCTGTATGCACCCACCCCAATGCAATGCGAGAAAGAAAGAAGGATTTTGAAGTTTTTGTATGACATTGTCATGCATTTCTATGTTGTCTGGACTCCAATTATTTATATGATATCTCGCTTTACTGAAATTGGTGTCTTGTAACAAAAGGGCATGACTTCCGCATCCCAACAAAACGGAATGATTATAGAACTGCTTTCCTTTGCCGATAGTAAAGTGGGAGTCGCGAAAGCAGCTAGTTTTTTGTGCTCCAAGTATCAGAATGGTGAACTCGCAAGCTCCAACACGAAAGAACCTGCATTAACAGAAAGCGAAATAGACGATGCTCTAAATGCAGTGGGTGGGTTCCCTACTTTTATGTTCATCCATCCACAATTTCTTATAGATTTAAAATAGCATTTTTGAAGATACTTTGGTTTACAACATGTTGATAGAGACTTTGAATTCCTCCTTCCTAGGATGCGGTGGACCTGACCCTGATCTTCTGCTTATATACGGACCCGTCCGGTGCCATTTAGGATTCCCCGCATGGAGAATCCGCTACACGGAGATCATGTGAGTTTTATACATTTATTGATGCAAAAGAATTGCTTCTTTCATGGCAAATTCAGTTGTTATATATGCATTCAGTGAAGAATTCCATCTGTTTTAGCAAACTATGTACTTATTCTATACATGGCTCACACTTGTAGGTGTCTTCTACACTCGCACAATGAAAATTTTACTCAAAACACCTTTCTACGTACGAATACGGTTTCGCAACATGAGCTTTTAGGTTCTTAAAGTTTAGTAGCCTGCACATATCAATGTTCCATCCACATTCATATGTCTAATGCAAAGTTTCTTATGCATATAATAATGCGAATTATGCAATAGTGATTCAATTTTATCTTGCCATTCAATGCATCATGCATTATGTTGTTGTTCATTGGAATTACTCATGGGCTAAGGCTCCATTTGGCACCACTGTGGCGGTAGGAGCGTGGTGGTTATGAACCATCGTTCGTGAACGCCGCCTCATCTAAGGAACTTCAATCACTTTTATAGGCTCAAAACTAATTTTCTCTTCTTGGCGGCGGTCATAGCCGTTGTCTTGTCAAACATGCATTTTATGATGGTGTTGTTTTTGTCTAAACTCACTGGAGCAAAATCACCGTGTCAAACAGAACCTAAATGTAATATTAGCATACATTATGCGTTCATAATGCTTGTAACAAGTAGCAACCAATGAGATTATTCTAAAAGCATAGTTGTTAATTATATGCCTCAAATCCTATACAAATTACGATGTTGGTGTTGATATCGACCATTTTATTATCAAAGGTATTTTTTAAATGTACAAAGTGTTATTTAAACTCCTTTTCATTCTAAGTTGGGTAAATTTTGAAATCTTAAATCCACACATTTCCTTGTAATCATTTTTGTTCTTGATCTACTGAAAAATAGACGATTGCTATCCTTGTAACCATTTTTCTTCTTGATCTAGTGAAAAGATAAACTTCTCGCATATTTCTAATGATTATAGTCATGGAAGTTAATGACAACATATAATATTGTTTTTGGGTTTTATCTCAAGAGTATAAAAATAAATAAATAATAATAATAATAACGGATTAGTTATTAGGGGTCGTCTGTTTAGTTTAAATTTTGTTTTAATTTTCATGTTCTTTTATATTGCAGACATATGGGGCCACTAAAATCCATGAAATATGGTACCATTCTGAAAGCTTTCTATGAATATTCAAAGAAGCAACAAAACTATGGTAATTAATGATGTATTTTTATTTATTTATTTTACTTCATGAATATCTTTTTTTATTATTATTTAATCCTTATCCCGACCAAAATTCAAAAGAGAAAATAGAAAAATACATGAGAAATTCGGTTAAATTTTTTTGTTTAAAATTATTATTATTATTGGGTGGCGGTTGGCCAGGATGTTTGTAGCAAGAACACTGTCGTCATCAACCTCATCTAAGGAATTTCATTAACTTTTAGGTTCAAAATAGCTTTTTTTTCTTGATGACGGTCATAACCGTTGCCATGCCAAACAAAGTAATTTTTATCCAAACTCATCAGAGCAAAAAATGCCGCTCCAAACAGACCCTTACTAAAAATTTTTATCTCGAAATTCTTTTATCAAAATCTCAATGTTATAATACGGGTCATTTACAAAAAAACAAATAATATTTTGGCACTGTGTTGCCTTCATGAATGTGGTGAGGTTATGAACTGTCGCTCGTGAATGCCGACCTCACTAAGAAACTCCATTCAGTTTTATAGGCGTGCCCTCGGATTTCTCAGGAATAAAAAATATATAAATACATACATACCAAAGAAAAATGTGAAGTACAGTGACTGAGTGATGGTGTTCTCCCTGCTGCTACCAGGTACTTGACGGGGACGGCGCCGATGCCGGCGAAATTGCGAAATCTCATTGCAGGATGAGTTTGCTAGGCGACGAAGAAATCTGAAGGCCTGGATGATTCTGCATTATCAATGTTGAACTCATATTTTCACATTATATACTTTGTTTCTAAACTATGAAAACTTTGTAAGAAACAAAATCTCTTCTTTTCCTTGAATTCAATCTTAAAGGTACTAAATTTAATGCAGCCTTTCTTCTTCATTTGATTGATTAGCCTTCAAATCAATGTTCATTAGTGTTATAATCCACAGGATAGTTAAAAAAAAATCAACATAACTGTGTTTCTCTACAGCTAGCCATTACATACCAGCAGCTCCTTGTTGAACAAACGCAGGATCAAACTCGACCAGCTGCTTCCCAGGCTTCAAAACCTATGACTTGGGCGCTTGCGACGGTGCACCGAGCTGCCACGTGGCGCCGGAAGTTTGTGCCGTCGAGATATTCAAAGTGTGTCCTATATCAATTTTCATTTCGCTATTCGGAGGCGAACATTTCTCGTCATTTGTCGCCCCAACTTGATTCCGCTCCTTGTCTCCGCTCGTCTTCAGGGGCGTCGTCGTCGTACCAAATGGGAATTGTCGCTGCCACAGCGCTGCTTGATAGAACTCCCTGCCCGCGAAAGATGCTCGGGGAGTACTCCGCGGGTTATTGTTGAGATCCATCTCCGATGCATCTGCGGCCTTCCCGGATTTCTTTTCTTTCTCGGGGAGGAACGGAAGATTGTTTGATGCCTCCGCAGACGCATCGGGTGCTTTGGCGGTACGGCTGGACGTGATCGCCGTCATCGGAAAAGCCTTCTCGGGAGGCACCGCGGGAGTATAATTCAGCGGGAGGAGATCATCCCAGTTCTCTAATAGCTCCTTGTAGACTTTTCGAAGTGTGACTTCGGTGAGACCGGTGACTTTGCAGATCTCGGCCTGTGTTTTCCGCTTGTCTTCGAGCTGGCAAGCGAGGTAGATGGCAGCGGCGGATATGCTGATCGGATTCCGCCGGGTGCAGAAGCACTTGTTGATGACAACTTCTCCGATGTGTGCGGCGAGCTCCTGAGCGGACTTGTTGAGCTGAAGCAGATTGCAAAATCTTGGCATGTGAACTGAGATAGAGTTGCTGTTGATGGGCTGGCTCAGTTTCAGAGCTTCGCCGAGGATTTTGATGTATTTTCCTATCTCCTTCTGAGGAAGATTGCTTGCCGCCGAGATTTCCTGATACCCATGTGGCCATGTTAATTAAAAATCAAAAAAATTATTTATATAATTATATGATAACTGCTAACAATTATCCAAAGAGTCCCGCAGAGGCAAAATTTCTAGGTTCGAGTCCCGGACCGTCCGGGACCAATAATAAGCTGCCACGTAAGCCAGCCCGGCCCCAAGCACAAAAATGCATGTCAGACCTTTTGTCATTCGCAGACCTGAGATGTCTTCGAGATGTCTTCCTCTAGTGCAAAAGATATCCCTAAGATATCCCGGACCCAAAAATCTCTCCCACCAGAGGGGGATAGAGGGGGGATATGTTCTATATCCTCTCGGAGAGGTAGGGGAAACACTCTATCCTCCCCAATATAGGGGGGAAACGTTCTGTAAGATCTGTAAGGCGAAGGAAAAAGGAGGGCGAAAGCGCTAAAAATGGTTTTGATCCGACGACAATGAGTGATGGGTTTTTTGAAGCAAAACAAGTGCTTTAAACGGAGTTTTAAACATCACATGAGTTACACCACACGAAGGTGTGGGACCATATCTTAAACGATCTGCAGAAGATTAATAAAAAGTACTCACCTGCATGCCTAAAATGATTGCCTGCACACCATTGATATACGCATATTGGAGAATTTTATTTGCAACCAAAATTTATATATGTACATCAAACTGAAAACTTGATAACATTAAATTATGGCACTTGTTGCGGCCTAATTCGACGTCCCGGTCGGACCGGAATAATTTAGACTGCCTTAGCTCTCGGAACGGTCGAGCGTGCACACAGTCAATGAGATGAGTCGATCGTACACACGAAGTTTTAACGTGGAAAAACCCCTCAACTGGGTAAAAAACCACGTGACCGGATCTGTGCCGGTCAAAGTCCACTACTTGATTGCGGTTACAGTTAATTTGCAGAATCGAGGGCGACAGACCACTCCTCGTTACAATTTAGAGATGAGAAAACCCTTAGCACCCGACGGACGACAGGCCGTGGTGCTCGGCATTTGTTACAAATACTCTTTGCGGTGATGAGCTCTTTGGTGCATCGCGCTGGCACAGAACGCGGGAGCGGAGCACTTGAGAATTTGCGGCCGCGAAAACCTCCCAGAAGCGGAGAGATCGGGCTTCGTCAGGTGGATCGAACGTGGCTTGGAGATGGCTTGAATGTGGCTTGGGAGTGGCTTGAATGTGTCCTGAGTGCTGCTCGTAGGAGAAATCTGGAAGAGCTTCGGCCTGAGGAAGAAGAAAGCTCGGAGAGAAAAAAAGGTGAGAAATGAGGAGGCCTGTGGCTCCTTTTATAGCCTTCAGGAGGTGATTATGGTGGTTACGCGGCTATCCGCATACCATAACCACCATTATAAGTATTTTTGCTATAGCTTAAGGGCGTATATTAGGATAATTAATTTCGCTATTTGTACACCAATTAAATTAATAATAAAATTCCTCCACAAACCTGACGGCTAGTGGGTGGTTACACGCGAATCAGACGACGGGGAATGATCCGAAAAGATCGAACGACGGGGACGGGCTCCCATGGGCGGCCAACGAACTTGCCGCCGAACTCGTCGGCGAGGAGGGCGATCGCCGCCGATGGCCGGGAGAGCGCACGACAACTAAGCCGGCGGCGGAGAGGGGACGGCCGACCGCTACCTCGGCTTCGCGCCCGGTCGAGGAGGGGCGGTCGTCCCGGCCGCCGTTTTGGCCGCGCGTCGGCGGCCGAGGAAGGGCGGATGGCTTGGCCGCCCCTTTGGCCGCGCGCCGGCGGCCGGCTCGGCCGCCCTTTCGCCTGTGCGCCGGCGGCCGAGGAAGGGCAGCCGGCCTGGCCGCCCCTTCGGCCGCGCACCGGCGGCCGGTCTGGCCGCCTTCTCGGCCGCGTGCCGGCGGCCGGGGAGGGGCAGCCGGCCTGGCCGCCTTCTCGACCGCGCGCCGGCGGCCGGGGAGGGGTGGCTGGCCCGGCCGCCTCTTTAGCCGCGCGCCTGCGGCCGGCTTGGCTGCCTCTTCGGTCGCGCGTCGGCGGCCGGCTTGGCCACCACCTTCGGCGCACGGGGGTGGTTCTGACGTCATGCGTGATGGGATCGACATGCGGGGGGATCGGGCGCGGCGATCGCACGCGCGGTCACACCCATGATCCCACTAATTGTAGTGGAGATCATGGGGGGTATGATTATGTACACACCCATTCTTTTTAAGAGGGATCTCATCCCCATCAGCACTGTAGTTAGAAATTACAAAAAAAAACAATAAACCATCAAAAGTTAAACTAAGATATCATGTTTCAAAATAAAAATTAATTTACAATTTATATTTATTATAGGGAAGAATTGAATCACAAATCTTAAGCTTGCAGATATTATCAGGCTTCACATTCAACCAAGAACCATAAAAACACAAACACAAAATTAAAAGGGGTATAGATCGATAAAAAAGTAGAATAGCAATTAATGACACTATAAAACGGTTGTCTCATAAAGCTTAAACTTTTGCATATGAAATTCATATGAAATTCCCCAGCACCGGACTCCGTCCCCAACTGCCATTCAATCCCGAGCAAGCTCAAACTCGGGCGGTGCAGCTCAGGCGTACATCCGATGGCCGCAGTGTCCATGAATAGTTTTCATCATGGAGTTTTCAAACTCCCATTGCAGTCAATCCGTGGATGCCTGAGCGGGTGTCGTGGTTGTGTCACTGACATATCCAAACATACAACTTTTGAGGGCAAGGGTGATGAAATGAGCCCACAAAAGGTAGTTGGTGCCATCAAGTTTCAAGGTGATAATGTTAAAAGTCCCATGGTCATGAGTTGCACGGCCAAATCCCAAAGCTGACATCGGGGTGGATGCAACACGAACCCCGGAGGACGTTTTTGTAGAATCAACACTCTCATCCATAGCAATCCATGATAATTGCATTAGCAATCCAAGGATAGAAACCACGTGATCGCAAAAATGAGGAGAAGGGGCGCAACTCTAGGGTTTTCTCATAAAAAGAGAAGAACCCAAAAGGTCCCGACAACGGAACCAAGTGAAAGTAGCAAATCAGGTATAGGAAGGAGGAAAAACCATCCTCAACAAAAGAAGGAACGGAAGCCGGAGATTCGAAATTCAAGGCCTCATGGAGCCGGCTCCCGGAAGCAGCGGACGGATCGGGCGCAAAAATGGCGCGGGAAGAGCGGGCGGTGGAGAGATGGGCGTTGTAGCGAGGAGAGGCGAGAAATGAGAAGAACTGGTTTGGCGGAGCGGAAGCGAGATGCGAGGTGTGGGATCGATCGGGAGTTGGAGCGGGAGTGGGAGTGGGATGTGAGCAGGATGAAAGCGGGAGCGGGCAAACGAGAGCGGGATTAGGTTTGCTCTAATACCATGTCGAAAATCAAAAGAATATGTCACCCTTGATATTCTATTTTGAACATACTAAAACTCCGGAAATCTCAAAGTCGCGCCGTTCAAAACATATAATTTTCAATTACGAGACGACCCTTAATAACTGTTAACCTAGCATATTAATCTAAATAGACATAAAAGATTGTTACCTTTACAGGTTGCCAGCTAGATTAATTTGCACGCGATCTGGCCCTAAAATTAAAATTACACGCGATAAATATTTAGGGCATTACATTACTACGTGTGTACGGTAGCCTTGCGCGCGCGAGCGACACATAAGTCGTCATATCTGTAAAAAAATAGCCCGCGTAGTTCCCGTGTGTCGCAATTATTTTAAAGAGGTCGCTATTTTATATTTTGAAAACTACAGCCTTAGGTTCGAGTGGTGCCAAAGGGCTCTGATACCAAGTTTATTACGAGCTATCTTGGGGGTTTGTTTGAGGTTGCGCTAGAGGTGGAGATACAAAGGGGCTAACCCTAGAATAGGGGAGAAGATGAGAAGAACCAAATGGAGAGAAGAGAGAAATAGAGGGAGAAGGAGAAGAGTTAGAGGAATTATGATTTAATTTTTGCATACCTCATACATAACCCAAAGGTCCCCTTATATAAAACCCAGATGGCATGGACGTAAATACCCAATATAATGAGATACGTGAACATCAAAACATTAAGATTCTAATAACCCGTAACTACGATTCGACTCGATTCAGCTCATATAACTCGATTCGATACGACTCAACTCATGCAACTAAACTTGATACCTAAAGGCTCCTAATAATATAGTTGCTAGATAACTGACGGTGCAGGACCCATAACACCAATAGGGAACCCTATGCCACAAGCAAGGTTCCACCACATGCATTTAACATGTCTTTCTATAGTTAATGCTTCCTCCAGTATGTGTCTGGCCTCCTCTCAATTATTACCCGACGAGAAGAAATTGTCCACATGGTCCCCTCCTTTTCAGTTGCATAGAACAAGTCAAGACTACCTTCCTGACCTTCAAGTCGTGGTGTGGGAGATTCACACCCTCTTCATTGGTCACTCTAACTTCAAAACCATCAAAGTCGGCGACTCAAGGTTGAACCATGGTCGACATGCCCCCTCTGGTATATGGAGTCCATCCCTTCCTCTAATCCACCGTCGACTCTCATCCTTTGAATGCTTATCCTAGGGAGTCCTAGGGCTTGCTCTTCTTCTGTGAATTCGCCAAATCATGCGACCTTCGTTATTTTGTAACAATCGCTAGTTATCATTCCGCCGCAAAATAATTTCACAAATTTAAGAGTGATGCTTTACAAACCTAAAGAACATCAATACGTTGGCACCAAAAAAACTACACAAACCTAGTTAGCGCAACAAGAAAACATAAAACTATATTTATTGAGCTATACATCTTTGATTGATCATCTGAACTCTACTTTCAGTTAATTCAATCAAAATCATACACTACAAATCTGTTACGGCCATAACTCCCGTGATCGGGCTAGGCCCTCAAGCAGGTTGGTTCCTCCGGGGCAATTCCCATGATTTCCGGCCTTGGTGCCATAATAGGGGCGTGGCCCAAACCATACAACTCTCTGCACTCATTTAATTATGCGGTAGGTTGTTGAGGTCGGGATTTGATCTCAAGAACCCCTTGATGAGAAAATTTTCATGATCTCTCATCACCAACTGAGCCACGAGATCATGAAAGTTCTCCCATCAAGAGAGGCATGCTACCGTAGAATTAAATGGGTGCAGAGAGCTAGTTGGGGTGTATAGGTCATGACCCTAATAAATTGTTATGACACCCAGGCTCGGAATCGTGAAAATTACTCAGGAAGAACTAACCTACCTGAGGGCCCAGACCGGTTCTGAGAGCCACGGCCATAACAAAATCATCAAACCATTTAGAGACGAAAATGCCTAGGGAACAAATAATCCGAATTGATAAACAAGAGGGAGTGGGGGAAAACCTGCAAGGTTCTAGGCTCCTGAGCCTCGCGAATGGCATGGACGAGGGCGGCGGTGGCCAGAGCCTCGATGCTGCGGTTGCGGAGGCAGGTGGCGGAGCAGCAGTCGCGAAAGAGCTGGAACGCGTGGTCTACCACGTCGTGGTCAAGCCCGAGTATAGATGAAACATCGATGATCTGAAGGTACGCGCGAAGGTGATCGACGGAGACCATCGGCCCAGCAGGATCTGCTGCTGCAGATCCGGAGGAGGAGGAATCTAAGGCGCGCTCGAGCTCAGCGAGGTGGCCGGAGAAGGAGTAAGCCGATCGAGCAAAGACGGGCGAGTGCTCGAGGGACCAGGTGGAGAAGGCCGTGATGAGGCCTGTGGGGTGGAAAGGATCCTCATCGTTGGAGGAAGGGGGGGAGGGTACGGAGGCGAGATCGGCGGTGACGAGGGGAAGAACGGAGTCGTGGGCTTGGAGTAGGAATAAGTTGTGGGTTTGTGTGTGCCGTTCCTCGACCACCCGGCCGCAGGCGGAGCACTCCGTCACGTGGCGGCCGGAGGCGGTGGTGACGCAGCGGCCCTGCGTGCCCGGGCAGTACGGGCACCGAACGAAAAACATCTCCAGCGGCGCGCCGGCGCCGGAGATTATCCCTAAAACTTTTTCGGCCGGCGTGGAGATTGAAGAGTGGACTGAACTGTTGTGGGTTTTGGACTTGATGCGGATAAAACGGGTCGGGTTTTGGAACATTTTATCAACCCGACCGAGTCGAGTTTGGAATTTGGATGCATCTGACTAGCCCAAATGGTTCAAGCGACATCAATAACATGAGCCGGCCTTTTTTTGTCGAAACGGTGGGACTCGAACCTTTACAGGCCAAGCCAACTCGAGCCAAATCGATCCAACTTGAGCGAGACCAAGTAGACTCGAATTGGGCGGGTCCACGGGCGAATAGCATGCCCGTTGTGCTAGACCTTGTGCTCTAAAGCAAGGCCCCCGCTGCTTCACTTTAGGGATATATTACAACTATTAAAATGTGTTGAAGGATATGTAACATTTGCATTATATACGTAATAATACATTGCTGAAAGTTGAGTCAAGTCAGTATGCATGCGTACGACGATAAGTCCACACGTGTGCTAAGAAACAAACTTGCAACCCAATATATAGTTGGACTGTAGTTTAGGTTAATGTTTGAATTGCCGATCTCCATTATAAGAGGGGATTTGTTCCACCTCTTTTGCTTTTCTATAGCTTGGCAATGACCAAAAAAACTTGTTTTTAGATATTGGTGGCTTGAATCCAGCTTGGAAATGGATGGAAGGTGTCTTTCGACAGCCGGAAGAGAGTGGCGGTCCATTTTTGGGCGGAACCCCTAAAAGATCGATCCAAAATTATAACCTAAAACTGAAATTTATAGAGTCGGCAGAAAACGCGTGCACGTGTGCGAACAACAAACCGCATGGGCATACACAAATGCAAATAAAGCAGAACTATCAAGATGAAGCATTGGTCGTGCATGCGCAGGAACATCGCACGCAGGCCCGTGCGGAACCAAATGTGCATGCATTGGTAGAACACTTGATTTTTGTCCAAAAATTGGCACTGAACGTGCACGCGACCTGCACAGTAATTGCACGCGCGTGCGTGAAGAAACACGCACACACGATAATCATGCTACATTTTCGAAAATATATTGTAGAAGAACTCGGGCTACAATAATTTGAAGAGGAGTAATATGAATTTGACTGCAATCATACAGACGCACAATATTTGTACCAGAGAGAATCTTTGTCGTCATCAGATGACCAACCACCGCTACCACCGTCAAGAAGAGATCCAAGTCGGGACTTGATCATGCCGCAAACACATAACCCGCCAATGTTGCCACTTGTGCACAACCACTACCGCATACGAGCATGCAACCATCAAGTACCACACAACTTGTCACTGTCTGCAAATCAGACTCTTTGTCGCTATCCGCATGCTTTCGCACTTCGGTGCTGATGCAGCCGACAATCGGATGTAGACGCCCACCGCGCCTTCGGTCGTGCACTACCGCTCTCATCTTCAAGGTATTACCTATTTTGGTTTGGCTTTTGGTATGCCCTTCATAACTTTCCTATCTCTTCTTTTAGAGTCATTTCACATAGTTTTCCCTCCCTTTCCTAGAAACTTCCTCGCAAGTGTCCATTCAAAGCACATAAGCGGCTTGGAGAAAAATCTATATTAGCAACCGGTTGATGGGGAAGATTAAACACGTAGGTTTAAAAATTCAAAACTAACAAAAAAAAAGAGACAAGACCTAAGCATTATATACATAGGCGCCATAAAACATCGCTTTTGACACGCGCTCAACGCATGCACCGCCGCCGCCTGAACCTTTTGTGAACATGCCACGCACAATAACAAACATCCTCCATCAATTTGCATTCCATCCCTCCAACGTCTTTACCGTCCTCGCTTGATGCTTCTAGTCACCTTTCGCTGCCTCGACGAAGGAAATTTTTTCTGTACGTCACTCTCACCAACAAACGCTGTGTGTTAGTTGCTACTTGCTGCCAGACCGTCAGTTCGTGCAACAAATCTTGATTCATAAAAATACGACCGTATATCAATAAATTTGATCGCATTTCACCACTGCCAAATTTTCGTCAAAAATGGTCTGCATAAATACTTGGGCAAAAATTTACACACCTTCAGTAATTTGAAATTTTGTATTCCAACAGCAAATAGAAGCTGTCATTGCTGACGCTCCGGCTCGGCTATACACAAATATTGATCGAATAATATATTAATATTTCGAATTTTAAAATATAAACTCTTAACTTATTTATAATAATTAAAAAGGTGCAAAGTCTTAATAAGAATTAAGAAACCCAAAATTGGCTCTTTCAGGCGGCGTCGTTATTATTATAAGCTAAAGTGGGCCCAACCAGTTTCGAATCCCCGCACCTCCACGACACGTAATCACAAACGTCACACATGAGATCCAGCGGGCTTGGATAGGAATACTTCAGACGTTTAAGCCGTTGATCTTCCTAAAAATTGTAGAACGTTAATCTCAATGCTAATCTGACGGTTGTGAAAAGGTTATACATTACATCAGCCGGCTGACATGAAAGAGTATCCTGCCCCTCGTACAATTGAGTTCAACGGTCCAACTTGCAGTGCCATTAATTTTTTACTTTTAACGATTAAATTTAATTAATAAAGCATGTGTAAAATTGCAAATAGGACAATAGGTCGGCTTCTTCCCAATCCTTGACCACCAAGACAAGTTAAAGGTCTGTTTGGGAGGACTTATTTTCACCGGTCAAGCGGTTACGATCGCATGAACCAGATCATAATTAAGGTCAGATTCATGCGGCCGTAACTGCTTGACCAGTGAAAATAAGTCCTCCCAAACGGAGCCTAAAGTTCGGAAAAAGTAAATTATTTATGGGGTCTAAGTAAATGAGTGTCGAGTGATTGTGTAGTGGAGCATTCGTGTCCTGCGCGATAGTATTCCCACTATGTCATTGTCCAGGTGTGACGGCGCTCTCGTTCCACGCAAATTCTCGAATGATGTGTTGTGCGCTTCACTCAATTTTGTCATATACATAGGGGTTTGCGACGGGCGGGGGCTGCGTCATGCCGGGGAAATTTGGTGACCGAAGTACTATCGGGGCAGGGGGGCACGTGCACGTCGCTCTTATATATAGTGTCGATGGGGTTCCTCAAAAGTGGTTCGGACGAACCAAAGTTTTCATCGCAATTTTGACCATCTCGAGTACACAATTCAAGCAAAATCATTGGCGTGTGATCTCGAGTCCGTTTGACCTCCCAAACGAGCGTTAGAACACATCTGCGGGAGGCACGCGTGAGCCGCCTCCACGGCGCACGCACGATGTAGGATAAAACGCTTACCCAACTATTTCAAAAGCTTGAATTAGTGGAAAAGGAGCTACTTTTTTCCTTAAGGAAGTAATAAAGCGCCACGAGTCAAGTGAAGTAACGCTGGACCCAACAATCCCCCTTCAACGTCTAGCACGACCCACCAGCTCAGAGGTGGGCCCCACATGGCTCAGAGGTGGCACACCACATGACTCAGAGGTAGGGTGACCACATGGTCGCGACCGCCAGACCTACCAGACCCACACAGGTAGAGAGCAATTCTGAGATTTATCAGACCCCCAATCTCTAACTCGTGACCTCCTCTGATACTACTTGTAGGATGAAGCGCTTACCCAACTATTCCAAAATCCCGGACAAGTGAAAAGAGCGTTACTTTTTTCCCTTAGAGAAGTAGCAAAACACTACGACTTTGTTTGACACTGTGTTTTGAGAGTGGCACGCCGCTGTTTTTTAAACCACTGCGACAAACAATTTTTTGGAGCCCGTAGTGGAATCGCCACCACTCGAAATCGCAAAAAATAGCGATTTCGTGCCCGTGATTTTTTTTCACAACTGGACAATCGGCACGCGCTTCTCGCTTTCTACCCTAACGTTCGACTGCACGAAACCCCCGATTCCACTCCCTCTAGACTGCGAAACCACCGATTCCAGCACATCCATCTCCGACACATCCATGACATGCCCTCACGTTAGCGGCCTCGCCGCTCACCTTCACGGAGCATATCCAGATTGGAGCTCGACAACCATAAAATTGTTAGGAAATACGAGATCCAGAGAACACGCAAAAATCGCAGAAAAACTAAGAAAAAACATACAAAATAACAATCTCCCACTTGGAGACTGACCAGTAATGATCCTCCAAGAGCGGCTCCCATCAAGCATCTTTATGCCAGTGGCGGTGAATGGTGGCAGGTGGCTCCACCTTGTCTTCAACCTTAAAGACCAACTTAAGCCAAAGCTTCAGTTTGTCCATGTTCACACATTTTGTAAACATGTATGCTGGATTCTACGAAGTGTGAATCTTTTCTAATGTTAGAACTGTTGGTGTATCCATTGTGATTTGGAAGTGATCAAGTATGTAGCCTCACTGTCAACGCAGTATGAGCCTATCAGGATCGCACATAAGAATGTTTGGAGAAATTAGGAGATTGGATTAGTATGGTTTTACTCATATGATGAGTGGAAACTTACTTAGGTCAGCCAGGCTTGGAAAGCGTCGAGTGCATTGAGACTACTCAACGCTTTCGTCGAGTCAAGAGTTGACTCATCGAATGGTGGCGTTGAGTTTACTCAACGATTCGTCGAGTCAAAGTGTTGATTCGTCGAGTATTGCACTTAAGTGTTGAGTGCGTTGAGTTCAATTAATGATTCCTTGATTCAAAGTGTTGATTTGATGAGTCTGGTTCTCAGGCGTTGAGTGCGTTGAGTTCACTCAACGCCTTTGTCGAGTCAAAAGTTGATTTGACGAATCTGGCACTTAGGTGTTGAGTGCGTTGAGTTCACTCAACGCCTTCGTCGAGTCAAATGTTGATTCAAAGGGTTTGACGCTGAGAGCATTGAGTGCGTTGAGTTCATTCAACGCCTTCATTGTGTATCTTATGGATACTCGACGATTCGTCGAGTATGGTTTTGTATACTCGACGATTTGTCAAATATGTTATGGATACTTAACGGTTCGTCGAGACAAGGGTTGTCTGGTCGAATACTGTATTCTAAGTCTTGGGTCTGCTTATAACGATGAGCTGTTCTATTCATTCCTTTGGGTATAAATAGAAATTTCAGGGTTTCTATTAAGAAGGACATCCGATCTAATTATTCTGTCTAAGCATACGAGCCGTATTGCGCGAAAACTCGGGACCTAAAAGGCTGACGAAACTGTTCCGCCTTCGCCGATCCCGTCGCTGTTGCTAAGCCCGATCCCGACGAGTGTCACTGCCGCCTCTTCTGTAACAGACCTAGCAGTCTGTGAAGACGCCAAGTGCCTTCTCCCGACCTAGCTCTTGTTCGACAAGAGTGTACAGGTTCTCCCGTTCATGCGGATTTCCTGTAGAGGTGAGGGCACTATTCTGCACTAAGGACTCTAGCCGCTTTGTGATTGGCAGATATTTTGGTGCATCTAGGTTGAGTATAGACTCAATCCCATAGAGGTAATTTTTTTACTGCATTTTCTTCTTGATTAATGTTCATCGCTAGATCCAAACTATTTTGAATTTTCTTGTTCTTTATTTCCGCTGCGTGCACAAGTGTTGTGCTATCCTGTAAAACCCAACAAGAATCCCATCTTCCAAAAGCGACCAGATGAAATGGTACCTCAGCTAAATGTGCTTTATCTCTGAATGAAAAACGACATTCTTGGCTAGATGAATGATGCTCATACTGTCATTATGTAACCTTCCATTTTCTTGCCCTTTGCCAAGTTCCTTCATAAAGCTTTACAACCATATCATATCCTTGCCTGCTTTAGTGATGACAACGTATTAAGATTCAGTGCTATAAAGAGCAACCGTCTTCTGTAATCTGGAGATCCAACTCACTACTGAGCTCCCTGAAGTGAAGGCATACCCAGTGGTACTCCTCATACTATCAACGTCTCCAGCCATATATGAGTCTACATATCCATATAGTGAGATTTTTGGACTTCCAAAGCAGAGAGATAAGTCTGAAGTTCCCTTCAAGTACATGAGTATCCATTTCACTACTTCCCAATGTTATTTACCTGAATTACTCATGAATCTACTAATGACTTTCACTGCATGTGCAATGTCTGGGCAGGTGTAAACCATTGCATACATCAAACTCCCTACGGTAGAGGCATAAGGGACTCTCTCCATCAACTTTTGTTCCTCTCATGATTTGGGTGACTGCTCTTTGGAGAGTCAAAAGTGACTAGCCAAAGGAGTGCTCACAGACTTTGCATCCTTCAAGTTGAATCTTTGAAGCACCCGTTCGATATAGTTTGTTTGGGATAACTTCAAAGTCTTTGCATTCCAGACTCATTTGATCCTCATGCCTAGGATCTGCTTAGCTTTGCCCAAATATTTCATCTCAAACTCCTTAGATTATAGACCCTTCAAATGCTTGATCTATTCCATATTAGATCCGACAATCAACATATCGTCAACGTACAAAAGGAGAATAATGTAACTATTGTAAAAAGTGTTTCAGATAACAGCAATGATCTGCCTTGCATCTCGAGTACCCATTGTTTGACATAAACCTGTCAAATTTCTTATACCATTGCCTTGGATCCTGCTTCAAACCGTATAGGCTCCTATTAAGTTTGCAAACCATTTCTTCTTTTTCAGGCTTAACGAATCCCTCAGGTTGTAGCATGTATAACTCTTTTTCCAAATCACCATGCAAGAATGCTGTTTTCACATCCATTTGCTCCTGGTGTAAATTCTTCATTGCAACCATGCTTAGAACAACCCGGATGGTAGTCATTTTCACCATCGGGGAGAAGATTTCAGTATAATACACTCCTTCCTTTTGTTGAAACCTTTTCACCACAAGTCTTGTCTTATAGCGCATGTTCCCGCCTTGTTCTTCCTTCAGTCTGTAGACCCATTTGTTATGAAGTGCCTTCTTACCATTTGGGAGTTTGGCTAAATCCCAGGTTTGATTTAGCATAAGAGAGTCCATCTCTTCCTTCATGGCCAACTCTCACTCAATAGAGTCTTTAGCTTTCACCGCTTCATTGAAGCACTCCGGTTCAGCACCATCTGTTAGCAATAAGTAATAGTAGGCCTGAACAAAAAGCCCGATCGGGCCGGCCCGGTCCGGGCCCGATCGGGCTTTTTCATATATCGGCCCGGCCCGGCCCGGTCCTCCCCTGCAATCGGGCCGGTCCGGGCCGGGCAGGCAGCTAAAATATGCTGCCTGCTCCGGCCCTTCAGGCCGGGCCGGGAACGACCGGGCCGGTCTCGGGCCCGAACCGGGCCGGCCCGATTTTCTTTTTTTTTATTAATTATTTTATATTATAATTTATATTATTATAAATAGTTATAATATATTATAATATATATTTATTAGTTTATTACTAATTTACTATTAATTAAAAATTTATTAAATATATATTTATTATTTATATATTATATTATTAATTATTATTATATATTTATATTTAATATTTATATATCCAAAAAATGAAAAAATAATACTTAATTTTAATAGCATCCAAGATTTCAAGTAGTCATACAATTGCACAAAAAATTTAATCAAAAATTTTTATTAATATTAAAATACAAAATCTAAGTCATACAATTGCACAAAATACAAAATACAAACTTATGATTCTTATAAAATTTAATTAAAAAAATTTACATATATAAAAAAAATTTACATTAAGAATTTAAGATTGCCCGATTTAATCATCTTGTAGATTCATTGCGTCAATTTCGTCTTCTATCTCCTCCGAGCTATCCTCCAATGCTGTTATGTGCTGTTTCCTCTTCATAGCATCCAAGTAGTCCTTGTAGCATATGCAAATCTCCAGCGATTCTTCGTTAAGCCGGCTCCTCCGCTCGTTCAAAACTCTGCCACTAAGAGAAAAAGCGGACTCCGAAGCTACTGTACTAGCTTGGATAGTTAGTAAATCACGGGCCATATAGGCCAAAACAGGATAGATATTAGCTTTACCTTTCCACCAATTTAAGAGATCGTAGTTTTCGATCTCGTCCGAACTCATAAAATCGCTAAATTGTGTTTTTGTATATAATCCTAATTCATCTAAACTACCAGATGTGCGCGATTTTTTCCTAGAAGCTAAATTTAAAATTTTATTTTTAAGACTATCCTTTGTTTTGGGTTGTGTTATTTCTTCGCGGGGTCGTGACCCTTATAAGTTATTGTAATAATTATAACTTTGTGTAAAAAAATAGTAAAATTTGTAGTACTAACGGGATCATCATCATCATAATTTATATTTAAGTTTAGATTAGTATTGATTTCATCGATCAAATTTTCAACGCCTTCTACGTTAAGTAGCGGATTTAAAGCGGCGGCGCACGAAAACATAGGCGGTATAGCTCTATAATATTTTAAAAAATTTTCTTCCATTATTTTAATTAAAGGAGCCCAACCTTCGTGTTGTCTATAATAACTAAATTTTTGTGTGATATGTACGAAATGTTCAATTACTAATGCGCTCGTTGGATAATACACTCGAGATAAAGAAACAGTGGCCCTATAAAAACACTTTAGTAAATCTAGATAATGTTCTATAATATCCCAATCATTTTCACCTAAATTGTGTTCAATATTAAGCAAACTATAATATTCCATTAGAATTTCTTTTTGTAGAACGGCTCTTTTTAACATTTTATAGGTTGAGTTCCATCTAACCAGCATATCAAATTCGGGTTTCAAATATCTCTGACTTTGTGCTTTACAAAATTTTCTAAAATCTTGAGCTCGTTGTTTAGTACAATAAATAGTTTTTAACATGTTTCGAATTTTATTAATATATTCTTCCATTCCCTTTAAACTATCCTGTACAACTAAATTTAGGACTTGACAAATACATCTAGTATGAAAAAACGCGCCGTTGAGAAATGGTTTTAAATCCCGTTTTAACAATTCAATTGCGGCGCCATTATTGGCGGCGTTATCAAGAGAAATACTAAGTATTTTATCGTTAATTTTAAATTCGCGCGCACATTTCATAATAACTTTATATAAAGCTACAGCCGTGTGCGGGTATTCAAAACCTGTAAAACATATTACGCGTTTATTTTGCTCCCACGAAATGGGATCAATCCAATGACAAGTGATGCAAAGATAAGATAATCCTAAATTTAAATTACTCGTCCAAACGTCGCTCGTTAGACTCACACGTCCTTCGAAATTTTCAAAATAGTTAATTAATTCTTCTTTTACTGCTAAATAAAATTTAAGCGCGTCACGCCTTAAAGTAATTCTACTAACCTTTTGGTATTTGGGTTGAAGCCCCCCATGTATGTACTCCGTCACGTCGTCATTGTCGAAGACGCTGAATGGCAGCCCGTGTTTGATGACGAACTGCGCCTGCAGCTCTCGCTGTCGCATTTGATCGTACGTCCAAATCTGTCCTGCTCCAGAAATTTGGGCTTGACTTGACTCGGGAGGAGCTTGTTTCGACACGCAAGACTTCTGGTGTCTAACAAACGTCGAGTTGCCGGTGATGGATAGCAGCTTCGAGCACAACTTGCAGCGCGCTCTCCTTTCGGTCCCGACTAGGACCATCTCGAAATGCTCCCAAATACTCGCTCTACGATTGTGCTCAACTACCGCAGCCGTATTTTGGGAAGACGACGCCATTGGGAGAGCTAAGAGAGAGAGAGAGAGAGAGTGAGAGAGAGAGGGTGTGAGAAAAAAGAGAAGGGGGGGGTATTTATAGGATTTTTTTTATTTTTTATTTTTTTTTAATTTAAATAATATTAAAAAATATTAAAATAATAAAATAATATAAATATAAAATATATAATAATATAATATTATATTATTATAATATAATTAGCAGCCAACAGCTCTCATTTTGAGAGCCGTTGGCTGCTCTCATGGCAGCATGGCTGCCACGTGGCAGCCATGCTGCCATGAAGTGCCTAACGGCTCTTAAAATGAGCCGTTAGGCTCAATCGGGCCTAGCCCGAGATCGGATCGGGCTATGGCCGGCCCGGTCTCGGGCTAGCCCGATTTTCGGGCTTTACCCGGCCCGGACCAGGCCGGGTACCGGGCCGGGTAATAGCTTGAAACCGGGGCCCTTTCAGGGCCCCGGGTAAGGGCTCGGCCCGGTTCGGGCCTGAACCGGGCCGGGCTTGACCGGGCTTTGACCGGGCCGGGCTCGGGCCGGCCCGTCAGGCCCGGTTTTTTTTCCACACCTAAGTAATAGAGAGGAGAATACCTTTGGGTGGGTCGACTGACCCTACCAAATTTTCGTACCACCACTATAGGGGTATGTGGAGCCACCACTACTTCCTCCACTCTTTCCCCTTCCTCTGCATGATCATATTGTCGAGCTTCCTCAATTTGCTCGTTGTTCCCATCATACTCCACAAATTTTGGTGATTTTTTGGGGTCCTCTTTTCGCTGAGTGGGACCCAGAAACACCCAGGGCCAGGTTTGGGCTAGCCCCAGGTGAAGAAAATTGCTCTCGCCCAATCAGGATTGAGCTCGACTTTCATCGAGCTCAGCTCAGGTCTCGTCGAGCTAGGCTCGACGTTCGTTGAGCAGGTTCAGAACAGGAGAGCTCTCGCATAGGGGCAGGCGAGAACGTTCGCGCTCAGGTAAGCAGTTCGTCGAGCAGAGCCCGACGCTCGCCAAAGATAGGACGGGCTTCAGCCGAGACCTACTCTCGCCTAGAGTCGGGCGAGAAGGCTCGCGCCTCGCAGGGGGCAGGAGCAGGCATAACCGGTGGCATTCTTTAATATCCTTTTATCTCCCGCCTGGTGAGGGGGGAGAGTTCTCGGCAAGGCTTATGCGCGAGAGCCTTCAGTTCTCGGCAGGAAGGCTCCCGCCGGGTAGGGCCCAGGGTGAAATTACCTATATGCCCTCAGGTAAAATTACCTGTATACCCCCAGGGTCTGCATTTAGCTCCTCAGAACACCGTAGTATGGCTGTTGGCAGACCAGCCAGGGGTAATTTGGTAATTTCAGGTCAGCAAAGGCTATAAATAGACCCATAAGGACTCCTCAAAAGGCAAACTATCATATTTTCCTAAGATCTTCTAATGCTTGCTGAGGAGCTCCTAGCCCAGCATTTGGCCTTGGAGGGGAAGCGCTCAGAGATCTTCCGGGTTAGAGGTCAGACCTCCCAGTTGAGGCTTTGGGTCGGTTTCTGGTCCTTTACTGCCAGTCAGAGGCCGAAGCTTAAGAGAAGTAGGTGTTGACTACACTCCTGATTTTGAACTTTTGTTGAGGTCAAATTTTGGCTTCAACATCATCGATGCTCCTTTTTGAAGTGTTGTTCCGGTTCTTGTACATCTTCCTTTCATTAAAGATGACATTCCTGCTCCTGATGAATTTCCTATTCTGGTAGCCCGGAATTTGTATCCAAAGTCATCTGAGCCATAACCAACAAAGGTACACTTCTTGGACTTTGCATCAAGCTTACTTTTGGATCCTGCATCAACATGAACGTAAGCTGTACAACCAAAAACCTTCTAGTGAGAGAATTTTATCGCTTTACCACTCCATGCTTCTTCAGGTAAACCTTCCTTCAGCGGAATTGAGGGTCCATGATTTATCAAGTAAACCGCGGTGTTGACTGCATTCGCCCAAAAGTGTGTTGGCAAACCGGCATGTAACCTCATACTCCTAGCGCGTTCTATGATGGTCCTGTTCATACGCTCTATTATTCCATTCTGTTGTGGTGTCCTTGGAATAGTGTATTCGCGCCTAATTCCTGCTTTGGCACAGAACTCCCTAAACTCTGAGTCACAGTACTCACCACCATTATTAGATTTAAGACACTTCAGCTTTAGACCTGTCACATTTTCAACCATAGCTAACCAGGTTTTGAAAATAGAAAAAAAAATAGATTTGTGTTTTAAAAAAATATACCCAAACCTTCCTCGTACAGTCGTCGATGAAGGTAACGAAATAAGAAGGGCCATCAAAAGAGTTAACAACAGCAGACCCCCACACATCTGTGTGAACTAACTCCATTTTTTGAGTTTTTAACTCTCTTCCAGCCTTTGAGAACTCACTCTTCTTTGTTTGCCGAAAGCACAATCTTCACAGAAGTCCAAATCAACGGACATCAAACCAGCAAGTTTGCCATTTGAGATGAGGGACTTCATCCCCTTCTCACTCATATGCCCGAGTCTGTTGTGCCACAGTTCTGCATCATCATCCGTCTTTATTATAAAAACAAAATCAGATTCCTTGTTGATAACGTATAGGGTACCTCCAGGATTCCTCGAACAACGACCATTGAACCTTTAGTGGCCTTGCAGGTCTTATCACCAAAAGATGCAAAAGTACCTTGTTTTGCCTTTTGACTGACCGAGATAAGATTTCTCTTCAAACATGGTACGTACCTCACATCCGTAAGACTCCATTCAGATCCATTCGGTAGACGAATATCCACGTCTCCCTTGCCAGTAATACCACATGCTTGATTATTTCCCAAATAAATCTTTCCCAGATCTCCTTCTGTGAATTTTTGAAACTACTCCTGTTTGGGCATGCATGGAAAGATGCACCTAAATCAACCACCCAACACTCGGTGTTGTCTAAAGATAAGATTAGAGCGTCTTCTAAATAATCTAGGTAATTATACACCAACATTCGCCGCAGCAGTCTTCTCAGATTTCCCACCGAAGACTTCTGTGGGGGCAGTACAGTCCACCTTTGGATGACCCTTCTTCCCGCAGTTCCAACATTCAAACTTCCCCTTCTACGGCTTGGATTTTCCTCGTGCAGACTTGGAATGTCCTCTACCAGAGTTCCTGTCGAAGTTTCTTCCTCTACTCTCAACATTCAGGATTGAATTAGAAGTTTCAGGATTTGCCTTTTTACGTACTTCTTCGTTCAGCACCAGTCCAACGATGTCGTCAAATTTTAACTTGGAGTTTCCAAAGGAGTTGCTAATTGCAATAACTAGACCATGCCAACTATCTGGTAATGAAGAAAACAGTAATAAAGCTCTAACCTCGTCATCAAACTTGATGTCAACAGAACTTAACTAATTTGTTACGGTGTTGAAACTGTTCAGATGCTCGATCACCGACTCGCCATTCGACATCTTCATGTTGAATAACCTTTTCATTAAGAAAACCTTGTTTGAGAATGACAACTTCTCATACATTCTTGTCAGGGAGGCCATGAGATCTTCAGTGGTCTTCTCATTAATAATATTGAACGCAATATAAGAAGAAAGCGAAAGTCGGAACGTACCTAGGGTCATTCTATCAAGAATACCCCATTCATCATCCTTCATCACTTCAGGTTTCTTCTCTTTTCCGCCCAAAGGCAAGTACAGTTTTTTAGTACAACAAATCCTCGATCCGCATCTTCCAGAATGCGAAGTTTGGCCCATCAAATTTCTCGATCTTGTACCTTGCGTCTTCTCCCATCTTCCCATGAAGAACTAACCCTCTGATACTAGTTGTTAGGAAATAAGAGATCCAGAGAACACACAAAAATCGCAGGAAAACTAACAAGCCTACGACCTAGACGCAATCAGACTCCACAAAATAACACAAATGTGTCATCATGACCACCGCCTACAACCTAGATTACACCGACGTGACCATAAAGGATTCCAACCACAGTCATTACTTTACAAAACAGCTGATTATTTCACTATTTCTCCAGTCGCTACAACCGCGCCAAACAGAACTTACGGGTCAAGTAAAGAAACGTTGAACCCAACACACGCGCCCAATGCGTGCCCACCCTCACAACCCCAGCCCGTACTCCGGCCACGCGTGCTCCAACAGGCAAGCCCCATGCGAGATCAGTTTTGAATGCTGATGGATATTACAATTTAAATTATTCAGAAATAAATGAAAGAATTTGATGATATTAAAATAAAGATGCACTAGTAATAATGACATGAATATTTTATCATAGGATTGCTCCCATGCGATCCATAATTGACTTTTTTTCCACTAGGATAAACCGGCAAAGAATGTTAATGACACATATACCCATATACTTCTTTTAGTTTAGCATACATTGCGCATTTGCGCGCCGATCAAATGCTAAAAGAAGTATAGCAAGTAAGGCTATTTGTGGAATTTCGTCCGTGAATGCTAGTCACGTGGCTGTTTTGTGTCCCCGCTTGTGGGATCAACCATTTTAAATTCTTATAAGCTTTCTCTAATTATTGAAAAGCATATTATCTTCTACTATTATATTCTATAATAATGCTTGCCTCAACTTGTCCATAACAATTCCAAAGGATTATTTCTTTATTTGTACGAGTGATAGACACGGGACTCTGCCCTTACAGTCAATCACAATAGTACCTAAATCCAATCAATTAATTAATACAGCTTAAAATAAACACATTATCAATAAATAAATGCAAAAAAAATTTATACGTCGTTATTTTTCATTTCTCATTACACACTTTTCATATAGGGGGTATTTTTGTGCTAAGGCAAAAATATTAGGATTAGGGGCCGAATTTGGAGGACTATTTGATCTTGCTCCCTCCCCAATACACGTATACAAGAATTTTGCATATTGGATGGTGGATTTGAATTTCCTTTGTCGAGAATATGAGTTTTGACTACTTATACATCAAAAATAATGACTAAATGAGTGAGAAAGCCTGTTGTTAAAATTTCTGAACCTGTTCCAGAGAAGCATTCTCGCTCGACTTGAAAAATCACTATGGTTATGAAAAATATATTTTATACTTTTTCTAAAAGTTGAATGGCTGTAACAAATGGACACAAAACTAGCAAAGAGGAAGATTCAATATGAACAGATTGATCACAAAGTTTTTTTTTTTTGTATAAATTCTCTGTACAATATTGGCTGGAGTTGGAAACCCGGCTCATAAAGTTCGGATCAAAAAAATTGGCAAATGTTATTGATCAAGGGATTGACAAGCAAAAACAGTAAGACTCTGTTTTTGAAGACTTATTTTCACCGATCAAACGGTTACGATCGCATGAACTAAACCTTTATAAGTTCCCCCAAACGGAGCCTGAAGAGAGCTAGAGTCTGCGCTTCATAAATTTACGAGCCACAAGTTGCAGCTAGTAGGTCCTGCAACAACTTAAGTGCATAGAAGAACTCCTTCCCCCCGCGCTCCACACACTCTCCTCAGACAAGCGTCGCGTGCGCTCTCCTTTTGCAAGCATCATACTGTTGTGCAATTGGCACCGGCCCGCGAGTACGGAACTCGTCGCGGACAATAGCAACGGAAGCGAATAACTGAGCAAATAATGGCGCGCACCAAACAATCCTCAGAAGGATACTAGTACGAGATTCCAAAACACAGAAAAAACACAGACGACAAGAGATATACGTGGTTCGAAGTTAAGCTCCTACGTCCACGGGGAGAGCGCGCCGGATCCACTAAACAAAATAGAGGTTCGATTACAACACAGAGCACTCAACGATCCTTTCGGATCGACACTAACCTAGAATAGGAAAACAAGAACAACAAAGAGGGAAGAAAACTCCCCTAGCGCGCTGCCGCCGTCCGGCCAAGAAAGCCACTTCCCTCTTCAAGACGAAGGAACCGCAGCCTTATGCTCTCTTTTACCGCCGGAGTCGCCGCCGCCGCTGGATCGCCGGAGCCGCCGAAGGAAGAAACCCGCACCCGCCGCTGCCGTGGATCTCCCCTCTCCTACACCGGAGATGGAGCCGATGCCGCTGCCGTGCGCTGGATCTGCCGCTGTTGCCGGAGAACCCGGAGAAGAACCCAAGATGGCGCCGCCCCGTCTTCCTCCTTGCCACCGGAGAAGAAGATCCCTAGACCGGGATTGCCTTACGCCGCCGCAGAAGGAGGCCGCTCCCGATCTTGCCGCCGCCGGAGAAGAAGCCCTAGATGGCGCCCCCCCCCGTCTTCCTCCTTGCCACCGGAGAAGACGAGCCAAGATGGCGCCGCTCGCTTCTTCCTCCCGTGCCGCTGCCGCCGGATCTCTGATCGTCGCCGGAGAAGGAAGCCCGCCCGATGCCGCCGCTGGATCCACCGCTTCTCTCCCGTTCTTGCCGCTGCTCCTGTCTTCCGCCTTTTGGTTAGGTTAGGGATGAGATCGGGCTTATGCTCTTCTCCCTGTGCAAGTGTTTATATATATAAAAAAACATAACTGGTCCAGCCAGCTGGACCGGTCCAGTAAAGCATCAAAATAACATCATACACACTCTCTCTTTACCCGCAACGGCTCTGCGTGCTCTCCTCCAGCAAGCGTCCCGCACACTCTTCGCCAACAAGCGCCGCACGCGCTCTAGAGCTGACACTCCATCTACCGATAAGACAGCCGAGGCACGCTTCTCCAAAAGACAATCAGAGATAAGAAGCAGAAGATAAGACGCGCCGAGCGCGCCTCCGAGCTTCAAATCACCAGACATCGGAACGAGTACAACAAGATGTTCCTGCCTCCAAGAATTATCAGAATACTCCAGAATACAACGAGCGCATCGCTCACCGCGGCACACGAGTAAATAATTAGCCATGTGAGCGGTGACCTGTCACCCTCCAGATTCTCTCTCTCTCCCCCTAATAATTGTAACGAGGGGCGGCCTGTCTCCCTCGGGTTCTTGAAAAAGCTCTGTAACAGCACTCAGATCTAGTGAAGGTTTGTTCGACACAGATCCAGCCACGTGATTTTTCACCTCTTTTCGGGGTTTTCTTTGTAAAAAAAATTATTTTGTCAGTTTTCTATTTTCATTGACTGCATGCGCGCTCGACCGCTCAGTGGGCTAAGACGGTTCAAGTTAATCCGGTCCGACCGGAGCATCGAGTTAGACCGCAATAAATATAAATACAAAAATATGTCCTCTATTCAATAACCCAATTATTCAAATAATTTAAAATAGTAAATCAAATATTTTAATTCAATTGAAGTTAAATTATTTTAGATGGGATTATTGACTTGATCTAGGGTTTGCCCAAAAAACCTAGCACGACTTCCAGTGATCTTCTCACGCATATGCTTCCAATTTTTTCTGCTTCAACGAGATTCTTGCTAAAAATTTCAATCCTTATAAATATAGCTGCATGCTGCCTTCCTTTCCATTAATTCCTCTCGGCGACCAAAATCTTCTTCCTCTTCCTTTATGTCCACATCTATCCTCTGCCGACCGGCGGTCACCGATCCTTTCCGGCCGGCATATCGCCGGAGTTCTCCTCGATACATGGCCACATGCGTTGATTGCTGCAGGACTAACTCCCCGGCGATTAATCCCCTCTCGTGCACCCCCTCCCAATCTGGAATCGATGGAACAATGATCCACTGGACCGGATTTCCCGATCTCGTCCTCCCTTCAGACGACCTCCCTACACCCGCCGGAGACTCCGGCGAGGATGCGGATGACGTTTGGGCACAGATCAGGGCGGAAGTTCTGGCCGACGTCGACGATGAGCCCATCCTAGCCAGGTATTTCTCCGATCTCATTCTACGACACGATTCCCTCGAATCTGCCCTCGCCGAACACCTCGCCGTGAAATTAAGCATCCCCGACCTCATTCCGGCGGCCGATCTACGGGGCCTGTTCGCCGAGGCAATATTTGAGGATGAATTGATCCGCCGCGCGGTGCGGGCGGACTTGCTCGCGGCGCGCGATCGCGATCCCGCGTGCTCCAAGATGGCGTACTGCTTGCTCTACTACAAGGGATTCCTAGCGTGCCAGGCGCACCGTGTCGCCCACCGGCTTTGGACGGCCGGCCGTCGAGCGGCAGCTCTGCTAATTCATAGCCGATCTTCGGAGGTTTTCGCGGTGGACATTCACCCGGCTGCCCGTATCGGCGCCGGCGTGCTCTTCGACCACGCCACTGGCGTGGTGATTGGGGAGACGGCAGTGGTCGGCGACGATGTTTCGATCCTCCATAACGTGACGCTGGGCGGAACCGGCAAGGAATCCGGCGAACGTCACCCGAAGATCGGCGACGGCGTGCTGGTCGGTGCCGGTACACACATCCTCGGCAACGTGAGGATCGGAAAGGGGGCGAAGGTAGGAGCCGGATCCGTGGTGCTCAAGGATGTACCTGCAAGGACGACGGCGGTGGGGAACCCGGCGAGGCTTGTCGGCGGGAAGGAGAATCCGGTTCGGCTCGACCGGTTGGCCGGCCTTATGATGGACCACACCTCGTGGTCCGATTACGTCATCTGACAGTGTAACCTTTGTGCACGAAATCGTGGATAGAAGAAGCCTGTGAAGTTTGTGGCCGCACGCAAAAGAAGCTCAATTTGGCTTTGAGCTTGTGCTTTAGAACACTAGTTATTTGCCTTGGGTTATTATCGTAATTTTATGTTCCATGTATTTTTAGGGTAAACTTTGATGCAAGACAAAATGGCTCCGTTTGGCAAGGTGGCGGTGGTCATCAACACGGGTTAAATTGTCATTTGTTAATGTTCACCTAAAGAGCTTCATTCACTTTTATGTTCAAACAGATGATTTTTGTTAGATAATCGTTAACGAATGATGTTTTAACCGATGCGCTTACGGCCGCCACCACCTTGCCAAACAGAGCGAAAATGATTGAATTTCTAGTGAACTCCGTTACTTGTAAAAACTCTATTTGAAGTGAAATTGCAATCATGTTTGGGGCGTTGATCGTCTCTTTTGAGTGCTGAAAACTCTCACATGTTTTTCTAATAAATTCATTATGCGATAATATGTATAATGTGATTGCAAACACTTCTCTAATTGTGGTCCGGCTTGATCCTTTCAATCCATAACTTTCTTGCGGTGATTGCAAGAGATCAAGAACTATTTGTTGTGACATTCTAAAAAAGTGTTAAAGAAATCCAATACACCCAAGCATCACAAGTTTGCTTCAATGTCAATGATAACACTTGATAATAACCGACACGATAACACTTTCTTGCAAGCTTGTATTTATCACTAGAATAATTTGTGTTATAAACATTGTGATGTTAATGCATACATATAACAAACTGTGAGTAAAAATTTGTAAATTGGTGAATTCTTTTTTACTACACCAATTTGGATTTATAGGGCGGTCGATCGTGGAAGCTATACATTTTTTGAGGAGACTCATTGACAACTACCGAGAAAGAAAACAAGATTTACGTATGTTATTTATCGATCTCGAGAAGGCTTATGATAGAGTTCTAAGAGAGATTATGGAGAGTTTTAGAAAAGAAAGGTGTAATTGTGTAAATGTAACTTGATGTAATCAAATATATGTATACAAATTCAGTGACAAGGGTGAGAGCATCTGGAGGATTAATACAAGAATTCCCTATCAATGTTGGCTTACATCAAGGTTCATCTTTAAGCCCTTATCTCTTTACCCTTATCTTAGATGAGCTCACTCGACATTTCCAACAAGCAATACCTTGGTGTTTATTATTTGCGCGTGCGCCGATGGTGTAAACGCAAAACTTGAATCTTGGCGAGACACTTTAGAAAAGAAGGGTTTTCGGTTGAGCATGATAAAGACAGAGTATATGGAGCTTAAATTTAGCAGTGCAAGAAGGATGGATGACTTCGTTATTAAGTTGGGTGATCAAGATATTTCTCGTAGTGAATGTTTTAAATATCTTGGATTAATAGTTCAAAAAGAAGGAGGTGTTGATAAAGATGTGACACATAGAATCCAAATGGGTTGGTTGAAATGGAGAGGCGCTTCAAGGATCTTGTGTGATCGTAAAGTACCATTACAACTTAAAGGGAAGTTCTATCGTACTGCGATTAGACCAGCGATGCTCTATGGTTCTGAGTGTTGGGCAGTGAATTGTGTACACGAGCAAAAAATGAGAGTTGCGGAGATGAGAATGCTTAGGTGGATGTGTGGACACACAAGACTGGATAGAATTAGGAATGAATGTATCAGGGATAAGATAAAAGTAACACTAATTGCAGAGAAGATGTGAGAAGCTCGACTAAGATGGTTTGGACACATGCAAAGGAAACCATTAGAGGCGTCTGTTAGGCGTTGTGAGAGTCCAATCACTAGACATGTTAAACGAGGGAGGGGTAGACCAATAAAGACTTGGAATGAAACTATAAAAAAAGACACGATGTACTTTTGCATTAGTGAGATTATGACACAAGACAATCATCTAATTTCAAACATAATTGGACATCTTAGCTCAGATGTATATTGCTTTGAGACATGAACGACACCTTCGTACCCTCATTCGGTCGCTCAACGACTAGACAACGAGACGGCCGATAAACATTTGGCCATAATTTATTGGTCACAGCAGTTGACCAGTATGAAGAAGAATTATTTAACTGAAGCAAACAAAGTCTTCCTCCACTTGATTTTATCATCATAATAATAACATTATATTATTGAACAAATATAAGACTGAGCAATGTACCACTACAAACTGACACTGCTCTTCTTACTTCCAAAAAGCCTGAAGAGGTTGAAAGAAGAGATGCATGAGATAATAATCATGCCAAAACTGGCCATGAGGGCACTGCCCAACCCCTCGCCCACCTGGGTACAAAAGCTTCTGTACATGTTGCATATCTTCATCCACTGCAGCTCGGGCTGCCCAAACTGCCCGACCATTCCCGACTGCATCGCCGCCGCCGCAGCCGACAGTGTCACATAAGCCACTACCTACACGAGTTATGAGATCGTTAGACCAAGTTCGACATAATTAAATGCAATTTGTAAGTTTTGGGTTCAAGTCAAGAACACAAACACTCCTCAAGCCTACTATTAACCGGAGCCTTGTGTATTAGGTATGGAATGGATTTGTTGAAAGCCAGTGCATCCATGACTTAAATTTCTTAATTTTTTTGGGGGGTTTACAACAACAACACTCAGCCTTATCCCTTTATCCCACTATAGCGGGTTCGGCTATATGAATCCTTTGTCGCCATTGTGCCCTATCTTTAGTAATAATCTCACTAATGCCTAAATACATCATGTCTTTCCTTATAGTTTCATTCCAAGTCTTTATAGGTTTAGGGTTTAAGGCTTACAATTTAGGAGTCAGAGGATCAGGTTTGCACATTGTTTCTTGAAACCCTAACATGCTTGCCATGACTTTCTTAAATCTTTTGGGTTTAAGGTTTAAAATTTAGGCTTTGGTTGGAACGGTGGCGGCGGCGAGAAAGATTTTATTCCGGCAACAATCATATCATTGTTTTAGAGGCGTTTGGTTTTCTGGTGGTGGGAAAAAAACTTGTGCTAAAACAGGTGTTCAGGACTTTTTGGAAAGCAGTTAACCCACTTCTAGAAAAAGCTAAAAATGAGATTTTTTTTTTGCATTTTCACGCTTCTTTTGGCTTAAGTCAACATCTCCCTTATCTTTCTATTGCTTTTCTACAACTTCTTTTTATAACAGCTCTAATTCCAACGCTAATTTCTCATCACTATTTCTCCTGCAGTCACAAACATAATTTTCTAATGTAAAATGAAAAATATACACATGTTTACTAGGAACTCCACATTAACTCATTCAGTACAAAATGAGGAACAGATGCAGCCAGCAGTTAGGTCAACATATTAAATGAGGCTGTACCAAATATAAATAATGTTATAAATGATTTCAATTCATGCTTTCATTGTAGTGGGCCAGAATTCCCACATCTAAGATCTTTCCACCAATAACTGTTCATCCAAGAGAGATAATAATTGAACAAAATCTAGGACTAGAATTTTTGTTGTGGAAGTTCTTAATAAAAGAGAACGGGAGCCTCCGCGCCATTAAGGTATTGTTGTGTGACCTTGAGGTCACGAGCTCGAGTTCTGGAAGCAGTCTCTTGCAAAAATGCAGGGTAAGGCTTGCCTACATTCCCCCCTTATGGTGAGACCCTTCCCTAGACCTCGCTGTGCGGGAATGCTTTGTGCACCGGGTTGCCGAAAGTTCTTAATAAAAGGGACATATCCATGTATAATAATAATATACAATTAAATATATTACAAAGTTTGGTATAATCACACGCTGGTAAAAATTATTTTCATTCGTGAGATTTCACATTGATGTCAAATTCATACTTGAAGTTTTGATCTGTGTCACTGTCATCCTCCGACGACAATTTTCCGTCCGAGAATCGTTTTTTGACCAAAAATAAAGTCGCCGGAGGATGCCCGGAAGAATGACATTGACACATAAAAATCTCAATTATAAATTTGAGATTTGCTTGAAAGTGATTTTTATCTAACCACAAGCCCAAAAAGTAAAAAAATGAAGAAAAAATAATTACAATTGCTAATTGAATGTTTAATTAAGCATGGTTGTCCTTTAGTATTTGACTGTAGTAGTTTTTCCATGATAAGAATAAATCACAAAATAAATAGTTTTCACATATTATGCTTCTCTTTTGGGACACTAAAGTCTAAAGTTAAGAAGTATATTAAAAATATTAAGCTTCCATTTTAGAGCGGCGTTTTTGCTCGGGTTAATTTGGACAAAAAAGCGACCATCACATAATGTACGTTTGGCAAGACAATGGTCATGACCGCCACCAAGAAAAGAAATCTAGGCTCTATTTGGCACGGTGGTGACGGTCATGAACACGGGGTTAAATTGTCATTCGTTAACGTACACCTAAAGAACTTAATCCACTTCTATGTTCAAACAGATAATGTTTGTTAGGTGATGCTTAACGAATGAAGTTTTAACACATGCGTTTACGGCCGCCACCACTGTGCCAAACGGAGCCCTAGTTTCATAACCACCACCGCCGTGCCAAAGGGAGCCCTAAACATGATTTTTTAAAACCCACCTCCCTTCTTCAGCTCTTATGAAAGTTTAGAAAAAGAGGATTCATGAAACCACAAATTTTTTTAAAAAAAATGATAATTTGTAGGAAAGTAAAAAGGAAATTGCTTGATTCCTAAGAAATGTGTTAAATTTTTATTTCCATCCTTCATCAATTTCTTCAAAAAAAATACTTTTTTTCATGTCGTAATTTTCATAGATAATTACATGACTATTACCTCAAATCAGAAAAAAAAACACTCTATGATTAGAATGTAATAAAAGTTTATTCAGCAATTCAAGAGAAAGTAACAGTATGAGTATACCAAAATTCCACCTCTAAGAAAAGAAATCAAAAGGCAAGAACTGAAAGCAAGGAACACTAAAATAGATAGAAAAAATTAAACATTTCAGGTTTGGATTAACCTGATCACAGGAAAATATAATCAAAGCAAAGCCCTTATTGAAGACGAAGCTCCCCTTCATCGTCCCCAACAGGCAACGCACAATCTGCAGCAGATTATAGCCGGCCGCCACCGCATTAGCCACCACAAAAAACCTGCAACTCCCAGAGAAAACCCCCATCAATTTCTCTTTAAAAAAAATCAAACAAGTTAAGAAATCGGAATCAACTGAAAAGGTTAGATGGTTCTTACACGAGAACCTTCATGTCGGTAAACTTCGCCTTCTTCTCCATAGAGAAGAATTTTCTCACCTGGCTATCACTTCCGACAAGCGCCGATGCTGCGAGGCCGAGGCCGAACACGGCTATCCTCAGCCCCAGCTCCGTCACTCTCAATCTCCTCTCCGGCGACATAACTTCTGCTCTCTCCCTCTCTCTCTCTGTAGACGGAAGCGGGGGAGCGATCTGCTACTTATAGAGAAGTTGGAGGGGGGAGTTTTTGCTGCCGTTTTCTTTAACATGCGCCGATTTCCCTGGCGTTAAGCCTATGGTGGAACTGGCAGGGGTTTTAATGAAGAGAGACGGAGTGGCTTGGCTCGGCTCATGGGGGGAAGTGAAGGAGCTCATTAATGGAGGCGGAAATGGGAATTGAGTAGTCGAAATCGAGAGTAATTTGGGGGTTTCGAGGTAATTGGATTCGGGGGAGAGAATTACAGTGGTAGATAAACCCTAGGGGGGCGGCTGAAAGGGGAAGATGAGCCAATTAGTGATTTGAGGTTTTGGCCCACGCGCGTCTGATTTCCAGGCTTTGATCTCGGCTGTCATTTTTTGTAATAATTAAGGGTGCTGTTTGAATTAAGAACTTGAAAGTGATAATTATTACTTTAAATAGAAATTATTATCTTTAATTAAAATTTAAAAATTATGAACTCTAGCTGTTCATTTATTAGGCTAGGAAATGGTAAGAGAAGAGTGTTGGACGAATAAAGGAGATTTCGTCCAACGCATGAGAGGCTTTCCACGAAATGGAAGATTGTCATTCATTAACGTTCATTTAGGCTTCATTTGGTTCGGCGGTGGCGGGAGCACCCGGCAGATAGAAATCGGGCTTTGGAAAGGGGGGTGGGGGGATTCCTGGGGGCGCAAACGGAGCAATCGTGGATGGTAGATTATTTGGCTACCCGCCGTCTGCCGGCATTTGCTCCAAACGGCGCCGTAAAACGCGGAACCAAACGAAGCCTTAAGGAACTTCATCCACTTTTATGTTCAGACTGATGATGTTTCTTAGGTGATCTTTAATGAATGACGGTTTAACTCATGCGTTACGACCGCTATCATCTTAAAATCTATGTTTGTCATGGCAATGATTTTGACCGCTGTAAAAAGAAGTGTAAATTTTAGGTTAGTTGAGGATGGTACGCTCAACAGAGAATTTAGATTATAATTTTTATTTTTTAGCAAAATAAGTTCCGGAATATTGATTCTTGTATTTGTATGCTCATTTTATGTACCCATATGTATATATATTTTTTGGTGAAAATACAACTGTTAAAATGTGATTTTTTTAACTCAGATACGACTGTTATCTAAACTGAAAACACAGTTCAATTACAATCTTAATTACAGTTACGACTGTAATGTAAACTGAAAATACAGTCCCGCACGATCTATATATACGCCGAGTGTACCTAAAATGTGGATGAAGTTCTTTAGGTGAGATCGAATATTCATGTATATTGGTTTGTTAGGAATGAGATCCATCTTTATAAATATGGTGTGCACATAACCACACTCCCATGATCTCCATCCAAAGGTAGTGGGATCATGGGTTTGACCGCACGCGTGATCATCGCGCCCGATCCCCTCGCGCACCGATCCAGTCACGCGTAATGAATGAACCGCCGCGGACGCAGCCTCGCCGACATCGGGGGCCTCCTCCCCGGCCGCCGGCCGCCCCCTCCTATCGCCACGTCAGCCGCTCCCCCTCGTCCGAGAGAGCGGCCTCAAGGGCCGCTCCCCTTCGTCCGCCGGTCGCGGTGGAGGGAGCGGCCGCGCCGTCAGTCATCCCCTTGCTGGCGAATTCGGCGGCGAGTTCGCCGACCGCCCGTGGAGTTCCGCCCCCGCCGTCCGATCGTTTGTGGTCATTCCCCGCCGTCCGATTCGCGTGTAACCATCCACTAACCGCCGGATTAGTGGAAAAATTTTATTAATAATTTAATAATTTATTTAAGGTGCAAATAGCGAGATTAATTATCATAAATACGCTCCCCTAAACAATTGACAATGAACTTTTGCTAAGCAATGCAATGCAACCTAGTTTAAATCTCTTATGGTTCAAAAGTAATCTAAACATATAGTGACTAATAGAGTAATAATGGATAAATCTCCATGTAGTGCACATAAATTCAATTATTAAAAGTTAACAGATGATTTACAGCTTGCATGTTTGTATATGAAGGATCCAAATCTGGCACTTGCATATTTGTATAGCCCCACACAACCAGTCACATGCTTCAATATTTTTCACCATATGGCTCTAGTCAAATGAACTTCCAGTTAGAGATGCTACAAACTGTCCTTAAGGAGATCCACAAGATATAAAAATTATAGAATAGGTCCAACTACATTACTAAAAGCTCTAATAAATAGAGACTAAGGCTTCGTTTGGGAGGACTTATTTTCACCGGTCAAGCGGTTACGACCGCATGAATCGGACCTTAATTAAGGTCCAACTGCATTAATTAAGGTCCGGTTCA
This sequence comes from Platanthera zijinensis, assembly GCA_039513925.1. Taxonomy (NCBI): domain Eukaryota; kingdom Viridiplantae; phylum Streptophyta; class Magnoliopsida; order Asparagales; family Orchidaceae; genus Platanthera; species Platanthera zijinensis. Next base: position 163,669,710 of record CM077094.1, read on the forward strand.
TACGGTCGTAACCACTTGACCGGTGAAAAAAAGTCCTTCCAAACGGAGCCTAAATTATAATATACCTCAGGTGGGATATATAACTTTTTAATTAGCTTATCAAGCTCCTCACAAAGATTTTATTGTTCACAGAGCGCAATTCCAACTTGTTGTTGCAAGCTTCTATCTGCATTACTAAGCAATGGAACTATGGCTCCGTTTGGGAGGGCTTATTTTCACCGGTCAAGCGGTTACGCGGTCGTAACCGCTTGACCGGTGAAAATAAGTCCTTCCAAACAGAGCCTATATCCAAAAATAAACTAGATCTCAAGACAAGTTGCACTAAAACTATCTTTGATTCAGTCAAATAACCACAATGCAAGATCTCAAAATGTAATGTCAAGTAATCTAGGTGGTTGTTATAATACGCTAATGCTATGAGAAGAACAGCCATATATAAATAAGAATTAAGTAATGAAGCTTGTAATAAAAAAGGGAAAACTAGGCTTAACTTTTTCAAAACATTATTTGCAATAATCAGTGAAGTGAGAAGGTTTAGGCTCCCTATGGGGGGACTTATTTTCACCGGTCAAGCGGTTACGACCGCATGAACAGGACCGGAATTAAGGTCCGGTTCATGCGGTCGTAATCGCTTGACCGGTGAAAATAAGTCCCCCCAAACGGAGCTTTAGTCTAGAATGTTGTCTTATGTATGTAAATTAGATTCTATGTTGGCATACTACTCTTCCTTCTAAAGAAAAAATACCATCGTCAAATAAATCTCCAGTTTCCTTGACAAAATGGTCATCAAAACCTCAGAAATTGGAACCTAATTTCTTTCCTCTTCACAAATTAAAGGAATTAAAATTCTCATTTGTGAAAATCTATAGGTTATAAATTAGGGTAAAACTAAATATTTGGTCTCAGTTAATGAAGAGTGCTAATTGAATTTTTTTAAGCTTGCTTGTTGAATGGTAAAATTTTTGCTTAATCATTACAGAGGGCCTTACCCGGTGACCCGGATATATATATATATATATATATATATATATATATATATATATATATATATATATATATATATATATATATATATATATATATATATATATATATATATATATATATATATATATATATCACTGAAAAAACTCGCACCTCCTTTTTGAACATATATACGTGCTCTCCAGAAAAACGAAAAAAACACCCTCTAGACAGCATTTTTAGAAAAAGCGGTCAACATGAAAGTTGTAGATCTCGTTGAGATCTACAACTTTCATGTTGACCACTTTTTCTAAAAATGCTGTTTAGGGGATCTATTTTCAAAAGGCGCGAAGGGGGTTCCGCCCGATAAATATTACGATTTATATTTATTGCGCGAACCTCCTTCGGGCCTTTTGAAAATAGACCCCCTAGACAGCATTTTAGAAAAAGTGGTCAACATGAAAGTTGTAGATCTCGACGAGATCTACAACTTTCATGTTGACCACTTTTTCTAAAAATGCTGTCTAGGGGGTGTTTCTTTCGTTATTTTCGGGGAGCGCGTTTTTTAGGCCCTAACACGCTGCGCGTTTTTACATATATCGTAAAAAAGCTTGAGTTGGTTCTTCCACAATACATGTCGGAATTAGACAAATAATATATGCATTTTATAGCCAAGAACGAGATCTACAACTTTCATGTTGAACATTTTTCCAAAATTTGCATGGTTTAGCCGGAATTTGGCCCGAAAGGTTGCTGACTCGAATTTTGAAATTTATTATTATTATATTTATTAACATTTTCTCCTCCTCCCCTCACTCATATTATTTATATATATATATGAGTGAGGGGAGGAGAAAATACATAAAGAGAAAATACAAATACAATACATGCTGTCAATATACATGCGAGTTCGTAGCTTCGGTAACCGCATGAACCGGGCCATAATTAAGATCCGGTTCATGTGATCGTAACCGCTTGACCGGTGAAAATAAGTCCTTCCAAACGAAGCCTTAATTGCAACATCTTGATATATTTCGTCAAAATATTGCCTAAATTGACTCAAGATTCTAATAACATAGGAAATATAAGGCCTATTGTGAGAGAGAAATGAGGAAAAAAAAACTTCGGTAGCTAACAAGATCTCAACCATGAATCCATCACGTTTAACCATGAATCCATCACGGTTAACACGGCGGTGGCGGTCGTAAATGCACAGGTTAAACTGTCATTCCTTAAGGATCATTTAACAAACATCATCCATTTGAACATAAAAGTGGATGACGTTCCTTAGGCGGGCGTTAACAAATGACAATTTAATTCCCATGTTCATGACCACCACCGCCGTGCCAAACGGATCCTAAAATAATCCCCCAAGAACTTGAGACTTGGTCATTTTAACAGACTTGTGGTTTATTTTGCATATTTCTAATGTCTGGTTACAATTGATTCTTTAACAAAAATGACATGAAATAATCGTTTTTATTATATATTGATGGTATTGTCCTGTTTGAGGATGGCACTTTGGAAACTAAAAGGAAATAGGTGAGGCTGCGTTTGACGCGGCTTATCACAGCTTGTTTGCAGCTTATTTGCTCCGGTGAGGTTGGACAAAAATGTCATTATCACATCAAAATCTTATGTCTCAAATTAAAATTTTTTTGTAACGACAGTAACATTTGTCATACCAGACATACATTCTATGATATTTTGCCCAACCTCACCGGCGCAAATAAGCCGCGCCATAAAACCTCTTTCATAGCATGTACACTTTTCTTTCTGATTGCTTTGGGCAAATTCAAGCTGAATGTTTGTCAACTTCTTCAATTAGAATTTCATGGAGAGAGATATGAAAACATCTAATATTTGAAAATCTCACCCTTGGTTGGCAACACATGAAAGAATACTCAAATATTGTTCACCTTTGTTATGCGAGCATCAATTTCCTCATAATCAATGATACCCAATTAATGCACATGCAATTTCATTGTGAATAAAAGAGTTCAAATCACCTCAAGAAAATTGTTTTTTTTCCTGCTACCTCATTTTGAGCAAGTGGAACAACAGAAAATGTTTGATGATTGATGTCATTTTCATGGAGATGTGCTTTAAACAGACCATCAAAGTGTTCAATATTAATCTAAAAAAATTCTTACATTAATGCTCCTAATTAGGACTAGTGTCTAATTAAGCATATAAAATATCAATGATTGTGCAATTTAAAGTTAAGTATAGAACATGTCTACTTTACAAGTATAATTGAACAATATAAAACAAAGTGATGGCGCACAAGAGTTAAGAAAGTAATATTATGGTTTTGCTTGGTAAAAATCTTTAACACTAATGCTGTCTGAGAACTCGAGAATCTTATTTGTTCAGGGACTGTGCCATAAAAATGCTACAATTATGTTCACTTTCCCGTTTAATTCCATAAGGAACACATGAACAATACAATATTTTATCTTTTGAGGAAAAAAGGATTTGTTAACAACTATTAGAACACAATAAACGCATATCATTATTCAAATTTATGCTACAATATTAGTTTGAATTTCATTTACCCTTCTGAAATGCTGAGATGTCATTACCTTGAATCATGTAACATTGTTTAGCCATAAATTCCAGTAAAACAATCAGAAGAAAAGGAGGCAATGCAGACTTATTTTTTTCCTGCACGAAAAAAGGCCCACGAGGCAGCTTCGAACAATGGTTTTATTATTTATACATTTTCATTTATTGAGGAACTAACATAATTCAATATTAGAGGAATACACACAAATACATTCTATAATATCTACATTTGAGTAAGAAGGTCTCTCATCTCGGAAACTTGGGGGACTCTCTCTCCAAGGTATATCTTGTTCACTAGCTTCACAAAACTCCCATACTTGTCCAAAAAGTCCTTCTGCAAGTTCATAACAGCATTATTTTACTTTGCACGGAACAAAATTTGCAAGCTTTTTAATCAGCTTAATAGAAACTGATGGTATTGGTTCAACGAATAACAAACAATATCAAACACATAAATTCTGCAACAAAACAATATCAAACACATCCTTATTTTCTTTGGTAAGAAAGCTTCTATTCTCTTATCCCTATAGAAAACTGAAAGGCATCCATTTGGAAAGTAGAGTAGCTTGTACACAAACAAAATAAAAAATAGAGCAACATAAACTCCATATCAACAAACAAGCCTTGCAAAAGACATTTCAAAAAGGGAGGGGGGCAAGAGAAGATTGAGGTCCTTATATGATCTTGTGTCAGAATCTAATCCAAATTTCTTCTAAACACATTTTTTGTATAAAGATTACACCCGCCCTCCTCGTTGCTCATGAGGCGTCCATCGCCTCGCTTCAAGCCCTCATACTGCTGATGGAAGACTAAGTTTGTCGACCTCCTCGCCGGTCGCACGAGTTCCTCCACTGTCAATGCGGACACTCCACCTCTCGGCGCTCCTCCAAATCATCGACGAGATGTCAACACCCAGAGGCTTGCCTCTCGCTCACCGTTTCTTTGATATTCCATCCAACAATGGCACTGATCCCCTAGGGTAGATAGCCCGCGTGGAATATTTTTTTGATATTCATCTGACTTTGGAGCGACAAAGCGTTTCCACAGCTCTCATCAGCATGGAGGGGTCAGCCCTTCATTGGGTCCGCTAGCTGCGAAAGAGCAACTCTTCGCTCTCTTAGGCAGAACTCCAGCATGACCTCATCCTCCGCTATGATGTTCGCTATTCTGGGACAGCAGTTGAACGTTCGTGTGGTATCCACAAATCAGTCCTCCTTGACGACAACATCGATGAGTTCATTGCCTTGGCGACGCACGTTCAAGACTTATCGTCAGATCGCTAATTGGGCTTTTTCATGAAGGGCTCCTCCCCCACATCCGATCCCGCCTTCTCACTCACCACCCCCGGACGATTATTGATGTCATGGAAATAACCCTCTTGGTGGAAGCAAACTTCAAAGTCACCTCCATTAATACCTACAACCACCAGGGAGTTCTATGCCCCCACTGATTCCTACCCTCACACACCCTTTTGGCCACCAACCAGGTACATACCGCGCCTCCCCCGTGTCTCGTACCACCTCCCTGACCACCCAGGACACGAACGGCCCCCAGATGACCAACTAAAAGTACCACGATCTTCGCACGTGGGGCCTATGTTTCTATTGTAAACAACCCTACTCCTTGACTCATGATTGTCCCCTGAAGGAGCTCCACATCACCATTGATGATGAGGACCTGGAGATCACCCATGGGGATTTCAAAGCCTATAAGGTGCTTACTCACCTACTTCTAGGAGTGCCCCTAAAGGTCTGCATCATTTAGAACTTATGTGTTGTGCGACTGGCGACATTTCTGGCCGATCCCTGTCTGGCACTCCCTTGACGGTGCTGATTGATAGTGGGGCAAGTCAATATTTTATGTCCCTGCGCTTGTTGGTACAACTTGACATTCGCTTGTCTCCTTCTCCTGCTCACGCTATTTTCTTGGGCGATGGCCACCACACTACCATTGGGGGCCTCTGTACGAACCTACACATGACTATGGGCCCCTGTTCTATCCACTCAAATTTCTAATCTTTTGAGGTCGATGGCCTTGACGCATACTCGATGTCACCTAGATTCATAACCTCAGGGACATTATCAACTGGATTCGCATGAGAAGCTCTTCGAAGCTTTCCGCGGCCGGCGATTCGACGTCATTCATTGGCGTCTGAATGTCAACTCGCTGGACGAGGGCTTCCCCGACAAAGGTATAACTTGGCGAGATTACACCATACTCGCTGAATTGATTCTGATTATGGCTGCGATTTTACTAACTGTTCTACCACAACTGCAGTTGCCCACGTTCTTCCGCGAGAACCACTTCCTCTGGCGAAGGAAGTCAATTCGTCGCGCCAGGGTTCAGTGAACCCGCCGTCAGAGGTTGAGGAGATCCCACCTCCCGCGGGCTCCAAGGGTCAGTCACGAGTTGGCGACAAGGAGGGCTCCTCGTAGAAGAAGCTCGACAAGTTTAAGGAGAAAGTCAAGTTCCCTGACAATGAGAGGAAGCGCGCAAGGATCTCAGACGAGTTCTTCGACGGGAGGGAGTCGTCGGTTGATGTCGGGGCGCCGTACTTCCACCCGAACTAGAATCTCGGACGCAGTGACAAGGATGCTTTCGGATGCCCGCTGGTGTCCTGGACTGAAGGCGAGCACAAGGTGACTGAGCATCAGCCTACCCGCTTGGTCGGAAGACCGAGAGGATAAGGGGGAGGCTTATGATGTCGCTTTCACGCTATACGAGCAAGCTAATGCCGAATCCATGCAGGATCTCAGCCCAAAGGTGCTCGCCCATCAGACAGCTCGTGCGTTCCTGCGGGCTACCGACCTGGGCCATAACACTGCGAGGAGGCTCCTCGAGTCGTAGGAGGCGCTAAAGATTGTCTCGCAGAAGGTGATCGATCTGGGGATGCAATCTGTTCGGTGGAAGGATTATGAGGTAGCTTGCTCTTCTCTGCACGACTTAGTCGCCACTTCACTTGATGGTTTTTCTGACTGCTTGTTGACACTAGCAGGCTGCCGAGATTGAGACGGCGAAGAAGATCTCCAGGCTTGAGCAAGAGCTCGCTGATACAAAGGTCGAGATGGAGATCGCCCAAAACCGGGTTATCGAGTTGGAGACTCGCCCGGTGGTCGCCGAAGGTCGCCCCGGACCCGCAGATACTCGCCCAGATTGATTAAATACAATGAAGGGGGTCAGAAGTGCATCATTATTACAGATAAATAAAGTTGAAGTCAAGGGACAGGAAAGAAATAAATAGTATATTGAAAGGAATTTGGTTCAACATTGTGTTAAAAGTTGAGAAGATAGGTTAACACATGCAACACCTGGCTGACATGAGTGGAGAACGATGATTAATAGCCCGATACAAAATAGTTGATAAAGTGTGAATAATGGTGACACTGATTTAAGTTGGAGAAAATAGACTTTGCAAATGTTTTGAGTAACAATAAAATTTAAACTTAATATTGATAGAAATGATAAAGGAAACATACCTTGCACTTTTCCCATAAAGAGGGCAAAAGCTCTTCTGAAGTTAAATTCTTCTGCAACTTCTTATACATAGCATTAATTGACTTGTCAAGCTGTCAATGTGAAAGAAGAATGTAAACATTAAAAAGGGAGAACAAATAACAAATACTTGAAGCCAAAGTAGGGTTGCGCTAATTTACTCCGGATAAGCTGGCCTTCAGCATTTTCCGAAAGTCTGCTTTTGACATCCCAACCTGAAATTGTATCTGTATATTATGGAGTAAACTGTCAGCAGCCAGAATAGCTAGACATCAATATGAAAGTACATTTCCTTATCATAAATTTAAGCAGTTTCGGCTTTTTAAATAACAAATTGTGAGTGCACTGGCAATGACCGTTATGGACCCACACAATCTGTTATCCTGTTTAATTTATGTGTGTTTCAATTTATGTTCGCGTCAACTCATTTCACATCTTTTAAGTGTCATGTTTGAGTTTTTTTTCTATATGAGTTTATATTAGGTGTTTTAATATTTTTTTATAAGACCCGTAGGGACTTGATACACATATAACACTATATAATGTTGTTTAAAGACCGTTAGAGCATTTAAGAAATTATGAAGTTTATTCATCTCTCTCTAGTTCTTTCTTAGTCTCAACCTTGTAGCGTCAGGTTTGAGCGACGCTTCCCCTTATTCCTTCCCGCATTCTCCGTAGGTTGAGCTCAACTCCCTTGTATCTCCTCCACCACAACCTCTGATGTGATAATGAGGCGCTACAAATTTGCCCGTAACAACATGGGATCAAAGCATTCAATCCTCCTCTCTTACACTACTCCCTCAAACAGCATCTTTAACAGGATCGCCAACATTAAGGCCAATCCGAGCAGTAGCACACTCATTAGGAAAGGGCGATCGTGATCTATCTTCTGCACTTTAATACCTGCAGACCCAGAACCTGAAAGGTCATTGAAACGAGTCCTGCACCTCAGTTAATTGCCTTGCTACAGCTTCGTCGTCCAAAGAAAGCAACTTCCGCCTAGTCGACATCCTTCCCCAAACTGTCGATCAACTGAAGCAGAAACAATAACCACCAGAGAATGTGATCCCTTCCTAGTCAGTTCTTTGTCTTCCTTGACAGCGATGCCTTCCAAACCGCGACTCCTCGAACATCAACGATGCCTGAATGAACCAAGGACCTAGACCGTGTTGACATCGTCACCTGCCTGGAACAACCTAGGATTGACATATCTTTGACAATCTTCATGTGGCATCAAGCCAAAATCATGGCATAGGCTGTAATGCGCTAACGCCAAGTGCACCGGTCGCTCAAGTAATATAAAATGTGAGAGTTTCCCCAAGTATCGATCGGAGGACTGCAGGCTAGGGTGTATGATTCGATTGCTTAGAAAATTAATTATAAAGATTGAAAACGAGATTTGGTCTGGTTTGGTGATTTGCACTAAAAAGAAATAATCTAAAAACTATGTGGTTCGCAAACACCGCTTCGCTTGGCATAGGGATTATGCAAGCCATTAGCACTTCTTGGCTTGGCGGACAGAGTGGCAACAACGGTGGAAATGAGGGTCAAAATCACCTCCTCGCAAGACGCACAACTAAAAATTGCTAGAGTGGCAATCAAATCAACACAACACAACTGGGATGGAGTAATGGAGGCACACAACAACACATAACCACAAGAGCATTCATAGACATGAAATAGTACCGAACACTCGTCAAGGATTCTCAAGAAGAATCAACGGGGCGTCACTTCGCATCCTCACTCGGTCCTTGACTACCGTCCGGGGTACGAGAGGGCTATCACCTCCTCCTAGTTAACCTGTCTTCTTTGGTTGAACTACAATCCGGCCACGTCTCTAGAAAATCTCTCCTCCCTTGATGCAGCTAATGAAGATTCGATCCTCTCCTTGATGGATTTGGATGATGGAGGCGGCCTAGGGAAAAGACCTAATAGATGGAAGATGGAGGAAGGAAGCCAGAGCTCCTCCATACGTTGGGCGGCGAAACAGGGTGAAACTGGCACAGGAATATGCAAAACGGAGAGAAGTTCCGAATTAGGGCGATCGCCTGTGCTTACATAGCAACTTTCTCAAAAAATAGGCACGCACGGTTGAACACATGACCGTGCGTGCAAAATCGTGAGATATTTATGCTTAGCATTTCCAAACAAGCCCAGGATCTGCCCGTGCGATTTTTACTCACGCACGACTGAAACAACCGCGCGCAAACAAAAACGCACGAGCCGGGACAGACCACAAATATTCCGGCCAAGCAGTGGCTCGTGCGATTTTCTTCTCGCACGGTTGAAATCACCGTACGCGAAGGAAACACACGACAAATATAAATCATAAAAATTTTAGACAAAACAGGTAGCTCGTGCGTTTTACTCCCGTAAGGTCGAAATCGACCGTGTGCGACCAAAACCCACGAGCAGCGACCGAACCCTGCTTTTCTGCACAATGACCGCGCACGGGCAAAACACCCAGTGCGCGAAGAAGATTCATACGGTCGTGCGATCATGAAGATTAACATCTCATCCAATACGAGGAAACGCACGGGGAAAACACTCGTGTGCGAAGGGAAAACGCACGATCGTGCGAAATACACAGAATTCTTCAAATAGATTGGGCTCTGCCCCCGCGTGTTCAAAACCACAACATCGGGGCCACATGCCACCGACAAGCACAGGCAAAAGCCAAACAACAAAAATAAAGCAATGGGAGCATCACGTGCTTACCCCCGCGAATGAGTGTGCAATTGCACACCACAACGAGAAAAAAGTGTACTTCCAGTGAAACTATAGAACAAGTGAAAAATGAGAAATAACGTGCTAGAAGTGAAGTGCTAAATTATGAAAGTGAGTCCAGATGAGTCCGAAAACCCTATATAAATCGGACTCATCACACCCCCAGACTTAACCGTTTGCTCATCCCGAGCAAACCATCTCCCATGCGGACAAGAAAAACAAAAGCTGGCATAACAATTGAAAATGTGGATTACCATACAAAATCGCATACCCGCACGCGTAGAAATTTAGTGGAAAGAACTTTTAATCATGCAAAATTGAGTATAAATTTCTAAATTGCGTTCCTACGTATTATTTCTACACGTAATTTGAATCATTGTGAATCCTCGGGTCACGTGTAAGGAGAAAGTAGATCGATCGCTAAGAAGCATATTGCCTAAGATTGGGGATCGAGACAATCTCCAAAGAAATCCATCAATGATGATGGTCATAAGCTCGCACGTTCACACACTCTCTACGACAATGATTCGGTTCAAGGTGTGAATCAGTAGGACTTCAGGTTCAGATTTAGGCTTGGGTTACGGTGGGGTAAACAATGAAAGCACAACTAACCCAAATGAGCTCGCACTACAACACTAGCCAAGCACCAATAAAAACACGGGTGCACCACTCCCCTAGACTTAAACAAGAAACTATGGATGTGTGCACCACCTATTCCCAAATACTTTCATTCACATTTTTATTTTCATTTCAGATTTTTTTCTTTCACAATTTTGTCTCAAATATTCAATTTTTTTTTTCAACGATCAACATCAGCTAAATTTTCAACTTGGCATTGCCACTATATTCACAAAAGATACGCCACATCACACCGAACATTTTAAATTCAACAATAACATGAGCTCAGCGTTTAGTGTGAGATTGGGATAGGCATTTTGGCATTGGTGAAACAATGGTGGAGCTGAGTAAAACGGAAGGGATAGGCACAACTGGGCTAAGCAAGGATAGAGCGTTAGGATCGCTGCAAAGGATTAACCGGGCCAAAGAGTGGCCAATATCACACTTGCACTAATGAACTAACATATACCCATGCTTCGAGAGTTGTTAAGGGTAAATTCTTAGCCACCGAGAAATACTATCCTTCCTCCCGACTCGAGCAATACGATTCTAGCAATTGTATACACACATCGCTTAACTACCATCAGATCTCACTGGATTCACAATTTCGAGTAGAATAAACCATATTTATACAAATAGAAAATTACAAAACTAAGTGCGTACGAAAAAGCTAATTCTACACGAATTTCTATGCGAGACGCGAACACTTGACTAAAAGCACTACAGGAATCAACATTTTACTCCGTCTCTCAATACAATGCCAGCAAAACAATTTTCTAAATCACACACGAAAAATAGAATTCACCCGCGACGCATCAACGAATAAGTGCGCGCTCACATGGGTGTTGTGGTGTGGGTAGCAAAATTAAAACTATAAGTAAATAAAACTAAATTAAAATGGTGCTTCTAATATGCATATGAAATGGTGCACGTGGAGTGGGTAACAAACAAGACGGCTCTCCCCCCAGATTTAGACTAAGCAGTATTAAACATGGTAAGTAGTAAAAATAAAAATAAAAGCTAGGGGAGAGATTACCAAATACTCAAAATTGAGGTATCGTAAAAGCAGTAACAATCAACACATTGAAGTTGATTGTCACTTCATTAGAGAGAAAGTTCAAATGAAGAAACTGGAATTGAGACAAGTTCCGGCTGCTGACCAAGTTGCTGATATTCTCACTAAGGCCTTGTCGAGTACTCTATTCTATAAGTTCTTATCCAAGCTTGGTGCATACGACTTGTACGCTCCAGCTTGCGGGGGAGTGTTAGAAAAGACATTGTAAATGACCACCTAATGACCCATTTTGTTTTATTTTCTCTTGTTATATTAGCCCCGCACCTTGTATATGAGACTCCTCTCTCTCTTTCTCCTATATATATGTACTCATAAATTGTATTCAAATACACAAGAAGGATATACAAGGTTGACAGGATTTACTGCATTACTCGTGTACTTTTCTACAGATACTAATGTTTCTTGTTTGTCTGTTCAACAATTAAGGAGGTAAGTTACACTTTTGGTAATATTCTTTATGACTAAACTCGTTGTCTAATTTTTTAAGAAGCGGTCATGACCTCGAGTTCTTAGAAAAAAGCTTGATTGATCAATGAAGAAAAGAAGAGAATAGCTGAGGAACGAGCTAAGGTATGAGTAAAATTATATATCGGTATGGAAGAAGCCATGGTGAAGCATAAGGAGAAGTGTCAGGTTATGCAATGTCAGGAATGTAATGAAGACTGAATTGGTTGGGGCTAGCAGTGAAGTGTGTATGTGTTTATGCGAGAGTCTGTGCATATGTAGATTAGTTTGGATCTAGCGAGCAAGCTATTTGTAGTTTTTGCAGTGTTAGATGTTATGCTGAGAGTCATTGCTGAGAGTCTGTATTCCTGTATAAAGGTTTATGATGGAATAAAAGTTCATTTTTTGTGCATTATTTAGAACTCAAGTATATAGATTGTTTTGTACGACGTCGAACGCTTGAAAAGATAGATATAGATTTCTTGTGAGATCTGAAATAGGGTCTCACACGACCTACCTCCAGCAAGCAGATCGTCATTGTTTTGTAACTGAGGCCCACAACTCATCGTCGCTCAACAACGAGGGATGCACGTCTCTCTCGACGCCCTCGACATCTAGCAGCCACTTGTTCCATCAAGCAACCCCCCTTTTATCCTTCTTCTAAGACCGCGATCGTCTTTAGTTTCCTATCTGAATACTTGATCGACGCCATCTGTCACACTCGAAGCGTGGTTCCCTTTACTATGCCACACCCGCTGAATCATCGCCCCCCATTTGCTCCCATTGAGCCGCCTTCTCTAATCGAGCCGCTCGCTGGTCTGATCCTTCGATCCCCACAGTTGTCTTGGCACTACTAATTAGGAACTATTTTGTGCTTAATTAATCAATTTCTAGATTAATTACTTATTAATTTTGTATACTTGCAATATGGATGCCCATATTGGTTTCCAAGATCTTGGCACGTGAATCATTGAGCTTCTAATGTCGTTTGAGGAACTCTATAACAAACAACTCCAGGTCGTCAAGGCACAATCATCTCTTCTGCCACTACATAGAGAACCATCCCCTCTCTCCATGGTGGTCTCCATTCCACCACTTATGTCGGCCCCTGCCTTGCTGGTCCCTCCGACCACCTCGCCGGCCCTTACTCTGTCGGTCCAAGCCATGCTGATCCATCCAAATCCGTTCAAACGACCGACATTTGTTTCCCCTCCCCCCTTATTGTTTGTTCATCACACTTTCCTAGTCCCGCCAAATGCATTCCTTCCGCCGCTCGCTCTTCCGAAGATACTTGCGTTACTCGTCATCGCCCCGGCATCCGCGATGCGCTATCCGGTAATGTTTTAGCGCGTAATCAAGGAGCCTGATGATGGAGTCATTCAGAACCGTACGAGCTTGAGGGAAGCTTGATTTCGAGGACAAATTGGATGTTATGAATCCTCTGACGTCTTATCTAAGTTATTATATTAGAGTCTTATTATCGAGTCAAGTTGTTGTATCGAGTCAATTTGTTGTATCGAGTCAAGTTGTAGGAGTTGAGTCATGTTGTTTTATTAGTCAAGTCTCCTATGTTGTTTAATTAGTTTTCGGGTTATTTACACTCATGTCATTGTTGGGTTGATATGACCCTTTCCCTGCGATCTCGTGACCGGCGGTGGAGCTATGGTCGGAGAAGAGGGCTGCGGCTTGCGGCGGCGTTGATCGGGGAAGAGAGGAGCGACGGGCTTGGCGGCTAGGGTTCACGGTTTTTCCGTGAGGGGGAGAGAGAGAAAGAGAGAGAGAGGGAAAGTAAGAGATAGAGAGTTTTTCTTTTACTTTTAATTCTTCCTCCATAAAAAGTCACACACATAACATATATATAGGTTCCAATTTGTGCCCCCCATTTAGGCTTAGACAATGGGTCAAAATACGCAGAAATAAAAGACGCAGAAAGTAAAGATAAACGGCGCAAGCACGCCACATAACATCACCGCCCCCGTTCGAAGATAGCTTGTCCTCAAGCTGGATCGAAAGGCATTGTGGCCTCAGTTCTACCTGTCATGTCATCCAGGGGTGGGTCATCGACTTCCAGCCAAAATAAGCGTTTGCATCTGTGTCCCGGCGTATAAAGTTCATCACAATTGTAGCATAGGCCCTTCTCGCGACGTTCGACCATCTCGGGGCGGGACAAACGGCGGCGGACAGTAGACCGCGGTGGCGCATCCTGGATTGGAGTCGTGTCCCGCAAGTTGGCAAGAGGGTAAGCTCCCGGAGAGTCCCGACGGCCCAAAGGCGGACGGTCTAAAAACAGGCGTTGCTCACAAGCCCGGGCGAGGCTCATCGCCGTGTTGAGGTCAGGTGGCAGGAGGAACTCCACATCCCAACGTAAACGCTCGTGAAGGCCCGCGGTGAAGAGAGGAACTTGCTGCTCTGGTAAGACGGACGGCGCGCGCGACAGAAGAAGCTGAAAGTGCTCCAGATAGGCGTCAATGGGCCCGTCCTGTTTGAGGTTTACCAGATCGCCGAGAGGGTTCCCCTGGAGAGCCGGACCAAACCTCAGGGTGCAAGCCTTGGAGAATTCAGCCCACGAAATGCTTGGGTGTTCCCGCAGTAGTTGGGTGAACCACAATTGTGCGGGGCCAAGAAGGTGGAAGGAGGCGATGCCGACGCGTTCTTCATCCGGCGTGCGTTGGTTAGCGAAGAAGATATCGCAACGGGTGAGCCACGAAAGGGGGTCCTCGCGGCCCTCGTAGATTGGAAAGTCCATGCGGAGAGTGCGGCCGTAGACGGAGTAGTCAGTGGCGAGAGGAATGGTGGAGTCCACGCGACTTGCCGACGGACGATCGGCCGTGTGCAATGGCGGAGGAGAAGGCATGCCCTGTAAGGCATCCAAACGTGCGTTGAGGGCATCCATTTTGGCATTTTGAGTCGCGAACATAGATTGGAAGAGTGACATAAGGTCGGCGAGAGAGGGAGGAGTATCCGCCATTTGAGATAGGGTCGTATAGACGGTTGGTGGTGGAGGGAGAAGGCCGGCGGAGGTTGTGGACCTCGGAGGTGGTGCGGGTGTGTTGGACGGCTCGGAAGAAATCCCGCTCAAGGTGCGGTGTCGCAGCTCCGGCGCAGGGGGGCTAAAGGCCAGGTTCGGCGGCCGGCTGGAGGCGATGGCGGGCTGGTCGCAGTCGACAGGAAGGGACGAAACTCCGATGTGGTGAGGAAGAACGGCCGGCGCTGGGGAAGGAATCGTGGTTGCCGTGCGGGGCCGACAGAGTGCGGTTGGGCGAGCGGAGGAAGAGCCGGAGAGCGACGGTCCGGCAGAGGGCTCTGATACAAAGTTGATATGACCCTTTCCCTGCGACCTCGTGACCGGCGGTGGAGCTATGGTCGGAGAAGAGGGCTGCGGCTTGCGGCGGCGTTGATCGGGGAAGAGAGGAGCGACGGGCTTGGCGGCTAGGGTTCACGGTTTTTCCGTGAGGGGGAGAGAGAGAAAGAGAGAGAGAGGGAAAGTAAGAGATAGAGAGTTTTTCTTTTACTTTTAATTCTTCCTCCATAAAAAGTCACACACATAACATATATATAGGTTCCAATTTGTGCCCCCCATTTAGGCTTAGACAATGGGTCAAAATACGCAGAAATAAAAGACGCAAAAAGTAAAGATAAACGGCGCAAGCACGCCACATAACAGGGGTCTTATATAAACCCATAGTGTCATGTAAGAAAGGTATCAATAAATAAAGTCTATTTTACCATATCCTAAAAGAGATCTTAGAAGCTCTATGTTGAGCAAGCTCCGCTTAGACAGCGCGGTCAAGGCTCTATAGAATGTCTGCCGCCGTCATCTCCACCTTCGGCCACTCCTCCGACAACCTACGAGTAGGCCCATAACAGATTTCTTCTTTCGTTGTATAAAAATAAATTTCTTCCACTTAGATTATTGACACAAAAAGAATCTTACGCATACTAGTTCCTCTGTGTCCATTTGAATGATAGACGGAACCTTATACTTGATTCCTATATTTTTTTACCATGTATACTTATATCATTCAAGATCTCTGTAAGATTGTTGGGACACGTCAAAGGTGTAATGATTGTAACTAAATAGAACATCTGACCATTCCTTTACTCTTAGTTGATGCCACCACCACCATCCTTGACCTTATTATTCTACCTTCTATATATGACATTTGGCACAAGGAAATAGCTCATATATCCTTCTTAGAATCCAATTGTTGTTTTCTCAAGTGATTTAGGAAATTTCTTTACAAAGTCCTTTACACCTTGTAATGGTTGTTCATAGTTGTTATATTGCTGGTTGGTTTCCTATTAGTATCGTAAATATTTGTTATCTTAGTATGGTCCTCTACATCCTCTATATGGCTCCTCGTGCATATCTTTTATAGATGCAAAGCTATCATTCATGCTACTGGTTATGCTTTCAGATCTTTTGAGGTGGCTCGCACACCCTCAAGGACTCTCCTTTTGTTGTATGTTGATGACATGATTATTCCGGGAGGGGTAGATTTGACAAACGTTAATGCAAGTGAAACATCACTTATGCACTCATTTCGAGATGAAGGGTCTTGTTCATCTTCGTTATTCCCTTGGAGTGGAGGTTGGTCACTCCGACTGTGGATGTTTTCCTGCCTTAGCTTCCGGCCTTACAGTATTGGTCAATCCAACTATTTCAAGATTAAAGTTGAAGCTCATTAATGAGGTCCTTGATAGAGAAAATAATATTGATACTCACAGAAATGATTGCTCCTCTAGATTTAAATCTCAAAATGATCTCTAAGGATGGGGATAATATCCCAGACAATGCTAGATACATGTAAGTTATTGCTATGTTTTTTTATCTCACTGCTAGTCTTTCTAATGCAATTCATATTGTCAGACAATTTGTCTCTGTATTTAATATTATTGACCAAGTTGTTTAGTTGTGGATCATTCGGTACATACGAGGTGCAAGATAGAGATCTTTGTTATTGTTCTCGACCTGAAAGCTTAAGTTTTGTGTATATTATGATGTCAATTGGCAAGATGTCTTAATCCTCTATCCAATGCAGGGTATTGCGCGTTTCTTGAAAATATAAGAAGCACGATGTGATATTTTGATTTAGTTTTGAGACCAAGTATAGTGTTATGACTACTACTACTACTAAGTTCATTTAGCTCTGTTGACTTCTTACTGATATAGGAATAACTATTTCTAGATCTACTCATTTATCTGGTGATGGAACCAATGTCGTGTATATGCCATCTATAACTTGGATTTTCATGAAGGAAATATATAGAGATTAACTGTCATTATGGTCACCAATAGTATTTTTCTGAGTGTACTTTATTGCCGCATGTTTCATCTATAACTGAGTTCTTCACCAAGGACCATAATGTTTAGAGACACTCTTTTCTTTGAGGAAAGTCTCATTGGTTGGTACACATGTGTTCCAAGAGGAGTAATGGCTTTTAATTTTTTTTATTGGTTTCCTTTAGACTTGTGGTGAGACCCTTCACCGGACCCTCGCTGCATGGGGATGCATTGTGCACCGGGCTGCTCTTTTTTTTATTGGTTTCCTTCACACTCCTGAGACTATTCACATCATGAGTTTAAGGAGTGTTAAATACCATCATATAAGATTTCTTTTCTTTAGTTAGCTTTCTGTTTATTCTGTCGCATCCAAATTAGAAAAGGTTGATGTTCAATTATCACCGAATCATTGACTATGAAAATAGACTATATATTCAGATAATTGGTTCAGTATCATCATATAATCATGTGTTTTTCACAATAGCTCGAGTTTTTTGGAATGGTGATGCACCAAAATAGGGTTCAATAAAATTAATCAAATGCTTGCTTAACCAACAAGTTTTTAGGTAAGGCTAATGATGATGAATCACAATCATTTGCTCAGAAAAGTTTAAAATATGTTTTTTCCTAAAATGGCTCTGCAGATGGAAAGTTTTATAAATGCAAGTAGCCCGGCCTGCCGAGTTTCACTTATTAGATACGTACCTACATAAGCTAGGTTTTCAGTGTATGTGCAAAATGTAAGTGTTAGTCATTGGCAACAAACTCAAAAGAAGTAATCATTAAGACTCTGTTTGGCACGGTGGTGGCGGTCATAAACAGATGGGTTAAATTGTCATTCGTTATGGATCACCTAACAAACATCATCCGTTTGAACATAAAAGTGGATGAAGTTCCTTAGGTGGGCATTATCGAATGACAATTTAATCCCCATGTTCATGACGTATATGATTCTATATGATTCTATTTATAGAAGGTCACACCGTATACTTCATGAGAAACTAATATCTCCCTAGCCTAATCCTTCGGTTTTATTTTATTAAAGCAACACTCAGACTGTGGACTTCAACTTAGTCAAATTAATATAACCAACTTTGGACCATGCTTAATTGTATGCATTAAGTGCAAAAGGTGAAAGAATTGTTAATTTCAAGATAGCATGTTACCTTGATCCTAATAACCGAACAATGAATCAAGTTGACAAATAGAAATCGGTTTTTAATAGACAAGAAAATGATTAGCTTAAGGAAAAAAAGAAAAATTGAGGTATCAATGGGATTTCAAAAGTTACTCACTTCTTCGGAAGTAATGGTGAACATTAATTCTTCAATCCTTCGAGCAAAGAGAAATAATCTCTCAAATGTCTGCAAAAGAATAATGTTTTAATCACTTGATAGGGGTGTAAAAGTAAAATATGTGAAAGAAACTGTTGTTGCTGGGAAGAGAGATAGATAGATAGTGGGGGACTTAAGGATGTTGTACATACAATAAAAATGACCATATTGATGTGTCGTGTACAAGCTTGATCATACGATTCACTTGCTTGATGATAAAATTTTGCTATTGTTGGTACCACATTGGCTAAATCATAGAGACTACATGCACATAAATTCTCATCAGTAAATACTGGTTTTTATTCTTCATTTAAAAAAAAACAATACTCATGCGTAATAGAAAATTTTAACTGGAGTAGAGTAGATGGAAATGAAAGGAGATAGAACATAGTTATGACCCATAGGTATAACTATAGTGAAAATATATATATATATACATATAGCATAAAAAAACTCTATGACCTGTTCTGAAAAGCTGCATAGTTCTCTAGAAGTATAATGTCAGAATATTTTGGGTCTATTTGTGCAGTTCTCTCCAAGCACACAAACATTATGCTAACCTGTTACAGCAAAAATAACAAGAAATTGAGAACTCCAGTAAAATATTGGGGCTGGTGTATTCTGAAAAATGATGCAAACTGATTTGTTTGATAAAGTTTCTATATGACAATTCTTCTTCAAATTTTCTATATGGCATAATGTTTTCAAATGAACTAAGATATTTCTTTTATTTGCAATTTTGGAGCTCCACACAACATTAGAGGCACCTGTTAGGTGAGAGTCTAGTCACCAGACATGTTAAACGAGGTGAGGGGTAGACCAATGAAGACTAGGAATGAAACTATAAAGAAAGACATGATGTACTTAGGCATTGGTGAGATTATGACTAAAGATAGGGCACAATGGCGACAAAGGATCCATATAGCCGACCCCACTATAGTGGGATAAAGGCTTGAATGTTGTTGTTGTTGCTTGGAGTTCCACACTCATTAGTAGTTAAATAGTAAATACTTACAATTTTTGTATATGCCTGGTCGACCAAATCCCTAGATTCTCCCTGGATATATTGCTCCATACGTGTCGCAAGAATAGAAAATCTATACAAAAAAATGTTTTTCACATAAACATGAATAGAAATCAAAACCTACAAAAATAAGTGTCTAGATGCCCATTAAAAAATGTCCCTATAGTGGATCCAAGTAAAGCAATATTACTAGTTAAAAGGCAGCACAATGTATTCAAGTAAACCATAGATGTGTATAATAGACTTAATCGATCAGAACTTGCATTATCCACAAACATGACTTTGAGAATAATTTATTATGCAAATGAATGATATCATGCAACCAAGACAAGCTATAAATTATCATGCGGATTAATGCAAGGAAAAGAAGAACAATTAGGTATAGAAAGCTTCAGAACATTTAATCCAATTGAAATTTTGTGGGTAAGTAAATAATGTCCCCAAGCTTGCACTATGTAATTACTAGGACTTTCTTCAATAAGACATCATTGGTTCATTAGGTTTTTGATAGCACCATTATAAGGACTCACTAGACCATCAAATTTTATAGCCTTACATAAAATCAAAGAAAGAGATTTGCACAAGTATATATAGACAAACACAAACAAGCAGTTGTCGTACATGGGGTTCCATCATGCCCCGCAGCGACAATACACAAGTAGATGTGTTACGGTTCCACGCGACTAGCTATATGTGTCGTTATGTAATTTCATCGTGTGTTCATGTTATGAGTCATTTATTAATTGAGTCGATGTACGAGTCCAAAAGTTTTTACTATGGCATGTCATTCTCTTTATTTGGAGTTGTTTACACTCATGCCACTTGTATTGTTTTAAATAGACCCTTGAGTCATTGTTTGGGATATGGAGTAGAATAGAATGGATCGATAATCTTTGCCCTAAACCGGGCTTACATATTTATAGGCTAAGAAAAATAAAATATTATAAATATATTTAACTCTCCCCCTCAAGTTGGGAATATATATTGATCATTCCCAACTTGCTTGTGTTGTCCTTGAAGTTGTCACTGCATAAACCCTTGGTGAAGACGTCCGCAAGCTGATCGAATGAGTTCACAAAAGGGGTGCAAATATTCCCTTTGTCTAGGTGATCCTTGATGAAATGTCTGTCAACCTCCACATGTTTGGTTCTATCATGTTGCACTGGATTGTGCGCAATACTGATGGCAGCTTTGTTGTCACAGTAGATCATGATAGGATTGTTCCCCTGAAGACCAATATCCCGAAGAAGAGTCCTCAACCACAGTCCTTCACAAACACCTTGTGTCATTGCCCTATACTCTGCCTCTGCACTTGATCGAGCCACCACATTCTGCTTCTTGCTCCTCCATGAAACGAGGTTGCCTTCCACAAAGGTGCAGTACCCCGTGGTTGATTTTCTATCGTCTTGGCTACCAGCCCAATCAGCATCCGTAAACACTTCAACTTCTAATGATTGACCGTTTTTGAAAAGGATCCCACAGCCTAGTGCCTTTTTGAGATACCGCAGCACTCTAAAGGACGCCTGCTGATGACGAATGGAAGGAGAGTGCATATACCTACTTAGGACTCCCACAACATACGTAATTTCAGGGCGAGTATGGGACAAGTATATGAGTCGACCAACCAAACGTTGGTATTTTAAGACATCCACCTTTTCTCCACTAATATCTGCATCAATTTTGTGATTAGCCTCAATAGGGGTGTCCACGGGTGTACACCCAAGCATCCCAGTCTCTTCAAGAAGATCCAGAGTATACTTTCTTTGGGAGATGAAAATCCCTTATTGAGACCTCGCCACTTCAATTCCCAAGAAATATTTCAGCTTTCCCAGGTCTTTAACTTCAAATTCTTTGCTCAGTTGCTCCTTCAAGTAAATGATCTCCTGCATGTGGTCTCCGATAATGATGATGTCGTCCACATACACAATAAGAATAGAGACCTGGGCACCCTTTCTCTTAATAAAGACTGTGTGGTCAGCATGACTTTGAGTGTATCCAAGTTGAAGCATGAACTTGTAAAAACGTCCAAACCACGCACTCGGAGACTGTTTCAAGCCGTACAGGGATTTTGGAACTCGGCAAACCTTCCCCTTGGACCCTTTGATAACAGAGCCCGGTGGAATATCCATGTATACTTCCTCCTCCAGATCACCATTCAAAAAAGCATTCTTGATATCGAGCTGAAGAAGTTCCCATCTACGACTTGCAGCAACCGAGAAAAGCACACGGATAGAGTTCATCTTTGCAACATGAGCAAAGGTCTCCTGGTAGTCAATACCCTGAGCTTGGGTATATCCCTGAGCCACCAAACGAGCTTTGTACCGCTCCACTACACCATCTTGGTTTTGTTTAACTGTGAAAACCCAACGGGATCCAACCGTTCGCTTCCCTGGAGGAAGGCTCACCAGCCGCCATGTATTATTCTTGTCCAAGACACGCAGTTCCTCCTCCATTGCCGTTTTCCATTCAGGTATCTGAACAGCCTCCTGCCATGTCTTAGGGATAACAATGGATGAAAGGGAAGAAATAAAGACTTGATGTGCCTGAGAAAGGTGATCGTAACGAATGTAGTTGGAAATGGGGTGTTTAGTGCTACCCTTCTTACCTATAACACGGGAAAGAGGAATATGGAGGTCATCATCAGAATCTGGGCTGGAGACAGACACCGGTACTGGCGGAACATCCTCAGTCAACACTTGCTCAACAGTCGTAGGACGACGGGAGTATGTGTATGTTATCGGAGGAGCGGAGGTGGAAGGAACATGAGCAGGTGGAGGAATAGGAGCAGGTGGAGGAATAGGAGCAGGTGGAGGAATAGGATGAGTAGCAACAATAGGAAGCGGGGAGGCGATCATCTCGGCACAAGTGCTAGTCATCTCCCCCTGACGAGGATCAAAGTACGATTCCCCCTCACGAAAGGTGACATCGACAGTACAATAGTACCGGCGTGTCGGAGAGTGATAACACCGATACCCTTTAGTGGTAGAAGAATAACCAATGAAAACACACCGAAGAGACCGCGCATCGAGTTTATCACGATGCGGGCTATGGACATGAACAAAACACACAGAGCCAAAGATACGAGGGGGAAGATGAGAGGTGTGGACAATGTGTGTTTTTTCTAGACGAGATATGGGCGTATCAAACGAGAGAGCACAGGACGGAAGACGGTTAATGAGATGTGTGGCTATAAGAACAACATCCCCCCAGTAGGATTTAGGGAGGTGCATAGAAAGAAGTAAGCACCGGGCCACCTCCAGCAACTGCCTATTCTTTCGTTCGGCCACCCCATTTTGAGTGGAGGTGTGGACACACGTAGTTTGATGGATGATGCCATGGTCCGCAAGATAGGCCCCAAAGACACCGCGATCATAATATTCTTCACCATTATCACTACGTAACACACGTATTGTGCCTCCGAATTGTTGGACCACCATCTTATGAAATTTTTGAAAGCAAAAAAATACGTCACTTTTCTTTTTAAGCATATAAAGCCAAGTAGTGCGGGAGTAGCAATCAATAAACGTTACAAACCATTTATAGCCATATAAAGAGAGAACACGGGAAGGACCCCAAACATCAGTGTGAATAACATCAAATGGATACAGACTAGGAACAAACAAATGAGTAGAACGACGACGAACATGTTAAGATTGTTCACACGCATCCAAAGAAAATGACTGAAGTAAATGATGAAAGATAGGAAACAATTTAGTAAGATATAAAGGAGAAGGGTGGCCAAGGCGCTGATGCCATCGTCGAAGATCATCAAGAGTCGGAGATCTGGTGGAAGATAGGGCACTGGGAGAAGATTGGTTCAGCAAGTACAGGTCGCCAACATTCCTACCACTGCCAAGTGTCCGCCTCGTAGCCAGATCCTGAAAAACACAAACATCAGGAAAGAATGTCACCGAACAGTATAATGAGTTAGTCAAGTGACTAATAGAGAGTAAATTTCTGGGAAAAGAAGGGACATGCAAAACAGAGGAAAGTGATAGGTCAGGGGAACATGAGACTGTCCCTTTACCAGCAATGGCAGAGAGAGAGCCATTGACATCAATAACCTTATCACGACCAAAAAGAGGAGTGTAGGAGGTAAAACCTGAGGCAGAGCCAGTCATGTGGTAGGTCGCACCTGAGTCGATAATCCACTCGGAAGGTGTGGAAGACAAGACATGAGCACTGGACAGACCTGAAGTGGCAAAAACAGCGTGAGAGGAAGCAGAAGTAGAGTCAGTGTGGGAGCGCAACATGCGTCGGAAGGCCTCTAACTCAACAGCAGACAGGCCTCCAGAGGTATCTTCCAGAAGCTCAGTAGAGTGAGCAGAAGACTGAGAGCGACTACCAGAGTGACGACCACCACCACCACCACAGTACCCTCCTCTACCGCGGGTACTAGAGCCCCGACCACCTGGAGCAAGGTGCGGGTGCAGACGAAAAAGAGAGCTTTTGACATGGCCTGTCTTCCCACAATGACTACAAACAAGAGGAGGGCCACGAGTCATGCCAACAAGCGCAGAATGATCTGTAGTGGAGCCAAGAGTGCGACGACGATTCTCATCACTGAGGAGCATGCTGAATGCCTCCCGAAGGGGGGGGGGGAGAGGCTCATGATGGAGAACATGCAGTCGAACAGCATCAAACTCCATGTTAAGGTCCATAAGGAAGACGTGAACACGAAAACGATCTTTATCCTTCTGAAGAGCCACTGCATCAGTCGTACAAGCTGCAGTAAAGGTATTAAAGAAATCCAGCTCCTGATAAAGGTGTAAACTCAGAAAAATAGGCAGCAACGGGCATAGTTCCCTGTCTCAGTTCCAGAACACGGCGAGTGAGCTCATATACCTGCATCGAACTGCCTGCCTGGGAGTAAGTATCACGGGCTCTCGTCCAAATATCGTATGCGAAGTCCAACAACATATAACTCTGATACACCTGAGGAGACATCGAATGAAGAAGCCACGAGACGACCAACGAATTGTCCGCATCCCATTTGCGCCACGAGGGATCAGAACGTGATGGCTCAACGATAGTACCATCAATAAGGCCATATAATTGGTGGCTGCGAATCACATGTTGAGTCGCCCTAGACCATTCCAGGTAATTTGTGCCATCCAAGGAAACAGTAGTAATCTTCAATGACTGGCCATGACTCCGAGGAGGATCACCTGAGGAACTGTGCAAAGTATCGGATCGGGGGGGCCGGGGAACCGGGAAGAGCACCAGATTGAGAAGCAGGAGAAAAGGTGGATTGATCATCCATAGTAGAGTACAAAGATCTCAAGTGAAAAAAGAGTACATCCTACGGGTGTGAGCTAGATCTGAAAGCTGAAGAGAACACCCGAGGATGTAAGGGAGGCGTCTCCGGCAGTCCCCATAGAGGACAAAACGGCAAGCCGGAAGAGGAGAACTGGAGACGAAGAGGAGCTTGGCGGAAGAGGCCTGACTAGAGAACAACAATCTGGCGACGGGAGGAGATGCGGCCCCGATCACGCCAGATTTCCCGATCGGCGCGAGCGGGAGAGGCGACGCGACGATCGGGAACGATCGGCGACGCGATGCGAGTGAGCGGCGACATGAGAGAGCGGCGAGGCGAGCGGCGGCGGAAAGACCTGTCGGGAATGATCGGCGAGGCGAGCGAGCGAGCGACGACGTCGAGCGAGCGACGGAAAGACCTGTCGGCTCTGATACCAAGTATAATAGAATGGATCGATAATCTTTGCCCTAAAACGGGCTTACATATTTATAGGCTAAGAAAAATAAAATATTATAAATATATTTAACTTATGGAAGAAGTAAATCTAATTTTTCTTTATCTCTCTAAGTTCCTCTTGTTCTCTCTCTAGTTTTTTCTTAGCTTCCCATTTCTAGGGTTAGGGTTGAGCAAGGCTCACATTCTTCCTCTCCCCTCGCATTCTCTGTGGGTTGAGCTCGACTCTCCTTGTATCTCCTCGTCCACCGCCACCTTCGACGACGTTACGGGCTAGGCCTATAACATCTTGGTATCCGAGTGATTTCATCTTTTGACGTAACGTTGTCGGAGGTCGAGGTTCCGAAGTAACGTCGTCGGAGGTGATATAAAGTGAGCAGAGCTCTGTTGGATCGTACATCGCCCTAAGGAGGGGGGGGGGGAATAAGGGATTTTAAAACAAGTTTAAACTTCAGTGATAGTGATATCATCAGCGATAGTGATACCGTCAGGCAATAGTAACAGAAACTTCGCTTTCTTTAAAAAAATATCAGATTAAAAATAGTAGACAAACAATTAAAGAAAAATAGTAATTTTATTTCAGAAGATTTGTTTACAAAACTTTGATTCCAATTACGCTTGGGATCGAGGCGACAATAAAATTCTTTCTTTTTCTTTTTTATACGGACCCTTCTCACAAGTACAGGTTGGTTATATCCTATATCTCTCAGATAAGGCCTCGAACCGCCCCTATATTTACTCTAGACCAAGTCGCTAAAACGCGCGACGAATTTGTGGAATCCTCCAAGGAAACTAACGTCCACACCGGACGATTTTGCGCCGTAAGTCTCACAAGACTTAGTTGCCCCTACCTGCGACGAATTTACAACTTAGAGAAAATAAAAGAAATGAGATACAACAACACTAAAGAAACTCCCTCAATGAGATAAACTCGTCGATGAAAATGCATGATCGATCCTTTCTCCGAGTTCGTAGCCTTCACGAGCGTTGAGTGGAGTTCTTGTCACCACGGAGGAGGCTCTCAAGAAATTATGAGAGTTATGGCATCAGTCATGGCCTCCGATTGGTGTCTCATTGTCGCTCTCTGTGAAAGGAGGACTACTCTTTTTATAGGCACGGAACCTACCGCTAGCAGTAGCACTACAACACTGCGATAGCTTCTTTAGGCAACCTTCGTCTCCTTTGAAAATCATCATCTTTGGCAACTTTCCATAGCCATTTTAGGAAACTTTTGCACGCCATTTAAGAAAACTTTTGGACTTTGGAAACCAGCATTTTTGACAACTTTTTCTTCAAAAAATGGACTCCAAAAGATATCGCCCGGCGATAGCACCTTCCATTTTCAGTAGCATCCTTCCAAGGCTGGTATCCTTCCTTTTCTGTCAGATTGCTAGTGTTAGCGCTAGCGGTAGCGATACCGTCCGACGGTAGCAACAGAACTTTGGCATCTTTGTCTTTTCGACTCGTCTTCTATGGGTTACTAAACCTATAGTTCCTGCACAATATAAACACACAACAAACACAATCAAATACAAACTGGGATTTGTTATTCTCAAAACAAGAGATGCGGAACGCATGTTCCAACAAGCTCAACTCTCAGAGAATGCAAAAGGAAATGAAGAAGCGGAGGTGATGGGGATCGGCTGCATGATCGTGTTCCATGGAGGAGATCGGGCAACCACTCGGCGGGACCTGTTTTTGCATATTTGGTGGAGATGCGTTGATCGGATCGGCGCTCCGAGACCGCAAGCGCGTCCAGAGCATCATTTTTCATTTTCTAAATATTTTATTTTATTTGCTTTTATTTAGTGTTTTAGGACACCGGACGTATCAGACGACCATAGTTGTTCACGCCGGGTGTTCATTTGCCCCCTCTTGTTATAAATCGGGGATAATGTTCTCATTTTAAGTAATTGCTGAGTTTTGTGAGAGAATCTAAATCCTCCTATCTTCGTGGTGCGACGTCGCGAGTCCCGAGGTGCGATTGTTGGAGTCTTATGCAAGCTTGTAGATTGCGGCCGACATGTCCGGCCTACATGTCAGTTTTGAGGGGAAATGACACGTTATCGCTACATATGACAATTCTGGCGTTTCCAGTATTGCAGCCGACATGTCGGCCCAATATTGCGGCAAATGTCGGCAAATGTCGGCTAATGTCGGGTAATGTAGACCCAATATTCCGGGTTTTTTTGTTCAAAAAAATTATATTTTTTATAGAATGAATTCATCAGAAGGTTCTAGCAAGATACCTAGTGCTTCTTCAATAGCATGTAGAGATCTATGTTGGGCATTTGGTGAGAAGGTGACTCCAAATGACACCAATCAAATATTATTAAACACTCATTAGTAGTTTAATCTTCTCTAATGAATTTTAGTTTACATTTAATCAAATAAAATAATTAGCATCTAATTAATTGATGAAAATATTATGAAATATATATATCTATATATATCTATATATCTATATCTATATATATATATATTATATATATATAAAACAATACAATTTCGCATTTTGAAATGTCCCCGATATATCCCCCACAATCCGACATCAGACATAAAAAACTCAAACCGACATGAGTCTGACATCCGACATCTGCAACCTTGGCCTTATGTGATCTAGAAGTAATCAAGAAGTTAGTCTCACTGTAACGTAATATGAGCTTATGAGGTCACACATAATAATGTACGAGAAATTGGATAAATGATCGGAGTGACTAGACTTATATGGGATATGAGTGAAGAGCAAAGTTTGAATTGAGTGGGAGAAAGTCTTTGTCGACTAGACATCTAGTCAATATAGTGTATATTGACTAAACTGTGTCTTTGTCGACTAAACAATGTTGATTAGACATCTAGTCGAATTGTCGAAATAGTGTATATTGACTAGACTGTGTCTGTGTCGACTAAATAATATCGACTAGATTGGTTGTCGAAATAATATATATCGGCTAGACCAAGTCTGTGTCGACTGAACTGTATCGACTAGACATCAAGTTGATATAGTGTATATCGACTTGCCTGCACAATTGGCTTCAGTCGACTGGAATGTCTATCGACTAGACATCAAGTCCATCGACTTGATGGTCTGGCGATTTGAACATTATCGACTTGAACCTTCGGTCGATACAGTATATATCGGCTTGAAGCTGTCAGGACATCTAGCCGATATAGTGTATATCGCCTTGAAGCTGTCTGGACTTTTAATCGATACAGTGCATATCGACTTGAAGTTGTCTGGACATCTAGCAAATATAGTATATATCGACAAGACATCAAGTCGACATAGTGTATGTCGTTTAGACATCAAGTTGACATAGTCTATGTCGACTAGATTCAGGTCGGCACAGTGTTTATCGACTAGACATCTAATCGATATAGTGTATATCGACTAAACATCAAGTCGACACAGCCAGAGAAAGCTTTTTCTCCTGCGTCTAAACCCAGAACCTAGTTCACTTGTTATTAGGTTAAATCCTATTAAACCTGAACCCGGTTCACTGGTAATTATATACAGATATAATTTCAGTTTTAGGGTTATGAAGAACAACGGTTCACTCGCCCTTTTCGAAAAGTTCATAAGAGTGGCAGCAAGTGCGACGACACGTTTGACATAGCGTCGGTGATCTTCTCCAGCGACGGATCTAGCAATCCGTGGAGACGAAGAGCCCAATCTTCTCCCAGCCTCTGTTGTTCGACAATAACAGGTGTTTCTTGGAGTTATTGTGGATATCCATAAAGACGTGAATCTACTTCCGCGTTCTCGGGACTCAACTGATGGTCGGCCTCTGATTTCGAATCAGACGCAGAAAGACATTCAACTTGGATTCAAATTTTGACTCTAAAGAAAAAGGATCTGCAGATTTTGAAGTCCGATCGAGTATCATTACTCGATTCCGCAATAGGTACATCTATACGATGTGACAGAAAAAACCCAACAGTGATATCAGAGGTAGGTTACTGTGATTTTCATTTTTCAGAAATTGATTCCCTTCGCAATAATCGTCTTTCTTTGTCTAATTTGTGAAAATGAAGCATAAAAAGCGAGCTTGTCTACTGCTATAAGGAGAGATGATTTTGTCTTTGTCCAATACATGTAAATCTGAAGATTTAAAATCGTTTAAAGTGTTCAGATTTATTCATAAAATATCAATTGTTGATGATTTTCATTCATGTGCACCTGGAAGGTATTTGGAATGAGAATGTTGTAATTTTTCATGATTCTGTGAAAATGTGTGCACAGTGATTAATTGTTAATCACGATTAAATATTAATCAAATATTATGAAAATCCCTTAAACCTTATATTAAGTGTACAGATTCCTTCCGATGGACAACACTCTTCATTCCTCGATCGATGAAGTGTGGGTTTGTCAAAGCAAGGTGTATTAATCTATCTTGATAAGAATATGAGTGGATAATTATGATATCTCACTGTCAACATCAGGTTTAACTTAAGAGACCTCAACATTAGAGTGCCTAGAGGCATAGGGTTAACATGCACCATAAAATGCGAATAATAGTTATTCACCAACCATACATAAGTTGTATGGTAATGCAATTGGCCAAGATTGTCTACCTAAATATCCACATTATGGGTGATCAGCCAAAGCTGACTATGAAGGGGTGAAATACGGATCTTGTCCACTAGAGAATAGCTCGCATAAACTCTCTGAATTGATATTAAGGGTTATTGATTTGAAGAAAATAATGAGTATTTAATAAAAGTTTCTGTTAAATAAAATGTATTTTGAAATATAATACTAAAATAATTTTGCATAATTCTTATAGAATTTCCATGACAAGTGGTTCACTCCACCATGTCTCTGAGAGCTATACATGAGAAAGATAAACTCAACGGGACAAACTTTCTAGATTGTTATAGGAACCTGAGGATTATCCTCAGGCAAGAGCGCAAGCTCTCTGTCTTGGAAGAGGATCCCCCCGAGGAGCCAACTGGATCTACCTCCCGAGAAGATAAAGATGCTTACAAGAAGTATCAAGATGACTCCTTAGATATTGAATGTCTCATGCTTGCTACATTGACCTATGAACTTTAGAAGCAACATGAGACCATGAGTGGTTACGAGATAATCAAACACCTGGAGAAAATATTTCAAGGGCAGGCTCGACAAAATAGGATTGACATCTCTAAGGTGTTGTTTCAGTGCAAGATGGGAGTTCGAGACCTAGTAGGGACTCAAGTACTCAAGATGATTGGGTACATTAAAAATTGAAACCCTTAAGAGACTGGGTTTTCCAATAGGTCAAGAGTTTGTTACCGACCTGATACTGCAATTGTTATCGGACAATTATGAGTTGTTTGTCTTGAATTGCAATATAAATAAAATTGAAAAGACACTGTCCGAGCTCAAAGGTATGTTGAGAACTGCCGAAAACAACATGAAGAAGACCAAGTATGTTAGCCCCATATTGATGGTGCATAAAGAAAATGACAAGGTCAAGGGATCTAAGAAGTCAAAGATGGGTTCTAAGTCTTATCTTGATACCAAGTCTTCAACACTGAAGAAGTAGAGACTGGCTCGGGAAGGAAATTGTCACCATTGCGGGAAGGCAGGGCACTGGAGGAGGAATTGTCCTATCTAGAGAATCTGCAGAAGAAGATGGGAAGTGTGACATCTGTTTCAGGCATTTTTGTTAGAGAGTTAAACTTTTCTGATCTTTCATCTTGGTATTAAATATTGGATGTGGTTCTCACATTAGTACAAATGTGCAGGAACTGGGAAGGGGAAGATTACTGGGTAAAGGAGAGGTGAACCTATGTGTTAGAAATGGAGCAAGAGTTGCTTTTGTTGTCGTAGTAGTTTATCGTCTTTCTTTACAAATCTGAATCCTTTGAAAAGTTCAAGAAAAAAGTACAGAACCAACCCTGCGACTTCTTTGTTAAGAATAAGCTGTACTAGACAGACTCACCCTGAGACTACTTTGTGAATTGTTATACAAATGTATCACAAGTAGGTCTCAAGTGACAATGATGTTTGTGGTTCTTTGACTTGAAGACATAATATTCATCAAGTGAGGAAGAGCATACTTTAATGTCATCTAAATTCTTCTTTGAGAGACTGATGATAAGGATGATTATTGGGTACGTTACGAATCATTTGGGTGATTGTGTAAGGGCAGAGATGGGAATCATCCTCCTATATGACAGGAGTTACATCCATGGGTCCCTTGATGGAATGAGACTGAGAAATGCATGGTCATGCTGGGTTGAGTCAATATATGATATTATGCTCACAAATTTCAAAAAGTTTATTCTAGATCAAGAAATTGAGACTGAATTATTAAGAGGATGGCACGCTCCATGCCAAGAGTTCAATCTGAATGTAAAGGATAAAAGGGCATGACAACACTGATATATTGGTCACAAATAGGTTCATTGAGTTACGAACTATTGTATTGCTTAGGTAGAAGTGATGTATTGCTAAATATCGCTCATTGTTCATGAGACTATAGTTGATACGTACTAACTCAAGTGGAAGACTGTTGGAATCTTATATGATCTAGAAGCAATCAAGGAATTAGTCTCACTACCAACGTAAAATGAGCTTAACATAATATGAGCTTATGGGGTCGCACATAAAAATGTACGAGAAATTGGATAAAAGATCAGGGTGGCTCGACTTATATGGGATATGAGTGAAGAGCCAAACTTCAATTGAGAGGGAGAAAGTTTGTTTTGACTAGACATCTAGTCGATATAGTGTATATTGACTAGACAGTGTCTTTGTCGACTAGACATCTAGTCGATAAAGGGTATATCGACTAAACTGTGTCTGTGTCGACTAAACAATGTCGACTAGATTGGATGTCAATATAATGTATATCGGCTAGACCATGTCTGTATCGACTGGACTGTATCGGCTAGACATCAAGACGATAGAGAGTATATCGACTTGACTTCACGCTTGGCTTTAGTCGACTGGAATGTTTATCGACTAGAAACCAAGTCGACCGACTAGATGTTCTGGCGATTTGAACAAAGTCGACTTGAACCTCATGCCGATATAGTACATATCGGCTTGAAGCTGTCTAGACACCTAGCCGATATAGTGTATATCGCTTTGAAACTGTTTGGACTTTTAGTCGATACAGTGTATATCGACATGAAGTTGTCTGGACATCTAGCCGATATAGTGTATATCAACTAGACATCAAGTCGACATAGTGTATCTCAACTAGACATCAAGTTGACATAGTGTATGTCGACTAGATTACAGGTCGACACAGTGCATGTCGACTATAAATCTAGTCGATATAGTGTACATCGACTAGACATCAAGCAGACACAACCAGAGACAGCTTTTCCTCCTGTGTCTAAACCCTATTGAACTTGACTCCGGTTCACTAATAATTATATATAGATATAACTTCAGTTCTAAGGTTATGAAGAACAAGTGTTCACTCGCCCCTTTATGAAAAGTTTAGAAGAGGGGCAACGACTGCGACTGTGGGTTTGACCTAGCACCGACGATCTTCTTTAATCACGGATCTAGCAATCTGTGGCGACAAAGAACCCGATCTTCTCCCAACCTTTGTCATTCAACGATAGCAGGTGTTTCCTGGAGTTAGTGTGGACATCCATAAAGACGCAGATCTACTCCTACGTTCTCGGGACTCAATTGATGGTTGGCCTCCGATTTCGAATCAGACGCAAAAAGACATTCCACATGGATTCATAGTTCGACTCTGTAAAATGAAGGATCTGCAAATTTTGAAGCCCGATCGAGTATCGTGACTTGATTCTGCAATAGGTACATTTGTTGTTTTATTTCCTGAATCATGATTTTTGCAATATCCGTATGATTCTCTTTTTAGGTTTTTCTGCAAATTTTTACGTTACGCATATACGATGTGAACTAGAGGAAACCCAACTGCGACGTCCCGATTTATTTATCATTTTTCGTTCTTTTCCTTGCTATTTTATTATTCCCATGAAATTATCCCGTGTACTCCACGATCCACGGCAAAACCACCACTATTCATCCTTGAATTGCACGACACTCGTCTTATTCATCATCTTCTTCATGAGGCCGCCGTAACCTCCCCCCTCGTAGAATCGCACATCTTCATGCGCTAACCGAGGGAATTCATCGTTAACTCCCACTCTTCCCACGATCGACGACGATGTTGTGGGCCACTAAAGCCCTCTCATGCATTTTCTCCTCCTCCTAGCTGCTTAGATCCGGTGAGCGGTGGTTTCTCTTCCAGGCCTGCGCCAGAAAGTGGATCACTAGGGCCCAACAATACATCTTCTCCCCTCCTTCATTTCCTCAGCAACCCATCATCCTCCCTTTCTCACTATCAGCTGGAAAACCACCTTCAACCACCAGCCCTAATTCCTCCACCCGCCCTCTTGTTATTCCTCCACCTCCCATTCACAGAATCACAAGCACACCTCACATCCACTCCCCCAAGAGGCCACTACTGGTTATTTTCCGAGAATCCCACTCTTAAAAGTTCTCACTCTTAATTCACCGAAACCGCAAGCTTCATTCAACCTTCATGCAACGCTTCTCCTCATTCCTCCACCCAGGACAAAAATTGATCGTCACAATAAAGTCGCTTCTTTTATCTCGCAGAGCCACACCGATTGCCCCCATCAGATCTCTATGATTGTGAGTATTATTGTTTTGTGTTATAGTTATCGTATTACATGCTATATGAACATACCATATTTGTTTGGGTTTTGTGAATGTTAATGCTATTGTTCTATTTCTTCAAATCTATAAAACTTATTCCTGCAAATTGTAGTGGATAGCAACTTGTGCGAAAGAACGTGATTTTTAGCTTACGTGTGCGAAAATTATTGAGAGCACTGTGTTGAATTGCTAGCCGTGTATAAATTTATTGCTAACGTTACTTCCGGATGGAAAATTTTAAATCCATTTGCATGCATCATTTAGTTTGGGCTTAATCGCATTCATTCCACACAAAGGCACGTAGGATTGCATTAAAGTGTCGGCACAGGCATTTCACATAGTCCCATCCTGCGTCAGGAGGCTTGCTCAACACTAACCCTAGAAATGAAAAGCGGAGAAAGAACTGAGAGAGCGAAAGAAACTTACAAAGATAAAGAGAAATTGGATTTACTTCTTTCATATCCCAAACAATGACCCAAGAGGTCTATTTAAAACACTAAAAGTGACATGAAGTATAAATAACCCCAATTAAAGAGAAACACACGCAACAATAAAAACTTACGGGCTTGTAAATAGAATGGATTAATAAAAGACACATAACATGAACACACGACAACACTGCTTAACGACATAGATAACTAGTCGTGTGAGACCATAACAACATGAAACTATGTTGAAGCGAGCAAGTAAATGCATTTGTGGACTTGGACAGTTCAGACAGAATATAAATCAATGCCTCCTACAAAAATAAACACAAGTGGGCTATTGGGGTCGTGGATCACCTTACGCATGGTGATCTTCATCACATGGGAGGTAATTCACGTACACCACTTGCCTATCATAATTCACAATATCCCAAATAGAATAAAATTTTGAAACCTGGAAAGAATTCTAGCCAAAAGAATGCTCCAACAGCAAACCTATGTTTCAGTAGGCCCATCATTCAAGTAGAAAACAAAGCCGAATTCAAAATCTCAGGAATTCAAAACCATTTGAAGAACTCTGAAATAAAAATTTGGATTTATTTACATATCAAAGCTGGAGCCAAGAAATCAAATTTCCACTATAAGTAAATTCTGAAAGCAGAACATCAACGTTTCAACAGAACCAAATTAAAGTTGAGAGTTACTATACAATAATACAAGTCGTATATTCCACAATATATTCAACATTTATTTGTTATTATTATGCGGGTGTTGGTTTAGTCCCACACCGTGAGTTTCGTTTTCATATATCATTGTAGTCCCTATATATTTCCCCGTGGTGGAAGAATAAAGTAAGATTTCTCTAGATTCAACTTGGTATCAGAGGGAAACAAAAAAAGAACCCTATTTTTTCCTTCCCGCCCCGTCCCGCTCATCCCGCCTCGTCCTGACAACGCCCCCTGGTCTCGTCCTGCTCGGCTCAACGCCGCACCGCTCAACACCGACCTACATGTCGGGCGGCCCCCATCCTACCGCTGGCTGCTGAGAGGGGTGTCGCCGCCGTCCCTCCGTGATGCAACCCGCGTTCTCCTTCCCGTGCTGTTGCCGCCGATTCCTCTCCGAGATGAAGACCGCCGCTGCTCCTCTGCTTGCTGCCAGCCGCCTGCCATTTTTTCTGCCTGCTGCAGCCTGGCTGCTGTCTCCCCTGCTTGAGGCTGGCTGCCTAGCCTCTCCTGCCGCCTTTTCTGCGTTTGGCTCGGGGTTATTCCGACTTGTCTCCTTCATGGCTGCTCCTTCCCCCGATGAAGGAGACTCATGGTGTCGCCACCATGCGTGACTCCGCCTCCGATGAGCGACTCGCAGCGATCTCATGGCTTCTCTGGTTCCCTAAAGATCACCACCGTTCCATTAGATGACACCAACTATTTTGAATGGTCCCGGGCAGCGCTGCATGTCATCCGTAGCCACCGGATGTATGGCTACATCGATGGGACTATTACGGAGCCCCCTTTGACTGATCCCTCTTGGAAGCGATGGGACTCAGAAAACTCCCTGGTGGTGTCCTGGCTTCTTCACTTTGTCTCTGAAGGTTTACCGGAGTTACATGTTGATGGATTCTGCCTTTGATATTTGGACATGTGCTCGGGAGACATATTCCCAGATTGACAGCTCTACACAGGTTTATGAACTTACTCGCCGCATTTTGGAACTACGACAAGGATCCATAACGGCGTCCTCCTTCTCCGAGTTCGAGCGGCTATACCAGGAGTTGGAATACTTCTCCCACTTCACTCCTGCTTGTACTGTGGATGCTGTCCAGCTTCAATAACGGGAAGATCGCTTTCATCTCCATGTTTTCTTGATGGGACTGAACATGGAGCTTGACATGGTACGGACGCATATTCTTCACCGCACTCCGCTTCCGTCCCTTCGCGAGGCCTTCAGTATGATCCTGGGTGATGAAGATCGTCGGAGGTCTCTCAGTGCTAGTGCTCCTCCTGATCGCTCTGCCTTCATTAGTGTTGGTCGTGGCCAAGTCCTCAGCCCAAGCTCTCCTGCTCCTATGCGTGATTATTGTGGCCGCAGAGGCCATATTCGGGAGGTGTGCTACAAGCTCCACCCTCATCTTGCCCCTCGTGGTTGTGGCCGTGGACGAGGGGGCCATCGCTCGGGTGGTTCCAGACCTCATGGTGTTGCTTACTCTACAGATGTCTACGACGAGACCCCCCATGCTGTGCCCGGGCCTCTTACTGCTCCTGAGTTAGACGCTTTCCGCCGTCTGCTTCACTCTCAGTCTGACCAACCTCCTGACGCTTCCGCTTCCATTGCTACTATTGCTATGCCGCATGCTCATGCTGTCACTGTCTCTCCGTCTGAGTGGGTGATTGATTCTGGTGCCACTAACCACATGACCGGATCTTCATCAAGTTTCCTCTCTTACACCCCTTTGTCTGGTAAGGACAAAATTATCTCTGCTAATGGCTTATTGTCACTTATTGCTTGAAAAGGCCAGATCTCTTGCTCCCCTTCTATCTCTCTACCATCTGTCCTTCATGTTCCCTCTTTCCCTCGTAATCTTCGTTCTATTAGTGACATTACTCGCTCTCTTAATTGCTATGCAACCTTTTTTTTTCTGATTCCTGTGTTTTTCAGGAACTAAGTACGAAGCGGAACATTGGCAGTAGTAGGAACCACGGTGGACTGTATTACCTGGATCAACCTCCTTCTCAGACCCTCTCTTGTGCCCCTGTTACAGATGATGATGTTCGCCGCTGGCATCTGCGGCTTGTACATCCCTCTCCTCTCTACCTTCAAAAATTGTTCCCTGTTTTTTCCCTTTTTTACGAACTTTTGTCTGTGATATCTGTGATGAGTCTAAGCATGTGCGACATAGTTCATCGCATTTAGCTTCACCTTGTAGCACTCCGTTTGATATTGTTCATTCTGATGTTTGTAGTTCGTCCCCTGTTTTATCTACCTTTGGGTTTCGTTGGTTTGTCACATTTATTGATTGTTTTCTCGAACAACTTGGGTGTATTTGCTCAAAAAGAAAATGAAGTATTCCCGTGCTTTCAGCTTTTTCACTAAATGGTTCAAACCCAATTTAAGGGTGTGGTTTGCGTTTTACGGAGTGACAATGGGGGGGGGGGGAGTTTGACGATCGAGGAGTCTTTGGCTCGTACCTCGCTAGTCACGGTATCATACACCAGACCACATGTGTTCACACCTCTACTCAAAATGGAGTTGCTGAACGGAAAAACTGACACCTATTGGACGTTGCTCGTTGTCTTCTGCGCGCTATGCACCTCCCTAAGTCCTATTGGGGCGATGCAGTTCTCACTGCCGCACACCTTATTAATCGCCTTCCCTCACGTGTGCTTAGCTATGCTACTCCCCTCGCTCAGTTGTCTACCAAGACTGTGGTTTATACTTCCCACCTTCCTCCTCGTGTTTTTGGTTTTGTATGTTTCGTCCACATCCATTTGCCCCACCAATTGGACCCTCGGGCCCTCCGGCGCGTATTCCTCGGATACTCGTCCACTACGAAAGGGTATCGGTGCTATCACCCTCCCTCTGGGCGTGTTTACTGCACTATGGATGTTACCTTTCAAGAAGGGGAATCCTTTTTTTCGCCATCGACTCATGCTCCTCGTCAGGGGGAGAATACTGGCGATATGAATGCCCCTCTTCCCCTTCTTCCTTCTCTACCACCACAGCCTCCTGTGTCTCAGGAACAGGAACCACCTATCCATATTCCTCTCCCTGATACTCTGATATCACCTTTTCCTCTTGTATATCACCGCGGCTCCACCCGAATACAGGCTACTAAGGCTCAGCCTCCTCCAATGCCCGTCACTACCTCAGATTCTGATGATGCAGATTTGCACATCCCGCTCGCCCAGTTGAAAGGTAAGATTGCATGCACTAAACATCCAATTTCAAACCACGTGGCTTACCACCATCTTACCCCGGCCCACCAGGCCTTTGTTGTTTCTCTCTCGACGGTTGTTGTTCCGAGGACATGGCAGGAAGCGCTGGGTATCCCAGCCTGGACTCAGGCTATGTAAGAGGAGATGTCGGCCTTGGACAAGAACCATACTTGGGATGTCTCGCCCCTCCCTCCCGGCAAGAGGGCTATTGGCTCGCGATGGGTGTTTTCAGTCAAATAGAACCCAGAAGGAAAGGTCGAACGGTACAAGGCACGTCTGGTTGCTCAGGTGTACACTCAGACACAGGGAGTTGACTACCAGGAGACCTTCGCCCCCGTGGCTAAGATGGACTCTATTCGGGTACTGCTGTCTTGCGCGGCTTGCATGGAGTAGAATCTTCATCAACTGGATGTTAAGAACGCATTCCTCCATGGTGAGCTCGAGGAAGAGGTGTACATGAAATTCCCTCCAGGGTTCATAAAAAAAGGAGCTGAAGATCTTGTTTGTCGACTAAAGAGGTCCTTATATGGCCTGAAACAGTCCCCTAGAGCGTGGTTTGGCAGATTCCTCACGGCTATGCTCAAATTTGGGTACAACCAGGATCAGTCAGATCACACTATGTTTATTCGGAGGCGCGTGCAGGGTGTGGTGGTCCTTATTGTCTATGTGGATGACATTGTAATCACAGGTAATGATTTGGAAGAGATCTCAAATCTCAAGTCCCTCTTAGCTGCCGAATTTGAGGTGAAAGACTTGGGACGACTACGATACTTTCTGGGAATTGAGGTGACTAGATCTGATCAGGGTATATTTATATCACAGCGGAAATATGTCCTAGATTTGCTACAGGAGACCGGTATGCTTGGTTGTGTTCCTGCAAACTCTCCGATGGAAGAAAATCATGGGATCAACGAAGACGGTGGAAGTGATCAGACCGACGTCACTCGCTATCAGAGATTAGTTGGGAAACTAATATACCTATCCCATACTCGTCCGGATAAGTAAG
The DNA here is from genome assembly GCA_039513925.1 of Platanthera zijinensis. Lineage (NCBI taxonomy): Eukaryota > Viridiplantae > Streptophyta > Magnoliopsida > Asparagales > Orchidaceae > Platanthera > Platanthera zijinensis. The sequence goes on from CM077094.1 coordinate 163,708,971, forward strand.
GACATTACTTATGCAGTTGGCATCCTGAGTAGGTACATGCATGCTCCCAGGGTCGGACATCAAGAGACAGCATACCGTGTGCTACGGTATTTGAAGAAAGCCCCAGGTCGAGGTCTTTTGTTCTCCAAGAACGACCACCTGAGGATTGAAGTTTTCACCGATGCTGATTGGGCCGGATGCCGTGACGATCGGAAATCTACAACATGTTATTGTTCCTTTGTTGGAGGGAACCTGGTAACATGGCGCAATAAGAAGCAAAATGTAGTGGCCCGATCGAGTGCTGAGGCGGAATAACGTGTTATGTACCAAGTCATGTGTGAGGGTCTATGGATGTCTACCATTCTTCAGGACTTGGGGTTTCCCGTGACGTCCCCCTTTTCCTTGTTTTGCGACAACAAGGCGGCCATCAACAAGCCCACAATCCAGTTCAACATGACAGAACAAAGCACGTGGAGGTGGATCGACATTTCATCAAAGATCACTTGGATAAATAGACAGTGGTCACACCGTTCGTCCACTCTAAAGATCAACTAGCAGATGTGTTCACTAAGAGCTTGGGAAGTGACCTATTCATGGATAACATCAAGAGACTTGGAATGACTGACATCTTCCATCCGACTTAAGGGGGAGAGTTGAGAGTTATTATACAAGTCGTATATTCCACAGTATATTTTGCATTTATTTGTTATTATTATGCGGGTGTTGGTTTAGTCCCACACCGTGAGTCTCGTTTTCATATATCATTGTAGTATCTATATATTTCCTCGTGGTGGAAGAATAAAGCAAGCTTTCTCTCGATTCAACTATTAACACCTAAATCACAATCCACAACTCGATTCAAGACATGGATCTTACATTTCAACAGAGTACAGTTTAAAAGCCTGAAGTCATAATCCAATAGAGCTGCAAAAATCCAGTACGGTTCAGGTCAAAAATATCTGGAACTGATAATCTCCACAGAGACCGCATGTTGATATTAATGTAATCCCAATGCAAATGAAAACCAAGCACAAAATTTAAAATCTCCAACACTTAAAAACTAAAGTCGGGGACTAAAAAATCCAAATTAAACTCAAAACTGCAGTCTGGAAATCAAAATACGAGAGGAATGAAATTAAGTCAAATTCTGACCAGGTGAGAAATGGCCACACCACAAATACACTGCAGACACGATTTCCATGCAAGGAAAAAGTGTATTAAAGAAACTTCCCATTCATAATGTTTTTTTTAAATGCATCCCCTTATACTTCTTTTGTAAATATAACACGACGAAATTTCATTTCAAAGTTCCCAGAATTAGTGCATAGTTTAAAGAGGAGAGAACTCACATTTACTCCCATTTCCTTTCAAATGTTTTTAAATTTGAACCCATTCCCACTTTATAATTGCCTTCTCAATAGAAGAACTTGGACTATAGTTCACAGCAGCCTGGCTGGCCTGTTTCTGAAAAAGCACATATAAATCCTTCTTTCAACACTTGGGAAGTCATTTTTCCAAATTCATTCAACGAGTTGCATATATAATAAGAAGAAGGAAACAAGGCTAATTAATCACACAATCTTACACAGCATCAACAAGTACAAAATACACAAGTATCAGTCTCCCTATCCATATCAATCAGGCAGTGAAAGGTAGAAGAGAAGAGATGGGTTGGAGAAAGAAGAGTCCAGAGATTGTCATCCCAATTTAGAGAAGGAGAGGAAATGCCGAGGAGACAAATAGGTCACACAATAAAAGTAAATATTACAATGCAGTTTGTCTCGATTAACAGAAAGGCACAGTTGGGCAAAGGTCCTATCCATCTCTCAATCAAATCCAACAACGGTGTGTCTTACAACCAACACAAAGTTAAGAGAGAGCAGGTTGGTAATTACGGCTCATCAATTCTCATTTAACAATAATATCCAAGGGTCACAGTGTCACGGGACAGGATAAGATATAGTCAGAATATAAGACTTTAAATTCTAAAAAAAACCAGGTATATCACAATCTCAAAGATGAGAGTACACGGGCATAGGTCACAACTTTATAGAAAAATCCCGTGTAATGATCATCTTAACATCATTACACAATAGTCACATAAATAGAACTCTAATTATACAAATTATAATTAAAATAAATACAATCACTCATGTCAAACCGTGAAATCATATCATTTCTTGAATAATAATATAGCCTTCTATATATATAGAAGGTGATACAAGAAGAGAAATAAAACAAAAATATTCAAATAGTTCTAACACTCCCCCTCAAGTTGGGCATGTAATGTTCTTAATGCCCAACTTGCTAATAATAGATACAAATGTTTTTTCGCTCAATGCCTTGATGAGAAAATATGCAAGTTGTCCCTTCGAGTGAACGAAAGGGGTACATACTGTAAAGAGAGGCCTCAAACCTTGTATATACTTCTTGAATGAATAGTTACAAGTATGAATACACTTATATAGGAGAAGAAAGAGAAACGAAATCCTAAATACAAGATGTGGGACTAATACATGGAGAGAGAAAAGAGAGAAAACATGGGCCCTTAATTGGGCTTTTCTAACACTCCCCCGCAAGCTGGAGCGTACAAGTCGTAGGCACCAAGCTTGGATAGAAACTGATAGTATAGAGGCTTGGAGAGAGCTTTTGTCAGGATATCCGCAACTTGGTCTTTAGCAGGAACATGCTCCAAATCTATCTTCTTTGACTGTACCTTTTCTCGGATAAAGTGACAATCAACTTCGATATGCTTTGTGCGTTCGTGAAACACCGGATTCTTGGCAATATGTATTGCTGCCTGACTGTCACAAAATAAGGTAGTCGGTGATGAGAGACGAACACCCAAGTCTCCCAAAAGGCTCTCAAGCCAGGTTAGCTCGGAAACAACCGCAACCATGGCTCGGTACTCAGCTTCAGCAGAAGAGCGAGCAACCACATTCTGTTTCTTGCTACGCCAAGTTATGAGATGTCCACCGAAGTAGGTACAAAAACCTGTTGTGGAACGCCTATCATCAATGGAACCAGCATAGTCAGCGTCAGAGTACGCGACAAAGGATAGAGATGTTGATGGCTTGTACACAAGCCCTTGTCCTGGAGCGATCTTGAGATATCGAAGAATGCGCTCGACAGCTTGAAGGTGAGATGTCCGAGGAGCATGCATAAACCGACTTACGACTCCTACAACAAAAGAGATATCTAATCGAGTGACCGTAAAGTAGATCAGCTTCCCAACCAAGCGTCTATAGTATTCTGGATTTGTAAGGAGCTTGTCGGAGTCAGAGCTATGGGCTGAGAGCTTGTGATTTGCATCCATAGGAGTATCCGCAGGTTTGCATCCAGAATAACCGGCATCATGAAGGAGGTCCATACAATACTTCCGTTGGGATAACACAAGACCATCAGGGCGTCGTGCAATCTCAAGCCCAAGGAAATACCGAAGGTTGCCAAGATCTTTGGTCTGAAAAGTGGAGTTTAACTGCTTCTTGATATGTTGTATCCCTGTAATATCGTCGCCAGTAATGAGGATATCGTCAACATAGACCAGTAGGATCACAGTTCCGGTTGGCCGGTGTCGGGTGAAGAGAGAAAAGTCAGCCGAGCTCCGAATAAAGCCAATATCACAGACAACCTTGCTGAATTTGTCAAACCAAGCGCGCGGGGACTGTTTGAGACCATAAATAGATTTCCGAAGATGACAGACCCGAGACTCCCTCGTGGTCTCAAACCCGGGAGGTTGGTGTATGTAAACAGTCTCCTGCAGATCTCCGTTGAGAAACGCGTTCTTAATATCCAGCTGATAAAGTGGCCAATGACGATGAATAGCCAGGGAGAGAAGAACGCGAACCGTGTTCAATTTGGCCACCGGAGAAAAAGTTTCCTCATAGTCAAGGCCATGTTGCTGAGTAAAACCCCGGGCCACGAGGCGGGCCTTTAGACGCTCAACGGTGCCATCCGCCGCATGTTTAATAACAAAGATCCACTTGCAACTAACACAGGATTGACCCGCAGGAAGAGGAACCAGATCCCAAGTTCGGTTAGCCCAGAGAGCCCGCATTTCATCTTCCATGGCTGCCCGCCATCCGGGGTGGTGAAGAGCCTCCTGTACAGAATTAGGGGTGGAGATAGAGGATAAAGAGAGAGCACTCTGACGGAGTGCCAGAGAGAGGCGGTGAAGAGAGACACAGTTGGCCATCGAGTGGGCAGTGGAAGCAGTTGTCGAATCCGCAGGTTGCAAAACATCATTAGAGCGGGGCAGCTCTCGTAGGGTAGTAGACGAGGGAGGACGTCGAGTATACACACGAATGACTGGTGGTGTAGGTGGTTTAGGTGGGATGGGTGGGATGGGTGGGGGAAGTATAGGTGGAATGGTGGAATTGACTGGAATAACAGGTCGCGGGAGAGGTGGCGGAAGAGGAGGGTCAATAGGTTGAGAGTAATATGGCTGATCTTCGAGGAAGGTGACATCAGCAGAAGTAACCACCTTGCGATCCGTGGGAGAAAAACAAACGTAGCCCTTCTGAGTTCGAGAATATCCCACAAACATATATTTAGCGGTACGGGGAGCAAGTTTGTCAGTAGACGGACCCAGATGATGAACAAAACATACGCAACCAAACACTCGTGGGGTGATGGAAAAAGGAGGTTGGGAGGGAAAAAGAAGATTGAAGGGAACCGCAAAATTGAGGATAGATGAAGGCATGCGGTTAATAAGAGTGCAAGCGGTTGAAACCGCAAAATTCCAATATTGTTTTGGAACATTCATCTGAATCATAAGGAAGCGGGTGACCTCGAGCAGGTGTCGATTTTTTCGTTCAGCAACGCCATTTTGTTGGGGGGTATAGACACAGGAGGTCTGATGGATGATCCCAAATTCCGCACAGAGGTGAGAGAAGGTATGACTAATGTATTCACGGGCATTATCGGTGCGGAGGGTTTTAATGGTTGTGGAGAACTGGTTGCGAGTTTCAATGAAAAAGGTACGGAATACACCGGGCAATTCAGAGCGGTCACGAAGGAGATGCAACCAGGTCATCCGAGAGTAGTCATCGACAAATGTAACAAAATAACGGTATCCAAAAACACTTGTAATTTTGTAAGGGCCCCAAATATCGGAGTGAACAAGATCAAAGGGAGCAGGACGCCGAGAAGGATGTGGTGAGAACGTAGAGCGATGATGTTTCCCATAGATACAGGACTCACACGTGAACTCGTGGAAGGACACGTCTGGGAGAGATTTTTTGAGGATGTTTAGAGGAGCATGACCCAGATGGCGATGCCAGTCAACGGAGCTAATAGATGAGAGCACCGTTGGGGGAGATGGGTTAAGGATATAGAGACCATTCGACAGATGCCCTTTTCCAATGATGGTTTGCGTCTTGCGATCCTGCACAACACATGAGTTAGAAGAAAAATAACAGCACAATCGAGGTCAACAGTGAGTCGACCAATAGAGAGAAGGTTGAACGGAGAGCCCAGAACATGAAGAGCAGAGCGAAGAGTAATGGAGGGAGTGAGGTTAATATCTACCGCACCAGAGACGGGAAGTGTGTCCCCACTAGCAACAGTAATGAACTGGGGATGCACGTAGTTCAAGTATTGTGGTGGTTTCCGTGATGTAATGTGGTGAGAGGCCCCGGAATCCAAAATCCAGGATGAGATGTGAGCAAGGCAGGAGGTGCCACCATCGGAAACAGACACCATAGAGCCCGGAGGACAGCTGATCATATTGCAAGGAAAAGTCCGCAACAGTCACGATGACAACGCACCAGCGGCAAGAAACGGCCACGACCAGCGCGGTAAGAACAGCGTCCGCAGCGGCTAGAAACAAGCAGGCTGCGCGGTTAGGAGAAGATCGCAACAGAAGCAAACACCTGATGAATAAGGAACCAGACCGGGCGGATAGGAACAGACCAGGCCGCAGCGAGAAGGAGCAGGCCGCGCGGTCACACCAGCGATTAGGCAGATCGTGACCAAAATGCGGAAAGGGAAGTCCGCACGGTCAGGTGGACAGCCGCGGATAGAGAGAGGAGAACTCGCACCGGTAAGGAAAGGACACAGCGGGAAACAAGATACTGCGAGCTGGGAACTCGGGCGATCAGGAGACGGGACCGCGAGTAAAAACAACTCAAGGCAGTAAGAGGGAGGGCCCACAGCGGATAGGAAGAGAGACCGCAGCGGGTAGACAGAGTGGAGGACAGCAGCGGATAGGCGAGGCCGCAATGAGCGAGAAGCAGGTCGCAGCGAACAGAAGAGGCAAGGGGCCGCGAACAGCGGTTAGCGAGCAGGGAGAGATCGCGGCGGAGAGAGCGACCGCGCGGAAGATGCCGTAAGCCGCAGCGGAGAAGGCGAGATAGCACCGAGCAGAAAAGAAGGGCAGGTCGCAACGAGCAGGAGAGCAGGTTGCGACGAGCAAGAGGCAGCGAGCAGGAAGAGGCCGCGAGTAGAGAACTCGAGCGGTCAGAAGAAGAATCCGCGAGTTAGAGAACTCGAGCGGATTAGGCAGAGAGAGGAAGCCGTGAGTAGGAAAGAGAGAGCCCGCAGCGGACAACAGAAGGGAGAGGTCGCAGCGGACAGAAAGAGCCCGCGCGGGTAGAGAAGGAAAGGAGAAGGTAGACCCACGTGAGAGAGGATTATAAAAGGAGGGGGGAAGAGGAGGAGGTGGAAGCCACGAGAGAGGAAGAAGTTGAGGCGGGTAGAAAAAGAGAGGCCGCAAGAGTCCGCGGCTAAGGGAAGCCGCGCGGACTGGGAAGGAAGGGAGGCGGCTAGAGTTTTGGCTAGGCCGGAAACCCAAGGAGGAGACCGGTTCCCTCTGATACCATGTAAAGAGAGGCCTCAAACCTTGTATATACTTCTTGAATGAATAGTTACAAGTATGAATACACTTATATAGGAGAAGAAAGAGAAACGAAATCCTAAATACAAGATGTGGGACTAATACATGGAGAGAGAAGAGAGAGAAAACATGAGCCCTTAATTGGGCTTTTCTAACACATACAATCTCTTTCATAATATTTTCTTTAATGAAGTGTCCATCAACTTCAATGTGGTTGGTGCGGTCATGTTGGACAGGGTTCTAAGAAAAGTTGATTGCAGCTTTGTTGTCACAATACAAATTAAAGGGGTCAGTTTCCAACAAACAAACATCATTCAAGAGGGAACAAGATCACATCCCCTCACATATACCATGAGTTATAGCTCTAAACACAGCCTCCGCACTAGAGCGAGCCACTACATGTTATTTCTTGATTCTCCAAGTGACCAGATTAGCCCCAACAAAAGAACGATATCCGGTAGTAAATCTCCTATCACCAACTGATCCAACCCAATATGCATCAGTATATATTTTAATTTTAAGTGATCACTACCTACAGGCAAATTCTTCAAATACCTCAAAATTTTGTGCACATCATCAAGATGTCTGACCTTAGGAGAATGCATGTATTGACCTACCATTCCTACTGCACATGAAATGTCAGACCGGGTATGACATAGGTATATCAGTTTACCTACTAGCTTCAAATAACCAGAAATATCATCCACTAATTCGTCATCATCACGACCAAGTTTGTGGTTTACTTCAATAGGAGTATCAGAAGTCTTGCAAACCACTCATTCCTGGCTGTTTTAATAAATCAATGACATACTTTCACTGTGAAATATGAATACCATATTTTGATCTTGCTACCTAAATCTCTAGAAAATATCTCAGAATACCCAAGTCTTTAACTTCAAATTCACTAGCAAATTTGAGTTTTATGGCACAAATTTCATCAACATATACAATCAGGAGAGCCACCTTCATCTCATTCCGTCTAATAAATAGAGTGTGGTCAACATGACTTTGGGTATAGCCAAATGAATTCGTGACTTTGTGAAGTCTTCAAAACCAAGCTCTCGAAGATTGCTTTAATTCATATATAGCTTTATTCAATTTGCACACTTTCCCTTTAGAGCTGATAGGGACAAGACTTAGAGGCCTCGACATAGAGACTTCCTCTTCCAACTCGTTTTGAAGGAAAACATTCTTTGCATCTAGCTGTTGAAGGTCCCACCCTTTACAGGCGGCATAGGATAATAGGATCCATATTGTATTCATTTTTCCACGGGAGAAAACATCTCTTGGTAGTCAATATCATGAGTTTGGGTGTAGCCTCTTCCACCAATCATGTCTTGAATCTCTCCACTATACCTTTAGAGTTCTGTTTTACTGTAAAAAAGTCATTGACAACCAACTGTCCTCTTACCAGGAGGGAGATCAACCAGGTCCCATGTATGATTCTTTTTTATAGCCTGCATTTCCTCCCTCATCGCAATTGTTCATTTTGGGTGACCAAGTGCCTCCTGCCATGTACCGGGAACAAACACAGTCTTCTGCTCACTCGACTGAGATTTATGAGGACAGCTCTAGGGGCCTTTCTCCGTCTGTTGCAATCCTAGCCTGACCCTACATCGGTTGATCCCACTGTTGCGTTTGCTACTTCAGGTATCTCCAGTGCTCATGCCGTGTCTTCATTCTCTTCTGAGTAGATTATAGACTTGGGTGTGACGGATCACATGATTGGGCTCTGCCTCAGGTTTTACCTCATATACTCCTCTCTCTAGTCGTGATAAGGTTATTGCCGCTAATGGTTCCTTGTCGACTATTGCTGGCAGAGGAACTGTAGTCTGTTCCCCCGACCTATCACTCTTTTCGATTTTGCATGTCCCTTCATTTTCTCGCAATCTTCTCTCCATAAACCACTTAACTTCTTCTATAAATTGCTCTGTAACCTTTTACCCTGATGTTTGTGATTCAGGATCTGGATACGAAGCGAACGCTTGGCAGTGGTAGGAACGTTGGCAGCCTGTACTTGTTGAACCAGTCATTATCTTATAGTGCGCTTTCCACCACCAGGGCTCCTACCTCCCACGACATCCAACGCTGGCATCTGCGCCTTGGCCACCCCTCTCTTTTATATCTCACCAAACTTTTTCTTGCTTTCAGCTGTTTAATTAAATCGTTTGAGTGTGACACATATGATCGTTCAAAACATGTTCATCATAGTATCAGTCATGTTTCTCTTCCTAGTTCCACTCCGTTTGATGTTATTCATTTTGATGTTTGGGGTCCCTCCCCAGTGTTATCTTTATCTGCCTATAAATGGTTTGTTACCTTTATTGATTGTTATTCTTGTACTACGTGGTTATATTTATTAAAAAAGATGTGATGTTTTTCCCTGTTTTTAGTCCTTTCATAAGATGGTTGTGAACCAGTTCAACGACACAATTCGTGTGCTTCATAGTGATAATGGTGGGGAGTATGATGATCGGGAAGCGTTTGGTATCTATTTTTCTGACCATGTCATAATTCACCAAACCACATGTATCCACGCCTCTTCTTAAAATGGTGTTGCCGAACGGAAAAATAGACACTTACTGGAAGTGGCTCGGTGTCTTTTAATTGTAATGCACCTTCTCAAGTCCTATTGGGGTGATGCAGTTCTGACTGCTGCTCATTTCATTAAACGTCTTTCCTATGATATGCCTCTCGGCCGTTTAGCCAGGAACCACATTGTTCACACCTCTCACGTCGCAATAAGTTGGATGCTTGCTCCCTCCATTGTATCTTCGTTCGCTACTCTCCTACAACCAAAGGGTATTGGTGTTATCATCCTTCTACTCGTCGCTATTACTGCACTGTTGATGTTACTTTTTGTGAGAGGGAGTCCTACTTCGGTTCTACGAGTGGTAACCATGACGGGACCATTGAATCTCCTCTCCCGATTATGGCTTCTCCACATATTCCCACTCCTCTGGCTCCTAGCTCACCGACTGTTGCTCCTCATATTCCTGCTCCTCCGGCTCCTAGCCCACCGAGCTCTGCTTCCATCCCTACCACCTCTATCCCTCTGATTCGATATACCTACTCTCGTAGACCTCAAACGACTGAGCAAGTACAAACTGTGGCAGTTCTACCGAAGTCGGTGCCTATTTTTGATCCAGATTCAGAAGATGACCTACATGTTCCTTTTGCTCGTCTTAAAGGTAAAACGGGTGGCACCAATCACCCCATTGCCAACTACATCTCCTACTCTCACCTCTCTCAGGCTCACAAAGGTTTTATCACTTCTCTTTCCTTTATTGTGATTCCTAAGACCTGGCAGGAGGTTGTTCAGATACCTGAGTGTAAACAGGCTATGGAAGAAGAGATATGTGTCTTGGAAAAAAATGGGACATGTCGGCTTGCTCATCTTCCCCCGGGAAAGCGAACTGTTGGATCACGCTGGATTTTCTCTGTTAAGCAGAATCGGGATGGGGTGGTGGAGTGGTATAAAACACACTTGGTTGCTCAGGGGTATACTCAGAGACAAGGAATTGACTACCAAGAAACTTTTGCTCTGGTTACAAAGATGAATTCTATTCGGGTGATTCTCTCTTGTGTTGTGTGTCGTAGATGAGAATTACAACAACTTGATGTTAAGAATGCATTCTTGCATGGTGATCTGGCAGAAGAAGTCTACATGGCAGTCCATCATGGCTTTACTAAAGAAGGGTCCAGTAGAAAGGTCTGTTGTTTGCAAAAATCCCAATATGGTCTGAAGCAATCCCCTAGAGCTTGGTTTGGTCGGTTTAACAAGACCATGCTCCAACTGGGATATACTCAAAGACAGTATGATCACACACTCTTTATCAAAGAAAGAGGAGCCCAACTTTCGATTCTTATTGTTTACGTAGATGACATTATCATTACATGAGATGATCTAGAGAAGATAGATCACTTAAAAAATAATTGGGCAAAGAATTTGAGGTCAAGAATCTGGGAAAGTTGAAATATTTCTTGGGAATTGAAGTAGTAAGGTCTCATCGAGGGATCTTTATCTCTCAGAGAAAGTATACTCATGATATTCTGGAAGAAACTAGGATGCTTGGTTGTGCTCCTGCAGATACTCCTATTGAGGCTAACCACAAGATCGATGTTGACACTAGTGGAGGAAAGGTGGATGTTTCAAGATACCAACGATTGGTTGGGAGACTCATATATTTATCTCATACTCGCTCTGATATCACATACGCCGTAGGGGTTCTAAGTCGATACATGCATGCTCCCACTATTCGCCATCAGTAGGCAGCGTATCGGGTACTGAGATAGCTCAAGAAGTCTCCAATATGTGGTCTACTGTTCTCTGCAAACCAACCTTTGGATGTTACAGTGTTTACAGATGCCGATTGGGCCGGCAGTCAAGACGACGGGAAGTCCACCACCGACTTTTGCTCATTTGTGGGTGGAAACTTTGTATCGTGGAAAAGTAAGAAACAGAATGTTGTGGCTCACTCAAGCGTGGAAGCAGAATATAGGGCTATGGCGCAAAGAGTATGTGAGGGTTTGTGGTTGAAGACAATTCTCCAAGATATTAGTCTTCAGGTGAACAAGCCAGTCACTATCTACTGCGACAACAAGGCCGCCATCAGTATTGCTCATAATCCTGCTCAACATGATAGGACCAAGCATGTTGAGGTGGATTGACATTTCATCAAAAACCACTTGGACAAGGGAAACATATGCACTCCGTTCGTGAATTCACATGATCAACTTGCCGACGTATTTACCAAGGGGTTAAATCATGACAACTTCATGAACAATACAAGCAAGCTGGGAATGATCGATATATATTCCAAACTTGAAGGGGAGAGTTGAATATATGTATTTTAGGCGTCTTTATTATATTATTGTTTTCCTTTTTAGTTCACGCGTTTTGTCACGCTGTGTGTATCTTATAAATATGTATTCTTTACCCGGTTTAGGGTATCGAAATAAGAATTATTCCTCTTCTCTACTAAGACTACCTAGAAAATATGTCACCAATTCAAAATTTCTAAAACTTTAAGACTAGAAAGTGGAGGATAGTATTAAACATCATTATAAAGTAATATTACTCATTCTCATTTCACCAAGCTTCCACTCCACGTATATTAAGCAATGAATTTAAACGATAAGTATAAAGAAGGTTAAGTTACTAAGAGGATTAGAAACAACCGGGATGCATGAATAATTGGTGTTCCAGGCACTTTTTTTAAATATGTATTTGTATTTGATGAACTTCAGAGAGGATGACCTATATAAATCTTAAATACATACAGCAGAGTCTATGCAGAAAAATATTAGAAAAAGTAGCAATATAAACAAAAACAAACAAATTCAAACAAATATTGGACATAAACAAAAACAAACAAATTCAAACAAATGAATAAGTTTTCTCTCATTAAGCGCTTGCTTAACGACTCTTAGCTTGACAAACTTTATCACTCCATCTCCGTAAGCATTAACTTTTCCTTCACCATCTTCTATGTCCCATCATCATAAAATTTTAGATGGTTTCCATTTACCTTGAAATTCACATTGTCATCACTAAAAAATTTAGATGGTTTCCATTTACCTTGAAATTCACATTGTCATCACTAAAAAATTTAGATGGTTTCCATTTACCTTGAAATTCACATTGTCATCACTAAGCTCCACCACTCCATAAGGATAGACTCTAATCAATTTGTATGGCCCATATCATCCAGATTTTAACTTGCCCAAAAGGATTTACTCTTGAGTTTGGAATTATAGACTAGAACCTTATCACCTTTCTTGATTTCTTTCTTGGTGATGTATTTGTCATGATGAGCTTGTGAATGCTCTTTGTATAATTTGGCATGATCATAAGCGTGGTACCAAAACTCATCTAGCTCATTAAGTTGTAAAATTCTAATTTTTCCTTTGTTGCATTTGGATCCATATTTAGAAATGTAGTTGCCCAAAAATGCCTTAAGCCCAAGTTCTAACTGTAAGTAACAAGCTTCTCCAAATACTAGCTTATAAGGTGATGTACGAATGTGTTTTAAAATGTTGTTCGGAAAGCTCATAAGGCGTCGTCCAATTTCATTGCGTAACCTTTCCTGTTAGCATGTACATATTTTTCCAAATTTTGTTTAAGCTCTCTATTTGATACGTCAACTTTTCCACTTATTTGGGAATGGTATGGAAGTCCGACCTTATGGATGACCGGTGACACCATATTTGCGCAAAAGGGTCTCCAATGATTTATTGCAAAAATAACTTCCACTGACTTTAATAATAGTTCTGGGTTTACCAAATTGAGTGAAAATATGTTTCTTAAGCAATTTTAATACGGCACATAAGACATTTGTAGAAGGGGAGCCTTGGTGGACCGGTTAAGGGGTTGTCGGTGACCATGAGGTCATGGGTTTGAGTCCTAGAAGCAACCTCTTGCAAAAATACAGGATAATGTTTGCCCACATTTCACCCTTATTGTGGGACCCTTTATCGTACCCTCGATGCACGGGGATGCTTTGTGCTCAGGGTTGCCCATTACAAGAGACATTTGTACAAAATGCTTCAGATTCCACCAATTTAAACACATAATCAATTGCAACAAGAATGTACAATTTTTCAAAAGAAGTGGAGAATGACCCATAAAATCAATGTCGCACGCATCAAACCGTTTGCATACTATAATATTAATTAAGGGAATTTCATTTCACCTCGAAATATTTCCACTTCTTTGGCATTTATCACACGCGGAAACGCAAGTAAAACAAACCTTGAATAAAGATGGCCAAAAAATTCTGACTGAAGGACCTTCACAGTAGTTCTAGTGGGCACCGAAGTGTCCACCTGCTTCACACCATGGCAATGTTCTAAGATTGATATGATTTCATCATCATGAACACACCGTCTAATCATATTATTTGCACAGATTTGAAATAATAAAGGTACTTCCCAAAAATAGTGTTAACCTTTAGCAAAAACTTTTTTCTTTTGTTGATATAAAATAGAATGGGGAATAATGATACATGCTAAATAGTTTACAAAATTTGCATGCCAAGGTGTTGGTAGGCGGTCATTTGTCATGTATAATTGTTCAATTGGGAACTACTCATGAATTGTTTCATCAACATCTATATGTGTTTTTTTCAATATAATTTGTGGGAGATGGTCGGCGACCACATTTTGGGGTCATCATACATCTTTGAAATGTGGCAGGAACATTGCACAGACCAAACGACATTCAACGGAGTACAAAAGTTACCATATGAACATGTAAATGTTGTTTTCACTTGATCATCAGATGTTATGGAAATTTGGTTGTACTCTGAATATCCATCTAGAAAACAATAGAACTGATGATTGACAAGTTGATCAAGCAGTTGATCTATGAATGAAAGTGGATAGTGATCCTTACGTGTAGAACCATTTAGCTTGGGATAATCTATGCACTCACCAAATATTAATTTTACTTGTAGGAATGAGTTCATTATTTTCATTGTTAACTAAATCATGCCTCCTTTCTTAGGAACTACTTATAATGGACTCGCCCATATACCATCTGAAATTGGGTAAATCATTCTTGCATCTAGTAATTGGATGACATCCGAATTTACCACATCTTGCATAATTGGGTTAAGTCACCACAGAGGTTGGACCAATATCTTCCATGAGAATGTGGAGCATGCATACGAAAGGGCTAATCTCCTTTAAATCTGCTATCGTCCAACCAAAGTTTCCTTTATGCGCACTTAAGACTTTTAAGAGTTTTCCCCCCCCTCACATTCTGATAGTCTTGTATAAATAATCACTGGCATCATGCAAAAATGTATATTTCAAGTTTGATGGGAGAGTTTTGAGTTAAAGTGAAGGTGGCTCCAATATTGATGCTTTGGGTGCATCCACGCGCTCTCTTTCTAATGAGATGTATCTTGATCTAATAACTGCTAGATGGTGTGTCATCATTGCATATTGGAGTTCTTTCGGTTCTTCTTTGAAATCAAAATCTTGAGAGTTATCTTCACTTGCTTTATTAGCACAAGCTTCCAGGTATTGCTCTAATACTTTCTCTTCCTCGGGTAATTCATCAATCATAAGAAAAGAGTTTTCAAGTACATGGGATATCATGACATTAAACAAGTTTAAATTTATTTGCTCATCCCCAACTCTCAATTAGGATTTCCTTCCTCAACGTCAATGATTGCCTGGGCAATGGATAAAAATGGTTTCCCTAAAATCAAAGGAAAACTTACATCTTCTATGTGTATAACAACAAAATCTATGGGAAAAAATGAACTTTAATTAGTGCATCCTCTATAATACAGCTAATTGAACGGTCTACTAATCGAAGAGCAACTCTGGTTGGCTTTTGTGAGTATATTCCAAGTTTTCCAAGTAATGAGAGAGGTATTAAATTTTTTGATGCTCTTAAACCACATGGAAGATTGTGACATTCAATGTTGCCAATGAAGCAGGAGATAGAAAAGCTCCGTGGATCTTTCAATTTTGGCGGTAGCTTTTGATGAAGGAAGGAAAACAATCTGCTGCCAAGTGTATTAGTTCTTTTCGAGTCTTACATTCTTTGATGACACATCCTTTAGAAATCCTGCGTATTTTGATACATGTTTTTCATCCTTAGCTAAAGTAGCATAACACCTAAATTTTCCATTAATCGTTGTAGGAAAAGAACTTTTGGGGCATACAGTGTAAGCTTTTCCTTCATATTATGGGTAAAAATGACAACTTCTTTCATATCTTTGACATTTTGTGACACTGCTTGCAATTACTTAGTTGCACCTATTAATTTCCCAACTCAAGCCTTGAAATTTTATAAAGAAGCTTCATTATTTTGAAATCTGAGTTGCAGTAGTGTTGATAAATTTATAAAGCAGTACTTCTAGGCTTGACTTTTTATCATACAGTGGAGTTCCGTGTTGTTGAGATAGATACTGTGGAGAAAATTGGGGTCGTAGCAACATTCCCTTCTAACCAAGAGAAATTTGGATGATTGCACCAACCCAGATTGTAGGTATTTGCATAAGGATTTCTCTAATTTCGTATTTTTACCTACATAGTTTATAGATTCAGGATTACATTGATTGAACATTAAAATTCCAACCTGGCATTCTATAGATGAATGATTAACTCCTCCACAAAGACCACATGATATAGCCTTACCCATCGTCTTGATTTTCTATTCAAGACCTCCAATTTGTTGTTTAAAGTTTGGATAATGTTTAGTTCACAAATGGTAACAGGCTTCCAAGTAATATTCCTTTTAGATTGTGCTATGGGCTTCAGCCCAATTATCTAGTTAATTTAATATTCGACTCTAGTTGTTATTTTATTGTCTCAGACTAATTTTTGTTCAGATTTTAATGCTTTCCTTGTCTTTTGTAATTATGCTTATGTCATCATCTCCTCTTATAAAAGGACACCTTGGGGTCTGGTAATGGATGAAAAGAAATAAACTTTATTCCCTTTTCTTGTTATGAAATTTTGTTAGCTCTCTCCACCCGAGCATGCCCCGCCAAGGCAGTTGCGGTGTCAGCTCCGCAGTACCCCCTCCGCCAACAGCCACCACTCCGACGAGCACATAACAAATTGTCACTGACAACTATTTGCGACAATCTCTTCTAAAAAATCATAGCCATATTCCTCAAATTGTTTCTTTAAAGACCCACTTGCTGCTGGATCTACTAGCGCTCGATTATTTCCAAAATGACCATTATAAAATGTTGAACTATAAACCAAACAAGGAGCTGGTGATGAGAACATTTTCGCAATAAACATTTAAATCTCTTGCGGGCTTCATATAACGATTCCTGATCATAATAGGAAGAAATTCACGATATGTGTTCTCATCTTAGCAGTTTCAGATGGTATAAAATATTTTGCTAGAAATTTATGGGTAAGAAGATCTTATGTTGTAATTGATCCCACCGATAGTGAAGTTAGCCAGTTCTTGACTCTATATCTTAATAAAAGTGGAACTAACCTCAACCTAATTGCATTACTTGTGACATTTGATGTTTAAATGTGTCACAAAGTTTGAAGAAATTTTTTATATGAAGATTAGGATCATCAAGGGGTGATTCACTAAATTGAACGTGTTTTGAATCATTTGAATTATAGCAGGTTTATTTTCAAAGTTGTTTGCAGTGATAGTTGGTCTTATAATGCTAAAAACAACATCATGAATTGATGGAATTGCATAATCAGGCATGGCTTTTTGTGGATGATCCCAATTGGGTAGGTTGTACATTAGTATTTTACAAAATATTTCTACTAACTCTTCTCAATTGAGTAAGAGTGCGTTCAATTTAGGTGTTTTCTTTGCCTCTTGATTTTTAAATATAACAATAAAAATAAATAAACTAACAAACAAAAAAACATTGTAAAATATCTAGAATAAATTACATACAAATTAATTATAAAGTTGTTGCAAAAAGTAATCCCCGACAGCGTCGCCAAAAACTTGGTGTGTGTGCATGCATGCGTATGCAGAAATATAAACATGTCTATATTTTTCCAAGTGAACCGGTCGATCAAATAATAATAGTAGTGAGGAAGTATCTTCTCAAAATGGGTTATTTGTGTATGGCAAAATAGATTCTTAAAATGCAGTTTAACTAGAGAATCGATGAATTTTGGTTGTTTTGTAATCAATGAATAAAAAAATAATTAACTAATGAATTAAAAGATATAATTAAGGATAACAATTGAAGATAACAATTAAAAAATAGAATTGATAGCTATGAGCATTAAAAGTGGTGATTGTTTCATAATGCAAATTTTAATTAAGATTAATCACGAGTTAAATGATAATTTTTGAAAAAAAATTTGTATAATTTGACGACGAGAATTCTTTATTGGCGTGTTATTTATTATTGGCGTATTATTCTATATGTTGTATCTATATATACCTAATTCCCCTTTGAGGATGAATCAAGTTTTATTTTTCTCTCATCTGATTTGGTATCAAGGGCACCTGGGGTTTGGTCCCTCTTCCTGCAAGTCGGAAAACTGTTGGCTGTCGTTGGGTTTACACTGTCAACTATAATGCCGATGGTTCTCTTGACCGCTACAAGGCTCGTCTTGTCGTGAAGGGCTTCACTCAGACTCCTGGGGATTACGGCATGACCTTTGCCCCTATGGCCAAGTTATCTACTATCCGTCTGCTTGTCTCTCTCGCTGTCTGTCATGGGTGGCCTCTTCATCAGATGAACGTGAAGAATTTCTTTCTCAATACGACCTTGTTGAGGAAGTTTATATGGATCGGCCCCCCGGTTACAAGCTTTAGGGGGAGTATTTGGGTCGTGTTTGCCTTTTACAGAAGTCCTTGTATGGGATGAAGCAGTCTCCTCGTGCGTGGTTTGAGCAGTTTGGTACTGTTGTGCTTCAGAGTGGGTTCACCAGATGTCATGCCGACCACACATGCTTTGTGACTGCTGTGGATGGACGTAGGGTCATTATTCTTGTCTATGTGAATGATATCATTCTTACCGGTGACGATAGCTCGGGGTTACTTCAGATCAAGGGGGTTCTTCAGAAGACATTTAAAGTGAAAGATTTGGGGCATCTGAAGTACTTTCTCGGGATTGAAGTTGCCAGATCTCAGCAGGGGATCTCTTTGTCTCAACGCAAGTATACACTTGACCGCTTAAGTGATAATGACCTTCTTGGGTTCTCTTCTAGTCTACACCCATGGATAAGAACCACCGTCTTCATGCTGAGTCTGGCGATCCTCTCCCTGAACCGGGCAGATATTAGCGTCTTGCTGGCAGACTTATCTACTTGACCAACACTCGCCCTGACATTAGCTTTGTTGTGAGTGTGGTCAGTCAGTTCATGCATACTCCCCGGACTTCTCACCTAGATGCAGTATTTCAGATCATCCACTACTTGAAGGGTTCTCCTGGATTAGGGCTCTTCTACCGTTCATCTCCGGCCCTTGATCTCATTGTTAAACGGATTCTGACTATGTTGGTTCCCTTACTGATCGACGTTCTACCTCAGGGATGTGCACTATCTATGGTGACAATCTTATTTCCTGGAAGAGCAAGAAACAGAATGTTGTCTCCCGCTCGTCTGTAGACGCTGAGTACAGGGCTATGGCCCACAACGCTACTGAGCTCCTTTGGTTGTGTATCCTCTTGACCGAGCTTGTCTCTCCTCTCTCTGGTTCTTCGACTCTTGTGTGCGACAACTAATTCACTCTCATGCTTGCCTCTGACTCAGTTCTGCACGAGCGGACTGAGCATATTGAGGTTGATATTCACTTTCTCAGGGAGCACATCCGTTCAGGGACCCTTGAAGCATCCTATGTTCCCTCCGCTGAGCAGATTGTTGATGCCTTCACCAAGACGGTTGGACCTTCTAGACTTCTCTCTACATGTGGCAAGCTGGGTTTGCTTGACCTTTTCGCGCCAACTTGAGGGGGAGTATTGTCGTGTTATTTATTATTGGCGTATTATTCTATATGCTGTATCTATATATACCAAATTCCCCTTTGCGGATGAATCAAATTTTATTTTTCTCATCTGATTTTTCTAAGCACATTGAAACCCCATGGTCTGGGTAAATAAATTATATTTTTGTAAAATACGGCACATTGTGGACCGAACATGTCTGGAATGTTCGAGTAAGCTTTAATGAATTGGGAAAATATTAACTACATTGAGTATTTAGAAATGCAGTTATCGCATAGAACAATGTCATATGTCTCTTAGGTATTTAAATATGTGGTTCCATTCACGTGATATGTAAATCAATTGATTCATGATCTGATATCAATGATTACACACGAATCTAGCACAACATACAATTATACTAGAATACACAATAGGCGCATAAATAGATCTCTAATTACATAAATTATAAATAAAATAAACACAATCACTCATGAGAATCTTAACATCATTTTACATTCAACATAATCACCCCAACAAGAAATTTAGTCTCTAATTGTTGGGCAAACCATGGGAAGATTAAAACTAAAAATAATGAATTGTATGATAATAATTATGAAGTTCAGAGTAAAGAAAATATAAATGCAAAAGCAACCAGGGGTGTCAATCATGTAGAACATCCACAAGATATACTCCAAATCAGACTTCAAATACTAGAATCTTGATCTTTTATAGTTCTTTTCTCTAAAATCTCTCAAATACAAGTGAAAGTACAATCTATGTGATTGTAAACAAAGCTCAGATGATAGGATGGTTCCTTCTAGTATGTAGAATTTCGTGAGTTCCTCTTGGGCCCAGGAAAAGACCCTGTATTTTTTAGAAAAACCCCTCCTACATGAAATAGAAAGTATATATATATAGGAAAAACACACGGAGACGCACTGACGTGTCATCTCGTAATGGACAAAGAAGTTCAATCAGGAAGAACGCACGGGTGTGTGTTCTTCGCACGAGTGTGCTTTCTTGACGGACCTATTGGCGTGTGATTTGAAATGTACTAAAAATGTGCATGCTTCATTTTGGCGTGCATATGGTGCACAATCCATGTGTTTGGGTGTACACCATGCATCAGGAGTGCGTTTAGAAGCACGGTCGTGCTCTAGGTCGTGCATTCTCAAATTTTGTTCTTATGCCCTATCCATATTGCATTCTCAACCAATTTGTCACATTAAACTCCATTAAGCTCATTTAGCTACATTAAGCTTTTTTTAGCTCCAAATAGCTCATTCCTTAAGTCTTTTAACAAAAAATATAAACAATGCGTAAATTCATCTTCAATTAAATAAAACGCATAAAATTTTAACTCTATATAGTATAAAATGAGGGGATATAAGTATATCATATATTTGATGTTAGCAATGTTAACAAACCAAACAAGTAAAAAACAAAAAATAAAGAAACTTGATGTGTTTATGCATAGTGATCAAATGAATGAACAAATAACCTTGGAATGTATGGCAGAACTCCCACTTGGCGTGCATTACATTCAGTCTTCTCAATAAGATAAATACAATCGTCAACAAACTGCAAATGAAAAGTCAGTTAAACAGGATAACTATCATCATATATTGCAACTAAAAAACACACAAAAATAACATTACCCTGCCAAAATTCATCGATATTCTGGTTTCCAGGTCATCAAGCAGCAGACGAACAAACCCTGTTGTACCAGCTTTTTGGCCAGAAAGGTAATGCTCAGTAACCCCATGCATTGAAATGCACCTCAAAGGATCAATCTTATATCCCCAATCCACCAAGGCATAGAAATCCTCCTAAAATTACAAAGAAATAACAAACAAAACCAAGAGATTCATTATTCCAAATGCAGTCGAGGAAAAAATATTATTAACCGAAAACGCTCCTTTAAAGTAACAAGGGTAATCATCAAATTTATAATAAGTGGGGATTATTTTACACTAGAACAAGAAAAGCTATAAATATAATGGAAAAAAGGAACATGATTTGCAAGTAATTTGAGGCTGCTTGAGTGCAACTAATTTTCAGAGTAAGTGTGCAACTAATTTTCAGAGTAAGTGCGCAACATCTACAAACAAAATGAGATAAAGAAGATGGACATAGGGAATTGGATATATTCTTCTTTACCAGATAGCTAGAAGAGTTGCCATTTATATAACTATTCTTAGGAAGTTAACTATGTAAGGATATGATATAAGAATGATAGTAATCATTGCCAGCAGAGGAGTATTTGTCAGTGGTAGACTTATTAGTGAAGGATGTTTGCGAAGGAATAATCATGGGCAGAGTAGTCGTCAGTGGAGGAGTATTTGTCGTCACAAAAACCATCTATGAATGAATCGGAGGACTAATGCATGTAGAGCTATGAATAGAGTAGTCGGTAAAGTAGTGGGTAGAGAAGTCGACAATGGAGTAATGGTTGTAGTCATTGGCGGCCAAGTAGTTGGGGGCGGAGTAGTAAATGGAGGAGTGGTGAGCTGAGGAGTATTGATCGCATCGTTCCTTTCCCCAAGTGAATCAATTTTGTCCTCAAGGTTGAAGGTATTGGTTCGTTGTGCCAAGAAGTTGTCGGTTCTTCAGCATTACAACAATTTGAAATGGAAATAATGAAATGGTACTAAAACAGTGGATGGAACTGGGTGAAAAGAGTGGTGATGTCCAATTGAAACGTTGGTTGATTCAGTGGTGGCATTGATTAGGCCAAGTTGTTGAAGTATTTTATCAAGATAAAGTTGGTGTCTTGGAGGTAAATGGAAATTTGATAAAAGTGAGATTGGAAATAGTAAAAGGGATTTGAGAGCACAAAGTCCATTACATGTGAGTTGCTCTTCATTTGGGACCATGGCAATGGAGTATGAGGCCAGTTGGATTGGTTTGAGAAGAGGTTTATCATTTTGGGCTTTGATGAGTCAAATCAAGATTTAAGACGAGCTAGTATACAAAGAGAGCATACGTAAGTTCCAATTAGTAGTCATATTACATTCAATATAAATTAAGAGTTTTCCTATTACACTTGCACAAATTTTTATTCAACAATGTATGCATTGAAGTCTAATTTGAATGTAGAATGAAAGAAAACTGATGCAAAAATGCTATAGTTTTCTCACATGAACTGGTAATTTTATTGTAACAGGTCGGCACAATGTGATTCGTCATGCTCACAAATGAACCATTTGCAATCATTGGGATGATTACTGGGTGAGATGGATAAATTTAGATATGTGATTGGTGTAAGGAGAGGACTAGTTACTAAGGGCGTGGCATGCAATTTTTAGAGAGGGGAATGTGGCAGTTGGAACTGACAGGTCTTTAGTTAAATTTTATTTATTTATTATTCAATTATTTTTTAGGGCGAGGGTATATTGTTGAGGAAAGTAGAAAGTAATATCTCAGCAAATTACTACAAATGTAGTTTCGTGAGTCCCATAATTCAAAGAGAGGGAAATTAGATGGATGTGTGGAAGTCATGCCAAATAACAAGGCAAAGTCCTGAGACACAGTAGCTTAGCTAAAAAACTGTCTAAGAGTCTGGTTATACAGTTTGTTAATGCCAAGAAGGTGCTTTGGTATGCAAACACAAAAGACGATTGTGAGCTTTGAAGGGGATCCTTGACGGTTGATGGAGCCGTTGAAGCAAGTTTTGTGTGACATGTTAAAGGCATCCCATCAAAAAATGGGGATTAGGGTGTAGCCATCAAACCAACTATTGATACATTCAGGTAAAATGACGTGTAAGTGATTTGTTTATTATTAGCAGATTTGTGGTATTTGATAACTCAGTTGATTTTGAAGATCCAGTTGAGGGGCTAGTTTATTAAACCAGGGAAAATAAAAGTAGAGAGTCTACGTTTGGATGGTCACGGAAGTTTTAACCCTAGTGGTGTGTGATTTGGTGCCAGTTGCCCCGGGGAGAGATCAGGGTACGATTGAATGGCAATTAATCAATTTTAGTTTCTAGTGAAATCAATGTGGTGATGAAAGCGAAGAGGATGGAGGAAAGTTGAGGGATTTATGCTCCGTGGAAGGTTCTAAGCTTTGTGAGAAGTGAGAAAGTATCCTCGGGCTTTTTCAAAACAGGTAGCCTTCAATGGCTAGGAGATGGGTAAACAAGAGAACCAAATGAACAGATTCATCTTCGAGAAAGAGAGAAACTCCTACATAAGATCAATAAAAAGATGGACAAAAGGAAGTGTAGACATTGTTCTTTGTCTTCTGTCTAGAGCAATTCTTAATTATATAACTTTTCTTTAGCAAGTAAATGAATGAAAGATAGAAAAAGAAGATAAGTTAGCATAGTACTTATCGTAAGCGGAGCTAACTAGAGGATACTTAGCCTGAGAGCAGCCATTGATGGAATAGTCGTCAATGAAGATCGACTCAGTGGATGAGGATTCATTGATGGAGGAGTTAGCTGGCTATTAATCGTAACTGGAGTAACCAACTGAATAGTTTGTGGAAGAGGGGCTGATGCAGGGTAGGTTGACAATGAAAGGTGCCCTAAGATGTGACTCAAAGTGAAATGTGGTCAACTTATTAACAAGCCCTAATGTGAGTGCAAATGCAATAACTCGACAATCCTCAAACGATTGAGGTGTAAGTATTAAATTTAAGCACACTCTGAATACGTCCTGCAAATCAATTGATTTCATGAAAACAAAACATATAAAATAGCATCCAACCAAATATAGCCTGAATATACAATAATAAAGGAGCAAGAACACCAGACTAAGATTCAAACCTGCATATGGCGACGGTCTGGACCACTAAGATGTCTGAAGGCTCCTAGTCTCTTCCAGGAACTGGTGTCGGGAGTAGAAAACCACGGAGGCGCACAGGTGGTGTAGGGGAATGGTTGATCGGCGCCAAGTTGGGGGATTTAGGTTGTGGTGGCTGTGGGAAAGTAGGCGAAGATCTGGCAAGAGGTGCATGAAAGTGGGATAGGGATGGCTGCTACAGAAATGTAGGAAGTGGAGGACTTTGTCGGGTAGGGGTGTTGGAAGGAGAAATGGAGAAATGGGGGAAGTCGAGGAGAAATCACGGCAGGGGTCGGGTTACTGGAGGATTGAGGAGGCTTGCAGGTGCGAAAGGGAAAAGAAGAAAGAGTGGAGTTGCAATTCCAAGAGGTGGTTGTAGGGATGGGACAGGTCATGTCCAGGAACTGGTGTCGCAGAGTAGAAAACCATGAAGGATCTTGGGTGGGGTAGGGGAAGGGTTGATCGACGCCGGGATGGGGGAATTGGTTCATTGTGGCAAAGGTGGTATGGAGCTACCTGCTGCGGAAATGGAGTGGGAAGTGGAGGATTCTGTCAATTAGGGATGCTGGAAGGAGAAATGGAGAAGCGGGGGAACTTGATGTTGGGTTTCTATGAGAGGCACATCACATGTGCGCAGCGGAATAAGGAATCAAGAAAACTCAAAGATAAATGGATCTTACAATGAACATCGATCAAGAAGTAAAACAACTTTAGATAAAAGTATATCTTAGCGGGATTGAGTCGACACAAGATGCTCCAAAAGGTAGGTCTCCGGCCGGCGAATGAGTGCACGCAAAAACAATCTGCGGCTCTACAATGATCCACACGAATGGGAGAACGTTGTCACTTCGTCAAACGAAATCCGGGAAGGAGAACGGAAAGCACTCTACGTCTTCACAGACAGCTAGGTCTGCACCAAAAGAGGAGGCGGCGACGGGATCGATACCGGGCTGAGCGATGGCGACGGGATGGGAACTTAAAGAAACGTTTTTCGTCAACTCTTCAGGATTCTCTCGGGCTTAGCACAATACATACGAAAAACCCTAAGACATCTTCTATTTATACTCAAAGGAATAAACAAATGCAAATCTTCGCTATCGGCAGACCCACAACTTATGGAATTGCTCGAGACATATTCGTCGAGACGACTCGAGATGTTTCGACGAATCGTCGAAATGACACGAGATAACTCGACGAATTTCTCGAGAAGACTCGAGACACATTCGTTGAAATACCTCGGGATGATTCGACGAATTCGTTGAGATGACTTTGACACATTCCTCGAAATGACACGAGATAATCCGACGAATTCGTTGAGATGACACGAGATAACTCGGAATAACTCGACGAATGGACTTGTCCTCTCGAATTCCAATTCAGTCAAGTGCTTGTACCTTCACTCATATCATATATGAGTAAGACCAACACAATCCATTCCTCAAACTTCTCCAAACGCTCTTACGTGGGACCCTGTAGACTCATATCACATTGGCATGAAACTACCTGTTTGACCACTTCTAGATCATCACGGTAAACCAACAGTCGAGGGGAAATAATGGCAGGAGGGAGAAGATCGAAAGGGGGAAAGGAGGAGGGAGGATGTAGTTCCAGGAGGCGGCTATAGGAATTAGGCTGGGTCGGCGGAAGATAGTGTGCATTGTAGTTGATAGGATCGACAGGAGTGGGAGTTGTAGGCGACTGGATCTGCGGAAGGTGCGCAAGTTGTAGGTAACTGGATCGGAGGAAGAAGGAGCTTTAGAAGACTGGATCGGCAGAAGGGAGAAGATCGATACCCTGGAGTCACACCTGAGTTTCATTCGGTGTAGCATCAAGGGAGAGTGAGGACCGACGGTTCCGAATAAGAATATAAAACCACGATCCCTCTACAAACTACTGTTCGTGTGTATATATATAATAGTAACAAAGGTAGGGCACCTAGATCGAACGGCTCATAACATTTGAACTGATTTGAGTGTCGAATACTACTTGAAATAGAAAAGTAAATACATGATAATGACTCGAAATGACCATCAGGACGCATTCGTGGAGTCGGATCATCCGAAAATGGGCAGTGAATCAACACTTGCAGCGGGAATACAGGTACGTGGGTTGGCATCTTCCATGAGGGGCCAAAGAAGGAATAGACATCGATGGAGTAATTGTTGATCGATGTAGTTGTTGAGATAGTAATGTAAAATTCAGTGGAGTAGTTGGCAAGTAATCATTGGCGAAGGAGCACTCATCGGAGAAAAAATAGTCAACCAAGAATTCATCAGCAGAAAAGTAGTCAATGAGGAAGTGGTCAAAGAAAGAGCAGTTGTCATCGCATCATACTAATTTCAAATTGTACAAGTAGAAAGGGGTGTCTATCAAATATTTCTTACCCCCTTCTATCACCCCATCAACTGGGTCAAATTTGTTGCTTATAATTACAAAAGTATTACCTGAATGCCATTAAGTAATTCTTGAAGAGATTCATTTAAAGAACCCAACTCAGTAGCGCTACCACCTGGATAAACAGTAAATGCAGAAAATTTATTATTAGACCTAGAAATCTATAGAAAGCATGTTATTAGACAATAATTTCTAACGGCAGATTATCATAAATATAAATAATACTAATTCCACCAGAGTCATGACCACTATCAGTTTTCCCATTGTCATCAGAGCCGCATATGCTTCCATTAGAGAGTCTGGGAACCTCAAAACACATGAAGTGGGCAACAAAAGAACTCTGAAATAATATTCAACAGACCGTAAATATCATTACATAAAAGAACTCAATTCTTATAATGATGTGTCAAAAAATATAAAAAAAGGAACCTCATCTACAAGAAGAGGAATGAAAACTGTAAGCATTTTTGAATATACTTCAGACAGTGCAGCAGTTTCAACACTATTTGCTGATGGGGCAAAACCTGCAGCAGAATCAAACCATGTTGTAGGAGCTTTACCTACTTTCGTGCAAGCACGAAGCTCATTTGCAAATTCACGAGCCTGGAAAGCATGAGAGAAAACAAAATTCATCAGTTAAAGAATAAAACTTTCAGATGAGCCAGCATTCAATCTATTAAAACTCATCTTGTACAAACTCTAATAATTCAAGAGCTATGAAATTTTATAAAGTTTGGTAAATTTGAAAAGGTAAAAGTGAAACTTTCCAAACCAGATCATAAGTACAATTATTGACTATAGAAACATGGAATATTTGGTTGAGAATGAGGATGTTGAAACTATAGCAGTAAGCATTTGACATAAATAATAGAGTCATGGAAGGAAGCCCTTACTTCAAATGCAATAGTTTAAAGACATCAAGCAGGTGGGATAATATCACATTCAAATGGTATAGTTAGGTTGCAACAAGGCAAAAAAAAAATGAATATACAAATAAACCACCTAAGAAATTCATAATTACAGAAATACATTAGATATGTATAGAGATAGATATAGATAGATAGATATGGATGTGTACCACTGCAATATTTAATAAAAAATATATAATAATAATTAATAAAGAAAAATATGTATACATATATTAATTTGCGCACGAGCGTGCATCTCCTTCTTCCCTAACAGAGCAGTTTTAATAAAATAAAATACGAATATACAAATAAACCACCAAAGAAATTACATTAGATATGTATAAAAATAGATATAGATAGATAGATATGGATGAGTGTGTACCATTGCAATATTTAATAAACAATATATAATAATAATTAATAAAGAAAAATATGTATACATATATTAATTTGCGCACGAGCGTGCATCTACTTCTTCCCTAATAGAGCAGTTTTAATAAATCTGGATCTACGCGTGTGTTATTTTGCACGCGCGTGCGCGTGCGTGCAATTGTGTGTGCGCGCACGTGCAATTGTGTGTGCGCACGTGCAATTGCTTGTGCGCGCGCGTGCACTTGGGCTTGCGCGCACGTGCAATTGGGCGTGCGTGGTCATTCTCTGCATTTCACGCGGATTGGGTGAACAAGAGTTTGTGCGTGCGTAACTTACGCATGCACGACCAGGGCGCATAGCTCCTCTTTAGTTGTTTAGCCTGAGCACGTGCGGGTACTTTGCGCCGCACGCGCGTGAGCCTTGTTTTTCTATATAATTGTTGTTCATGATTTCAGTCAGGGGATGAATTCCTTCTGCTGTTTTTAGGTCACAAGGAGGCCTCTTTGAGCTAGGGTTTCTCCCTATGCTCCCATCCACATCCAAGAGCATAAGGAAGGTGTTCCAAGGGATTTCGTGGCTCAAGAAGAGATCCAAGGGGTGATTTTGACATGGCATCCACAGTTCCATCGAGAAAACAGGAAAAATAGGAGGAAGTGATCGCCCTCCTATACCATAAACAGTAACAACGGTCAAAGCCGGACTCCCCCCTCCACCACGGGCAAGGCAAGTCTCAAGCAGCGGTCGTATTGTATTCTAACTTAAACTCTCCTTGGGTTTCCTTATTTCTCTATCTCTCATATTAATGGTGGATGTGAGGGAAGTTGCAAAGATTCCAAGTTCTTAGGAAGGTGTAGATGTGAATTTCAACATGCTCATTACGAACCACCGAGATGACGGACAAGAGATGGTGAGAGCTTCAATGACCCCAGACGCAAACAAGGAATTGTGCTAGCAGTCTTGCTACCTCCTGCACCTTCGAGGAACCAACTCATGCAATGGTTGTATTGATTTCCTATTCTTCATTTTCTTCAATATAGGTCTCTTTGTGATTTATGCATTTAATGATTAATGCTTTATGAATGCATTGTATTAAAACTCTTATTTTCATATTTATGAAAATCATATTAGTGTTCATGAATGCTTGAGAATTAGGCCTTGTGTTTGGTTGTTTGGATGAGTGGTTAGTGTTGTTCTTGTTGTGATTGTGTTTGTGTGCAAAGCGGAGGAAGGCAACCTGCGGAGGAGCGAAGCGGTGCTAGCAACCAACGTGCTTGTTAGTTTTCTTTTATCGCATTTGGTTGGTAGTAATCATCAAAGCCCCCCCCCCCCCCAATAAAGTCGAGTTAAGACTTCAACCTCAAGTCTCCCTTGAAAGTAAACTCCAACTCGCCGTGTTCCGAGTGAAAACGATACTTGGAGTGTAACACCTCATTTTATTATTCCTACTTGCCGACATCGGTGCACTTATCATGATCCTAGAGACATTGGCATAGGTTGGTCTTTTAGCACAAAAATGACATAGGTCTTTCCTTGGCACGTTTGAGCCTTTGTATCCGAATCTTAAACGATCTATCCTCGCACTACCCATTGAGCATACACTATCCCTTTGGATTCACCCCCACTATCTTCTCACCAATGCCATAAAGCCTCCCCATTTTCACGCATAAGACTGAGCTCAATTCTTTCCTATTATGATGTTATGACTTATGAGTTTGATGGATTCCATTGTGATGGATAGTGGAAATCTGTATTGTGAATTGTGTGGGTGATGTGTTTGTATTATGAATGAAAAAAATCAACAAAAAAGTAAAGGGAGAAAAGAGAAGAAAAGAACAAAAAAGGAGAACAAAGAAAAACCAGATTATGTTAGTTGGTGTTTGGTTAAACTTTTGTGACCCCACGTGCGATCTTCTAAGTCTGGGGGTTCCACATTCGATTTAAATCGTTGGTACCTATTTTTGATGCGAGCTCGCATCTTAGTTTAAGCGTGTGTTAGTCTTCATGTTTATCATTTGATATGGCACACCTTAAACTCAAGCCTTAATGTTTCATCCCATTTTCAGTATTATCGATTCATGCTTTTAGATTCTCACCAGTGCCGTGGAGAGGGTGTGATCGGACAAGCACTATGGTCATCGACATAGATGGATTTCTTTGGAAGACACCCTGAAGTCTTAATTTGAGTAATGTTGATCTGAATGGTCTCACTATTTTCTCCCTACGCACAAATTTTGGGACGAACCTCGGTTTCTTTTTAAAAAGTAGTCATTATAAGTCTGATACACAGTTACAAACTCGTAATTTCCTTTGTATGTTTAAAATCTCTTTCTACTTAATTTTTACTCACGTGGGAATGAATCTTCTCTGTTCACTGCCCATGTTCATCCTCTATTCTAGTTATTAGATTTCATTTTTCCCGTGGTGAGTGATTCGTTCGGGACGAGTAAAGATTCAAGTTTGGGGGTATTTGATAAGTGTATTTTATATAGTCTTTTATGCTCTAGTATAGCTTAGTTTTTAGTTGATTCCGCTCATCTTTCTTTCATAAAATCTCTTATAATCCTTCTTGTGTCAAATGAGCGAGTTTTAGCTTTCTAGAGTTTGTTTTCATTCATTACATGTATGAGGGAAATTTCCTCACCCTCCCATTTTATTTTCTAGTTCATTTATTGGTGAATTGCTGTGTGGATGCATTTTCCTAGAGTTTTTTGTGCAGGTACGGGCCTCGCGTAGCTTCACCCGGGTGTTTGAGCCCTATTTCATTAAGGAAGCCACTGGTCGTGGGTTTTTCTTCGCGAACGGTTCGCGCACGACCACTGGTCGTGTGTGCCAATTGGCCCAGATTGTCCTAAGAAACCCCATCAAAACGCATGGGTTGGCGCACGATTATCGACCTTCTCGCACTACCACTGGTCGTGCAAGTTCATTATTTTCCCTTCAGATACCAAAATTTTCCCACCATTCATCTTTCCTTCACATACGGTTAGTGGCTTTTTCTACACGCATGACCACTGGTTTTCACGC
This sequence comes from Platanthera zijinensis, assembly GCA_039513925.1. NCBI lineage: Eukaryota > Viridiplantae > Streptophyta > Magnoliopsida > Asparagales > Orchidaceae > Platanthera > Platanthera zijinensis. Next base: position 163,739,662 of record CM077094.1, read on the forward strand.
ACGCGCACTACACTTTACGATCATTATTGCTTATATTCGACGTGAATCATATTTCACACAAAGTGCACTATTTAGGTCTGTTGTGGTGTGCAATTGCACACTTCATTGCTGTGGGTAAGCACTTGGTGCTCCCCATTGTTTTTCTTCGCATGGTTATGTTTACGTGAGTGTTGGTGGCTTGTGCCCCAACTGTGTTCTTCCTGTGCAGGTGAGCAGAGTGCCATTTCAGTGGAGTTCTTTCATGTAGGAATCGCACGGTCGTGCGTTTTTCGTCACGCACAGTTGTTGCGACCGTGCGATACCTACAACAATCTGGTGCTCTGCCCCGGGTCGTGCGTTTTCTTCACGCACGGTTGTTTTGCCCGTGCGTGACCAAATCACACGACCGTCTCTTTTTGTCAAAATAGTTTTTGGATTTATTGTCCGTGCGTTTTTCTTTATGCACGGTTGGATTCAACCGTGCGCGAAGAAAAACCGACGCTCTTTGGTTTTGCCTGATTTTAATGTGATCTGACTCTGACTGTGTGTTTTATTCTCGCACGGGCTGGTTGCCCGTGCGTGGTCATAAACTCACGGGCAGGTCGTCTTCCTGCCTGGGCATTCCTGTGATGTTATTAACACAAGATGAGCGCACGATCGTGCGCTCAACCGTGCATTCTTTATTGTTTTGACTGGGTACTATTTAAGTCGCAGGATTCCGCCCTAATGAGGATCATCACTTCATTTACATGCCTAGAGCACCGTTTTCGCGCCACTTCGCAGCTCCACCACCGCACATCATCCTGAGGTCTTTCGGCCACCGATTCGAGCCAAATCTCAAGCTAGGAGTTCCTCACGACCTCCTTTAGTGTTCGCAAGCCTCCAAGGTTCATTTCGAAGGATTTTTCTCTTTGGTTAGAGTTTTCCGACGAGTTCGTGGTTGAAGAAAATTGACGGAGAAGATGGGTAAATTAGGAGAGAGTGGCAGCTCTTTTGTACCCCGGACGACAATTGGAAACCGAGCTCGAACAAGGATTGCCAACCTTGAGTCCATCCGTGAATTTCCGACAAGTCTCCGCCCTTTGGTTGTGCTCTTACCTTCCCCTTTTCCTTTGTAGAACTTTGTTATGGATCTTGTGATGTATTGGATGGTTTGTGTAAACTCGTTATTGTTTTATTTAATTTCATGTCTATGTGAAATGGTGAATTTGAGTTTATGATTGTGAGGAGCGTCGCACCACCACCTCATCTCCACCACGACACGTGTGTTCGCCGCACTAGTAATTGCTAGTTGCGAGCTTTGCGAAGAGGTGCTTACGACCCTCAACATCTCTGCCCTCGCTAATTGGTTCTCTCGCAAGCCTACTCGTCCATTCGCCTACCGAAGCAGAGCATAGCGGCCTGCAATTTCCATCTTCACCTTGCGAAGCAGTGCTGGTGACCCGCACTAGTGTAGTTAGTTTTCTCTCCGTACAAACCAAACTACCCCCCCCCCCCATTTTACTCTCGAATCTTTATAATTGATTTTTTGAACAACTGAATCGCGCACGTATGTGTTCCTCAAGAGATCGATACTTGGGGAGTTATTTCTATTTTATATTACTTGAGCGACCGGTGCACTTCCCGAACGCACATCAGTGCCTAGCCAAGTGTGTTTATTTTTTTCTACTCGCTTATAAATACTGGATTTTGACGATATTTTAGGGATCGATCCTCCTTCCGCAAGTAGCGTTCTTGCTCGCTATTTTTCTTCCGCAAGGGCTAGGGGTCATCCCCTAGGCTCTTTCCATCATCCAAGGACTCCAAATTGAAGATCAATCGCTCATTCCTCTCTGCAAGCTTGGATTTTGAAGAAGAAATGTGAACGGTGCAAAACCATCAAGAAGATTGGCACATTGGGAGTCAGTGACAACGATTCTTGTACCTCAGACGCAACCGATGAAGGTGTAAAGAGCACGGATTGACAACCCAGTGCTCTCCTTTCTTCTCTACGGCAAAGTCTTAGTGCTGTTTATATTTCTCTTTCTTTTTCCGCACACTAGATAGAGATTGGCTATTGTATCTTCTATTTTGATTATCGTAGGAATGAACATGTTGTAATCTAAGTTTATCATTATTATATGTGATTTTGAGCTTGTTTATATTCATCTCCTTTAGAGTAGCCTAGGAGGTCAAGCCTCTTATTGTTGTGTTATTTCCATTAAGTTATTCTCTTGAGTTGTGATAGAGTGAGTGAAGAATGGGTTGCGATGTCATTGAGCTAGCACGAGCCGGTGAGCAAGAGATTGGCCTTAACTTTAGCTAGGCGCAACAAGAGAAGTGGTGAAGGCGACCCGCAAGTGAGTGAAGCGGTGAAGGAGACCCGCGGGTGAGCGAAGCAATGAGGGCGACCCACATGGGTTCTTGAGTTGAGAGTGCTCCTTGGGAGTAGGTAAAGCGGTCTCAGCAACCCGCACCCCTTTAGTGTAGTGGCTTTTTATTTTGTTTTCAAAACCTATTAAATCAAGAAACACACTTATTTGCCTTTATAATTAATTGCTCAAGTAGATAAATTATTGTACACGCAATACTTGGGAACTTACTCCCGATTTTTTATTACTTGAACGACGGATGCACTTACAGAGATCGCAAAAACTACCCATGGAAACATTAGTATGAGGATTTTGGGAGCTCCATCTTACCTCTTTGCGCATAACAATGAGAAAATCCAGATCCGAGTCTAATGAAGTGTGAGAACCTTCTGAAGAGGAGAGTAATATCCTAGGAGATGCAGATGGGGACTCTGGAGTGACAGGAGTGAGGATAGATAGGAAAGCAAGACATCGACTATAATGATATGGAAAAGACAAAATTGGAGGGACAAGTGCCGAAGTTGGGGTCTGTTGCGGGATATTAAGGGAAGGGGCATGAATGATAGGGAACAATGAAACTAAAATGGGAAGAGAGGCGGTAGAGAGAGGAGGCTTGTTTGGGAGTGTAAGAGTTTCGTCATCCTTCGAGAAGTAATGCGTAGACTCAAAAAAGGTGATATAAGCAGAGAAGTATTGACGTTTGGTGATAAAGTCGAAGCAGTGATAGCCCTTCTGAGTTGGAGAATACGCCACGAAGATACATTTGGTGGCACAAGCAGGGAATTTATCGCGACAAGATGCAGCAGTATGAACATAAATAGTACAACCAAACACACGCGGGATAAGGGGAAAGGTGTACCGGTTGGATATAGAAGACAAAAGGGGGCCTTCTCTGAAGAGTACAAAAGGGTAAACGGTTAATAAGGTAACAAGAAATGAGAACTGTATGACACCAACAAGAGCAGGGAATATACATCAAACATAGAAGCGTCCAAATAACATCGAGGAGATGACCGTTTTTTCATTCGGCCACCCCATTTTGTCGGGATATGTGCACATAAATAGTCGGATGTATAATACTGTCGAAGGTCAGAAAGTTAAGAACAGTTGGCTTATGCATTCCTTCGCATTATCGGCTCATACAAATATGAGCGGCATGCCAAATTAAGTGTGAATTTCATTAAATAATTGTGAGAAGATAGGAAAAAGTTCAAAACATTCTTTTAATAGATATATACCCAAGTACATCTAAAGTAATCATCAATAAAAGTTAAAAGCTCCATCAACTGACTTGGTGGGATTATGACCTCAGATATCTAAATGAACAAGGTCAAAAGGACAAATAGAACTTGTACATAGTTTAGCAAGAAAAGTAGTACAATGATATTGATCATACCGGAAAGCTTCATATTCTAAAGTGAAGTCGGTTTTGAAAGATGGCATGAGTTGTTGAAGACGCAACGTGGATGACCAAGGCGACAATGTCACTATAGTAGAAAAGTGGAGACACCGGATGCGAAGAAAGTGAGAAGATCGACGAGGTAGTAGAGATTGATGCTTTTAGTCTCAGTAGCAAACATCCTCTGCATGTGCAGGTCCTAAAAATAACAAACAGTAAGAGAAAATTAGACAGAGCATTGCAATTGTTGGGAGAGAGTATACGTAGACAACAAATTGCAAGAAAATTAGGGACAAATAGAGTGTCATCCAACTGTATAAGAGAGGGTGTAGTCACAACTCTAGATCCACAAACTAGAAAACGAGAACCATCAACCATAAAAAAAGAAGACAATCGATTATATTTCTCGTTGTGCGAGAAGACGAGAAATTTCAGTCATATGATTGGTGACATCCGAGTGGATGAGCGACTTATGTTGAGTAACAACATGTGTGTTACTTGACGAAGTGGAAACCGAGGCATATTATTTGGAGGCATTGATGACAGCCTCAATATTTGTCAAAGAGAACCAAGAGTCGGATCCAGGTGGTGGGGTAGATGGTGAGGCAGAAGGCTCAAACGCAGTAATGCTGGTATAGCCTAAGGACAGACGCGTGGATGCTTCATAAAGAATTTCTTAACAAGATGGCCAAGTCATCCACAATGGGAGCAAAGAGGGAGAGGTCCCCCACAACCCCCGTACGAGCTCCAAGAATGCATTGAGCTCTGTGACCAGCAGCATAAGCAAATATGTTGGAGGGAAGAGGGGATAAAATCGGAGGACACTGTAGAAGGTTAGTAATAACAGAGATGTGAGCGGCAGTTGCATACAAGTTAGAAGTGTCAGGTTCTCCCAAGATCTGTTGATAAATCATCTCATAAGAATCCAGAAGACGGAGAAGTTAACAAACCACCAGAAGTTCCTGAAAAATGTTTATACTGAGTGGCAAGGTCAACAGAGAATGGGCGATGTTGGAGAAGTTATGCTCCGAGAGATTGACGTTCCTGATACGTTGCATCGGGAGAAAAAATTGGCCGAGCGAATAAATCTGAATATAGGGTGCATATAAAACAGATTTTGGCACCATTAGGGTTGCAAGATAATCTCAGTCTGCCTTCACAGAGTCGCCATGGCAGATGTGGGCATACATATATCAGAAAAGTTGTTTGCAAGCCAAGTGAGAATAAGAAAATCATTGGCGTCTCAATCGACATATGCAAAATATGTGGGGTCAGGAGATGCGTTAGTGGGATGATAACGTTTGAGTTGAGTGCGCAAAAGGAAGGTGAATGAGACACTTCAATATAGATAATTGGGTCTAGTTGTAACAATCCATATTAAAAAAAAGAACAATAATAGTAAATGCATAATTGGCAATTTTGTAAAATTGGGATTTTAGGTTTTCCCCTTTATTATATACCCGGCCAGCCAGCCCCCCCCAACTTTTCCGATCCAAAAATCCATTCGGCGCTAGGTTTGTTTTTCTCCCGCACGCAAACCGCTTCCGTCCTGATAGCCGCTCCTCTGCCGAATACCCCGCCTCCCGCAAACCGTCGCTCCTGCTACTCTCGTGCCTCCTGTCACCGCCGCCTGCTCCCCCTTTTCTCTTCCTTAAGGTCGGCAACTCCCTCTTCTCTCATGGTCGACGGAAGATTCCCCCCCAGCAACCGACAGTCCCTCCTCCTGGTCGGCAACAGAGCCTTTTCCTCTCTTCTCCATTTCACTTCATGGGCCTAAAAATTGATTCTTCTTCTTCTCTTCGAGGTCAGGGGCATCCTCCTCCGGCAGGGTTCGTCTTCGTTTGGGCCGAGTGTTGTGAAGGGGACTCCTAAGGTTTGCTCGAAACCTCCTCTTGGATTTTTGAGTCTGAAATTGGTCTCCTTGTGGTGGAGACCAGTCAAGATCAGGTCGTCACAAAAGTGTCCGACGTCGCACCCGACCGAATCTCTACCGGCCTTGAGAGATTACATTTTAATTTTATGTTTTATTGCATTTAATTTTGCAAATTTGATGTTATCAATTTTAGTTCGTTGCACTCCTGCACGCGTAGCCATGTTTGTTGCACTCCTGCGCGCGTAGCTTTGTTTGGAGTTTTATTTTATTCTCTTATTATATACACCAATATATATGTATATATAAATGCACATATATACATAAATATACACACATATTAATATATATAATGTTAAGTTAGGTCAAAAGAAGAAGTCTGCCTTGGACTCGCCTCTTCCCCGACATTATCGCTCCACGCGTGAAATCTCACGACGCCGCCTCCTCCTCCGGAGCTCCAACCGCTGCCCATGACGGCCGATCCAGCCACGACAAGGGATCCAACAGCCGGCCCACGTCCTGCCCCGCCAACCCGCTCCGTCGAACCTCTGCCACAGCCGAATCTTCTTCTACCAGCGGTTTCTGTTAATGCCCTATAAAAGGCAGAGGTGATGAATAGTTCCAAAATTTGGGTGAAAAATATTGATGAATGTATTGAGATTGAGATTTCGGATTGCTCCTGTTTAGGTGTTGTTGACGTTGAGGAGATTTCTGAGTTGCTGCTGCGTTCTTTTTTCCTCTTCTTAGGATTACTGTTTTAAGAGAGAATAGAAACATTTGTTGTTGTTGCTTCCCGTTTAATAGTTGTAGTTGATGAGTGTATTTTTACTGTTTCTGTTGAGTTGGATAGGGGATGAAAACACCGGGTCTGTTGTTGCTTCCAATTTTCAAGTTCTGTTGAGCTGCTTTTCTTGGTTCCGGTTTGAGAGCTAGTGAACGGTTGACAGATTATTGATTTGGTTGCTATTGTGAATTGTTTCAAAAACAATTGAGTGACATTTAACTCGTGTGCCCTTGAGATTTTGTTGGATCCACCTTGAGTGTGAGAACGAGTGAACTTTAGGTTGTCAGTTTGTGGCTTCCTTACAATGTTGAGTGATTCCGTGGAACCACCTTGTGTGAGAGACTAATTTAATTTTGTGGTGCCCATGTGCGATCGCGGCCGATCTCGGAGCGGGAGATCGAAGCTGACGAGTAGTACCTTGCGGGATCGCCATCGACTTCAAATACAGAAAGACGTCTCTTACGTGGGTAATTTGATTCTTCCCTTTCCTTTGCGTGTGTCTACATTTTCTCTTAGGATAATTAGATTCATTGTTGAGTTTTCGTCCAAATTTTGTCAGCAAACGCTACGTCGAAAACTCCAAATGGAAACGTATTTGGAGTTCACGGTTTCCGTTTTGCTACGACAAGGGGAAAAGAACGAAAATTGCGAACTTTCTTCCCGAATTTAGAATTGAACCATTTTTTCAAGAAAATTCGTTTTAAACAAAATAGTAATTTTGTGTTTTACAAAAAAAATCTAGTTGTTTCATTTCTTAAAGCTCGTGCAACGTTCGCTCAAATCACAATTCTTCATTGCATGCATTTAGGGTTTCCTAGAAAAAAACCGGCAGGCACGCAAACCCTACGCGTCGTCATGCATCAATTTGGTATCAGAGGGAGGTTCCAAAATTTTTCTAAGTTTTGGGATCAGCCCTGTGTAGGAAAGAAACTCACATAGCATTTTATTTTCAAAAAAATATATATTGTATAATCATACTTTTGCATTTTATTGCTTGTTTGCATGCATCTGCGTTGTGGTAGGTACTTCCAAGCTATTCACCACAACACTAAATTTTTCGCTTCCCTTCTCTCATTTAAGTGTGGACTACGATCTGAGATTCACAACACCACAATTCACTACCTGAACACCCTCACGAGGTAAACTTGGAGATGCGTCGAGTTGAACATAGCCAACCGAGTCATGGAAACGAAGGGAATGAACCACCCCCGTGGTTTTTACCTTTTGCTCACCAAATGACAACATTAACCGAGAGCGTCTACCAAATGAGAGAAGGGTTCGAAAACCTTAGTGTTATGGTGAATAGCTTGGAAGTACCCCCTCGAGCGTCAATGCCACCTCCAGTTCGAGATGAGCATTCCGTGCGACCCCATTATGATGTCCCGCCACCTTATAGAGAAAGGTATGCACTTAGGAGAAACCCTCTTTTTGAGGAAGAGGTCAGAAATCTCATAGATAGGTTTGAATTTGAGTACGACCATGGTAGGAATTTCCCGAGGAATTTTCCTAAACCCCAACGAGAGCCTTTCCTAGGTACGCGAGATCATTATCAAGAGAGACTCTATAATGACGTAGCTAGAGAAGAGTGTTCGCAAGACCATCGTAGGCCTATACCAGCCATGCATCGTGATGATCGTCCTAAAGATTGGCATCGACCGCCACTGCCACGGCGTCGAGACAATCGTGATCCTTACGATGATGATTACGACTATCCTCCCTGGGATAGGCGGTCAGATCTTACACGTGTTGTGAAGTTAGATTTGCCACTTTATGATGGTCCGATTGATTTTAAGGTCTTTTCAGACTGGGTTATAGACATAAAGACCTATTTTGAGTGGTATCGTATGACGGAAGACAAAAAGGTTCAGTTTGCCAAGATGAGGTCGTCTGGGCGAGCGAAAATCTTTTGGATAGGTGAGGAACGTAGTATAAAGAGGAATGGACGCCCTCACATTACACATTGGGCACACATGAAAGCCATATTAGAGGAGCACTACATTCCCCAGCACTACCAGACCCGTCTATGAGACGAGCTGACGTCTCTACGTCAAGGGTCTAAATTTGTTTCTGATTATTTAGCTGAGATGAAGGATCTTATGATTATGTGCAATGTAGTCGAAGACCCACGGGATACATTATCTAAATTTAAGTGTGGACTACGATCTGAGATTCGAGATGAGTTGATTCGATATGGTCACTATTCCTTTGCTGAGACTGTATTTATCGTCATCGATATAGAAGAACACCAAAATAGAATCTCCCAGTTCAAACCTCAAAACAAAACGAATACCCTTTACAAGAAATAAGAACCAAAAGGTAAGGAGAATGCGTCAAAGCCTACCTCGGCCTATACGAGAGATCAAAAAGGGAAATCCCCCATGGGAACTGTGACCCCTTCACAGATCCGATGTTATGAGTGTCAGCACATGGGTCATATATATAGGGATTGTCCCAAGAGGAAAGACACGTTAGTTATTCATGAGGTGACTGAGAAAGATGAGCCTGTAGAAGAAGCTGGAGTCGAGAGGGACTCACACATTTTGAACGATGAAGTGTACAGTACGCCTAGTGATGAGGATATAGATTCTGACATTCTAGTAGGGAGATGTATGTTGTCTACACCGAAAGAATTAGCGGATTATTGGCGAACAAACATCTTTGAGGCCTACTGCAAGGCTGGGGAGAATGTGTGTCGTTTAGTAGTAGATAGCATGAGTTGTATGAATGTGATAGCTGAGCCAGCTTTAGCCCGCATGGGACTCACTGCTGAGGCGCACCCTTACTACCCATTCCAGGTAGCTTGGGTCACCAAGACTACATTATATGTAACTAGAAGATGTTTAGTGCCATCACTATCGGTCCCTACTCCGATAAGATTTGGTGTGACGTTATGTCTATGGATGTGTGTCATGTATTACCTAAGTTATCAAAGGCGCAAGGTGCACCGAGGCGCAAAGGGCCCCTAGAGCCTAGGCACAAGGCGCAGGCGCGCGCCTGAGCCACATGAGGCGCAAAAATGGGGGGAAAAGGAAATTGAGCGAATTGGGCTTCCAATTCGCTAAATTTGAGCGAATTTGGCGCCCAATTCACTGAAATTGTGCGAATTGGGCGCCCAATTCGCTGAAATTGGGCGCCCAATTCGCTGAAATTGGGCGCCCAATTCGCTGAAATTGGGCGCCCAATTCGCTGAAATTGGGCGCCCAATTCGCTGAAATTGGGCGCCCAATTCGCTGAAATTGGGCGCCCAATTCGCTGAAATTGGGCGCCCAATTCGCTGAAATTGGGCGCCCAATTCGCTGAAATTGGGCGCCCAATTCGCTGAAATTGGGCGCCCAATTGCTCAATTTCAAATTGGGCGCCCAATTCGCTCAATTTCAGCGAATTGGGCGCCCAATTCGCTCAATTTCAACGAATTGGGCGCCCAATTCGCTCAATTTCAACGAATTGGGCGCCCAAGTGCGCCTAGGGGTGCCTAGGGTGTCTCCGGTGCGTTTAAGATCATGTTTTTGCCCATCGCAATTTTTTTTTAAAAAAAAACAAGTTGAAAGGCCAAGGCACGCCTTTGGTGCGCCTGAGGCACATCTCCCACCTAGCACTTTCGCTCAAGGGTCCCCTAGTACTTTCGCTCGTATGAGAGTGAGCACTTGACTCACATACGTACTATCTTCGAGCTCCTGCGAGCCGAGCGACTGTATATCAACTTGAAAAAGTGTGTTTTTATGGCTGAGTCTATTATGTTTCTTGGATATATAGTGAGCTCCGTTGGTATCACTATGGATCCCGAGAAAGTTCGAGCGATTCGTGAGTGGTCTACCCCTCAGAACATTCATGATGTCCGTAGTTGTCATGGACTAAACACATTTTATCGTCGATTCATTAAGAACTTCAGTATGATTATGACGCCAGTCACTGAGTGTACAAAGAAGGGAAGTTTCCAGTGGACATCGTCGGCAGCTAGAGCCTTTGAGATTATCAAGGATAAAATGCCCAGTGCACTTGTTTTGAGACTCTGATTTCAGTCAAGTGTTTGATGTATCCTGTGATGCCTCAGGAGTTGGGATAGGAGGTGTACTTAGTCAAGAGGGTCACCCTGTTGGACATTTCAGTGAAAAGCTCTCAGACCCGAAGCTGAATTATTCGAACTATGAGCATGAGTTCTATGCGATTGTACAGACGTTATGTCATTAGAGGCATTATCTATTTCCTAAGGAGTTTGTCCTCCACTCTGATCATCAGGCGTTGCGTTATATCAATTCGCAACAGAAGTTGAACCCACGACAGGATAAGTGGGTATCATATTTACAGGAATACACCTTCGTTCTCAAAGCACTGTAAGGGAACGGAGAATAGGGTTGTTGACGCCCTTAGTCGAGTCACTTTCGTATTATCACAGATGCGCACTCAGGTGATAGGATTTGAGTGTGTCAATGATGACTATTCTAGTTGTCCTGATTTTAGTTGTATCTATGATGCGATACGTTTGGATCTCTATCACGATGAAACTGATTATCTCATTCGAGATGGATATTTGTTTCGTGGGACCCGTCTGTGTATTCCCCGCACTTCATTGCGAAATTTCATTGTATGGGAATTATATGGCAGAGGCTTACGTGGACTCTTTGGACGTGATAAGACGATAGCCTTAGTAAAGGAGTGATTCTATGGCCCGGGATGAAGCGGGTAATCGCTCGGATTGTCAGTAGTTGCCGCACTTGTCAGACAGTGAAGGGAAATAAACAGTCCGTTGGATTATATACACCTTTACCGGTGCCCAGTATTCCTTGGGACGATGTTAGCATGGATTTTGTGCTTGGGTTGCCGCGCACTTTTAGGAAAAACGATTCCATACTTGTAGTGGTTGATCGGTTCTCTAAAATGACGTATTTCATCTCATGCAACAAAACTGACGACGTCTCTTATATAGCATGTATTTATTATAAAGACTTAAAGAGATTGTCGCACACCGAGGAATACCTGAGACTATCATTACCGATCGAGACGTTAAGTTCACCAGTTATTTCTGAAAGTCACTCTGGAAACTATTAGGGATTAAGTTTCTATTTTTGACCGCTTATCATCCACATACTGACAGTCAAACTAAAGTTGTGAATAAAAGTTTAGGAATTTTATTGCGATGTTTGGTAGGAGATCACCAGGGAAATTGAGATCTAATTCTTCTGCACGCTCAATTGACGTATAATAACTCGAAGAATAGATCAACGGGTTTATCCTCTAATGAGGTTGTTCATGGTCACACTGCACGAGTGTCGCTAGATATAACACCACTACCACCCACTTTTAGGACTAGTCAATTTGCATATGAGTATGCATTTCATTTGCATGATTTGCATAAAGAGATTGAGCGGAAGTTGAATAGTACTTATGATCTATACGCAACTCAAGCTAACAAGCACAAAAGAGTTGCTAGTTTTAAAGTGGATGACTTGGTTATGGTTCGGCTGATCCGGAACAATTACCTTGGGGTACCGTAAAGAAGTTAGCTGACCGTAGAAGCGGATTGGACAGAATGCGTATGAACTTCAGATGTCATCTGTTTGGGGAGTCAATTATGTTTTTAACATAGCCGATCTGACTTTATTCCACGATTACCGCATGAGTCTTTAGATTTTCCCTTGCCTTCTCCTCCATTTGATTCTTTTGGGTTGGTGAGTGAGAGTGAGTAGTCACATTCAGGACATACCAACATTCATTCTGATGTTGATACGACCTCTGCAATTTCTGTTGTTTCCACTGACAGTTTTCAGGTTGAGCATGACACCAGGAGATCCCTCCATACCAGATCCCGAGCAGATATTGAATGACGAGACAGTGACCACTACTAATGGTGATTTTCAGAGATATTTGGTCTGTTGGCATGACAGACCAGAGACCGAGAACAGCTAGGTCTTGGCCAAGGAATTACAACACATGGATGTTAATCTTCTACAGCACTGCCGCTCGGAACACTCACCAGAGATGAGTGATTTCGAGAGGGGGAGAGTTGGTGGAGACAATCCCAGATCAGGTCGTCGCAAAAGTGTCTGATGTCGCACCCGACCGGATCTCTATCAGCCTTGAGCAATTGCATTTTAATTTATTTTTATTGCATTTTATTTTCCAAATTTGATGTTATCAATTTTAGTTCGTTGCACGCTTGCGCGCGTAATTATGTTTGTTGCACGCCTGCACGGGTAGTTTTGTTTGGAGTTTTATTTTATTCTCTTATTATATATATATACCTATATATATGTATATATATAAATGCACATATATATATATAAATATACACACATATTAATATATATATATATATATATATATAATGTTAAGAGAGGGCAAAAGAAGAAACAGGCCCAAGACTCGCCTCTTCCCTGAAATTATCGTTGCACGCGTGAAATCCCACGACGCGGCCGCCTCATCCGGAGCTCCAACCGCTGCCCACGACGGCCGATCCAGCCACGACAAGAGCTCCAACCACCGGCCCACGTCCTGCTCCGTCAAACACGCTCCGCCGAATCTCTGCCATGGCCGAATCTTCCTCTACCACCGGTTTCTGTTAATGCCCAATAAAAGGCATAGGTGATGAATAGTTCCAGGATTTGGGTGAAAAATATTGATGAATGTATTGAGATTGAGAGTTCTGATTGCTCCTGTTTAGATGTTGACGTTGAGGAGATTTCTGGGTTGCTGTTGCGTTCTTTTTTTTTCTTTCTTAGGATTCTTGATTTCAGAGAAAAGAAAAACATGTGTATGTATGTATGTTGCTTCCCGTTGAATAGTTGTAGTTGATGAGTGTATTTTTACTGTTTCCGTTGAGTTGGATTGGGGATGAAAACTCTGTTGTTGTTGCTTCCATTTTCGAGTTCTGTTGAGCTGCTTTTTTTGGTTCCGGTTTGAGAGCTAGTGAATGGTTGACAGATTATTGATTTGGTTGCTACTGTGAATTGTTTCAAAAACAATTGAGTGACATTTAACTCGTGTGCCCTTGAGATTTTGTTGGATCCACCTTGAGTGTGAGAATGAGTGAACTTTAGATTATTAGTTTGTGGCTTCCTTACATTGTTGAGTGATTCCGTGGAACCACCTCGTGTGAGAGACTGATTTAATTTTGTGGTGCCCGTGTGCGATCGCGCCCGACCTCGGAACGGGAGATCGAAGGTGACGAAGAGTTCATCGCGGGATCGCCATCGACTTCAAATACGTAAAGACGAATCTTTCCGTGGGTAACTTGATTTTTCCTTTTCCTTTGTGTGTGTCTACATTTTCTCTTAGGAAAATCAGATTCATTATTGGGTTTTCGCCCGAATTTTGTCAGCAAACGCTACGTCGAAAACTTCAAACGGAAACGTATTTGGAGTTCACGATTTCCATTTTGCTACAACAAGGGGAACAAAACGAAAATTGCGAACCTCCTTCCCGAATTTAGAATTGAGCCATTTTTTCAAGAAAATTCATTTTAAACAAAATAGTAATTTTGTGTTTTACAAAAAAATTCTAGTTGCTTCATTTCCTAAAGTTCGTGTAACGTTCGCTTAAATCACAATTCTTCATTGCATGCATTTAGGGTTTCCTAGAAAAAGCGGACGGACGCGCAAACCCTACGCGCCGTCCTGTAACACCTTGGGTAATAATTTCTCTCCTCCCCGCTATTAAGATTTTTATTGAAATTTTTGGATAATTTTCGCGCCCCAATCGATGTAGTTACGTTGATCCACCATGTGTTCGTCGTATACTCGGCAAATCCCAAATTGTTTGTGTTTTTTCGGTACCTCTCATCAGTTCTTTTGGGGGATACTCCCAAGGCCCTCTCCGATTTAGGGTTTCCATCACTCAAGCGCCGCCAAATCTCTGATTCCACCATGGTAACCTCCTCTCCCTTCACTCTTGAGGGAGGACACTCTTAACTCGCTCTTGATTTTGTTATGCGATGAAAATGCATGTGTCGACGTAGAAATTTCGTTAAGTCATATTTTTTTTAATATGGATTTTGAACCAGTTCAAATAGCGCCTTTGACCTTGTTTGCGTCGCATAGCTGTCACCGATAGTTTCGGCTTCACCTTAAGGAAAGTAGAGAATTTTCTCTCGCTTGCAAACTTTGGATTTAGTTCTCGTATCTGTTTCGTATGATTATAAATGTTATCAGACAACATCTGAACCATCACTTTATTAGCGTAACATTATGATAGAATATCATTAAAGCTATGAATCATTTAATCCAGTATTGTCATAAGCAATCCTTGAAAGGTAACAGTTAAATGTTGTAACTCCTTGCTTGCATGGTCACGGCAAGCAGGAATCCTTCTAATAAGACTTGCGTCTGAACTGAGTGTGAACCATGTGCACCAACTGCAAACACCTGCGCAGTTCATCGATTACGGCTTATGTCATTTCAAGGACAAATTTTAGGCTTCACTCCGGAGTAGGCTAATATTTTCAGATATTTCTGCTTGACTACTTACATGTTTACTAACTTTGCTACAAAATAAATTGGTACTCAAATATTTCTGTTTACTCTGCTCGCACTTTAATTTATTAACTTGCTCACTATTTAATCCTATGTTCTGAGACATTTTCCTTCTTATTTTTGGACTTTGCCTTGGGTCGGTGAATGCATCGTCTACTTCTTGAGTTGTTCTGCACCGAGTTCCTGTGTTCCTGGAGGTTTACTTTTGTTGTTTCTTTGTCAGATTCTATGTATTTTGTTCTTGTACTGTCGGATTTGATGATTATATATTAGTTATTTCAGTCATTTTTTGTGTGATGGACAACTGCTAGGCTGTAATAATGCACTAGAATATGATATAAATGGTGTGTGTGTATCTCTTTGGTTATTGCATTAATATTTTGTATCAGCATTGTGTGACATGAGATTTTTACTAAAATACATGTGCATCAACTTATTTCACAACTTTATATTAAAGCTTTCGCATAAAAACTAACTAGTATTTTCTCAAATTAACTATTTTAAATCTAATAGCATTAAATCTGTTTCCGCCTAACAAGCATGGAACTTTATCCGCTCATGTTTGTGGCATCACAACCCGTCTGTAACGCACTCTGATAATTGTTATTCGAGGGATCGCGACAATAGTTAATTTTGACGTCGTGCTGAAATTTCCAGGGCACTGGAAATGATTAGGGGTGGTACAATATTGGTTGGGGTAGAAGGAAATGGTGAATTAGTCATAGTTGAGAACAAGTTTGGTGAGCATGGGAGAAAAGTTGTCGACTTCACGGAGAGAGCTAGCAAAATGACGTAGGAAAATCCGAAAATGCTGGAGAACTCGCGGAGTTGCTAGTGAGTTCGCGAGAGACGATACGACGAGCATCAGGGAGAGTGCCAACGAGTATAGTACTCTTAGGAAGTGTCGTAGGGTGGGGCAGCACGCTGGAAAGTTCGAAGATGAAAGAGCTCACTAAACAAGAGAACACGTTGATCACTGGAGTGATCGCGAGAGACTATTTTTCATAAATTATGGTTAGGAGTTATGATGCAACTAGAGTTGCGTCGTGATTTACTTTAATTTCACGCATTTTATTAGTGTCACGCACGTTTTCACACATGTTATTTTATTATATTTTTTGCGCATGTTGTTTAATTTGTGTTAAGTGTTTGTGCATTTGTATCGAGATTATTAATCGCCCATATTTGTACTCGTACTTATTTATATGACTTATTAGTGTGACCGACAAATAAGAACATGGATGAAAAGGTCTGTCAAATTAGGCTAAGTAAAAATTTGGGCAAACCTTGAAATAATATATTAATTCAAATTAAGCATGTTGATATTATGAAATTATAATTAAGTTTTTTAACTTCGGAAATTATATTTTCAAACTAAGAGAAAACATCAAAGGTTCAAGTTCATTTCCTTTATCATTATCTTCCTACTAATTAAACATCTTATTTATGACCCTTTAAAACAAGCATTCATTCCACTTATTGTCGGACCTAGCAAATGATAGCCTACCCTGGCCCTAGCAAATGATAGCCTACCCCCCCCCCCTCCCGCTTTTCAGCCGCTTCCACTTCATTTACTACAAAGAAAATTCCCCCTCATTTCCTCTTCATTTAATGCCATTAAATAAACCCTAATCTAAGTTCTCTTTTAAGAACCACCAGCCCCTGAAAAACACATCGCTAGGGCAGAACTGATAATAGGGAAAACCTTCCCTATTTTTGGTAGTCCAATTGCATCGATCTTGTCCTCACGATGTGCCCAAATCCACGCCCCAACCGTCTGTTCTCCTCTTCCAGAAGTTGATGACCCACCCTTGCTCACTTCCACCATGAGCGACGTGCTCCACGTCATTCCTCAGTGCTTCCCGTGACCTCCTATGGATTTTGTGATTTTGACTCCTCATCCCAGCCACCATTGACGGCAATCTGTTCTAATTCGAAGAACTGTGACCTTGGGCCTCCTTGTAGTTGAACCTCATCCCAATTACTTGTAGCCGTCTGGACAAAGCCCTAAATCTACCACAACATTGTGAACCATGGTATAACTCTAACAATTTTAGCACTCCTAACTAGTTAGTATTATTTTAAGCTTAATGTTATATGTATTATCCATGTTAAATCAACATGTGAATGTTAGATGTTTATGAGCGTTTGCAAACCCAAAATCGATTGTCGCGCAACAATATTTGTGAAGGTCTCGCTTGCCTCGCATAATTTTTGAAATGGATCACAAATTGCCTTTTAAAATCAAAACCCTAATTTTAGTATACATCAAATTGGTATCGGAGCTAGGTTGGATTCACTCCTATTGTGAATCCGATGAACCGTTTTTTTTAAGGTTTTATATAAAAAACAAAACAAATTTAACGAGGTTTAAAAGTTTTAAAACAAACATATTGAGTAGTCTTTCTACTGTGAGAAAAAAAATAGATCTTTATTATAAGAAATTCTTTAAGGTCTTCGAAAAAAAATGAAATAAGCTTAAAAAATATATTAGGTTATTTTTAAACTAGCTTTTTTCAACTTAAAAAAAAATTAAGTTATTCTTAAATCTTTAGGTCTTTTAAAATATTGTTTTAAAATGGAGAATCGCGTAAAGAATAATGTATGTGATTTTGATGAACGTCTTAAAATTTTCACTAATATAAAACAAGACGTGAACGAGTTTTGCACATCGATAAAAAAGACTTAAGCAATAGTACATAAGCAATACATTTTATATGACTACCCCACAACTCTATATCATAGACTGGAATCCTAGCTTAGGTCAGTTAATAGTCCTCTTCCTAGCCCCGTCATTTCATCAACGAGAACCTTGGCCTCACCTATCCCCACCGTGACACTAGTTTTAGTCAAGGAATTTCTTCCTGAGCCTCAACTCCAGGAAAAAGAGCTTCTTCCTCCTCTTTTTGTCATCCCGACTGAAGTTGTGATCCTACTTGCCCATACTAAATCACAACCTAAGGTCGCTGTGTTTCTTTCTGAGCCCATACTCCAAGAAGAACTGCCTAGCGATAAGTAACTCATCGTACATGACATAGACTCGTCGTTATCCACATTTCCTAACTCTCCTAGCCTACTGCAATCACATAACTTTGAGCCTGTAGACATTGAGTGTAATGGTCACTCACACTTAACATTAGAGTCTCCACACTTTATAGACTTTGTACTTGGTGATCGTGCTCCTATAACACTTCACTATCAACTGATTTTAGGCATGCACATTGGATTTCTTCATTAGATTACCTCCTCGTTTAGGAAGATTATATGTTAGAAGGATAGTGAAGATCCTGAAAAAATTAACTCCTTACAGAGACACGCGTTTTAAAGGATTCATTTGGAAAATTTTAAATGAAAGATTTGGGATCAATTTTAAATTTAGTGATACTAGTCAAACTCTAGCGGGAGATATCACTGAGATAATTGATCTTTCACAGTAGATGCTTGTAAGTATCTAGCATGAGCGCATATGAAGCGATATGATCTAAGGATTCCGCAAGTTGATCATTCTTACTTCCTACCATCCTTCTTACCTTGCTTTTTCAATCCATCATCTCTTCCACTTTGTGAATATCATCTCATTTATGCTCTGCATTTTATTGTTCATTTAAATATTTTGCAAAAAATTATGACTAAGGCTCTGTTTGGCGCGGCGTTTTGGGGGCAGGGGACTGCGATTTTTTGAAACGCCGCGCCAAACGAAATTTAAGAGCATTCACGATGGCGGACGGTGGCATCCGCCACCGTGAAAAACAGCTGTGTGCAGCTGTTTTCCTGCCGCGGGTCTTCACCCGCGGCAGGAAAGGCAGCAGCGCTGCAGCCCTTTTTCAGGGCTGCAGCGCTGCTTTATTATTTTTTTTAAAAAAAGTTTTTATAAATTTGAAATAATTTTTAAGTTATAATAAACTTATAATATAATATAAATTTTTTTTTAAAGTTTTATATTTTTAAGTTATTAATTTTTTAAAAGTTTTTATATTTTTAAGTTATATTAAACTTATAATATAATATAAAAAAAAATTTAAGATAATATCGAGTCAAATCCGAACATTGCAGATCAACTCACGGTGTATCACAGTCACAGGTATACAACACTATAACGATTAAATTTATAAACAAATATAAAAAATTCAATAACAGTTTCTCTGTTTGAAACAGCACTGCAAAAGCTGTTCTTCCAAATAGATTCGCAGATTCTGCCACCACTCTGCAAAACAGCTGATTATTCCACCACTGCTTCTCCAGTCTCTGCAATCGCGCCAAACAGAGCATAACACTTTTTGAGCATCTTCAGAAAACTATAAATCCATGGTTAACTTTATCGTCGGGGATTTTTTCTAATGGAAATTGGTTTCTTGTATATTTCAGGAGAGATTTTGAATACAGACGAAAGCTGCAGCAAAGGATTCTTCCTTTGCACCACTTCCTACCACACCCGTAGTTTCTCACATAATGTTTCATTTTCAGGCTTATTTTGGCGGAGTTTGCTCAGGTCTTGATTGTTTGGCTGTGTGACGGAAGCAGTGGTTCCAGGTCGACATTTGAACATTCTACTAGCAGGTCACATCACAATATCGATGGGGTCGAGCACTATCAACTCCGAAAGAATTGATACAACTTGAGTCGCACCGTACTTTACTTTTATTTCCCGCATTTTTATTAGTGTCGCAACGTCTTCATGCATGTTTTTTTATTTTATTTTTCGTGCATATTGTTGATGCAAGAAATGCGCCTCTGGATTCTGCGAAGAGAAAAGAGGGTGGAGGAGACTGTCGAATAGCCGGTTACTAGCGGTTAAAGGAAAGAAGCAGAGCAAGTCGCAGAAAGCGACGACACCAGACTTCGCCCGCCGCGGCTAATGCCTCTCTTGCGGCGGTCTTTCCCTTGATTTAAAATGAAGCGGTTACAATCAGAAGGGAAAAGAGTGGGAAAAGGAGAAGCCGGTCGGACAGCAGGCCGCAAGGCAGTAATCTCGAGACCGCAACTCTTAACAAGTGAGCTCCTGGATTCGAGTCAGGGGCTTTGGGGAGTGTCACCCCCCTATTTATAGGCTCGGGGGGCCTGCCCAAACAGGCAGGGCTAAAATTACTGACTGCCTGGGATACAGGAGAACCGGGCAGAGGTGACGAGAAACAAATAAAAAGAGAAGAAGAGGGAATCCGCGCGGCCTGGAGGATTTCCCCTAGCGGGTTGAGCGGCTTGGCCTCTGGGACTTGGCGCTGATCTGGATAGTCCCTGACGGCGGCCTGACGGAGAGGCCGAGCGATTTCTCCGAGGACTAGTCGGCTTGCTGTTAACGGCGGCTAGGAAGAAGAAGCCGCCCGGCTTGGAAAGACCTGCGAACTAGTAGCGGATTCTGGTTGAACATTATCCCCGCACATTTCCAAATTTCAAGAAATTTCGGAAATGTCAGTCTTAATCGGAGTCCGCGACTGTCTTAAATGTTGCGATGCCTATAAAAGACACTGAACTCTGTCACTCTTTAGAAATTCTCTTAAGCCACGGGTCGTTATTCGCCACTAGCGGTCAGAGTCTTTCAAGCCGGAGTGGCTTTCTGCGAAATAGACATCATTTCTTCGGTGTTAGACAGCAAAAAGAGGTCGGTAAAGAAGAAGAAGAGGAAAAGCCAAAAACCGGAGGGTTCTGGCCACCAGCCTGAGGGGAACTCTAAGAAGCCAACTACTCTGGTGGCTTCTGATACAGCAAAAAGGTCGACAAAGACCGCCCTTAAGTCCTCGCAGGCCGGCAATGTTGATGCAAGAAATGCGCCTCTGGATTCTGCGAATAGAAAAGCGGGCGGAGGAGACTGTCAAATAGCCGGTTACTAGCGGTTAGAAGAAAGAAGTAAAGCAAGTCGCAGGAAGCGACGACACCAGACTTCGCCCGCCGCAGCTAATGCCTCTCTTGCGGCGGGCTTTCCCTTGATTCAAAATGAAGCGGTTACAATTAGAAGGGAAAAGCGTGGGAAAAGGAGAATCCGGCCGGACAGCAGGCCGCAAGGAAGTAGTATTGAGACCGCATCTCTTAACAAGCGAGCTCCTGAGTTCGAATCAGCGTGCTTTGGGTGTGCAACCCCTCTATTTATAGGCTCGGGGGCCTGCCCAAACGGGCAGGGCTAAAATTACTGGCTGCCCGGGGGATAGGAGAACAGGGCAGAAGTGACGGGAAACCAATAAAGAAAGAAAAAGAAGGAAGTCGTGCGGCCTAGCGGAATTCCCCCTAGCGAGCTAAGAGGTTTGGCCTCTGGGACTTGGCGTTGATCTGGATCGTCCCTGACGGCGGCCCGACGCAGAGGCCGCGCGGTTTCTCTGAGGACTAGCCGACTTGCAGTCAATGGAGGCTAGGAATAACAAGTCGCCCGGCTTGGAAACACCTGCGAACTAGTCGCGGATTCTGGTTGAACATTATCTATCCCCACGGCGGGCGAAGTCTGGTGTCGTCGCTTCCTGCGACTTTCTCTACTTCTTTCCTCTAACGACAAGTAACCGGCTATTCGACAGTCTCCTCCACCCTCTTTTCTCTTCGCAGAATCTAGAGACGCATTTCTTGTATCAACATTCAGGAGCTCGCTTGAAAATGTTGATGCAAGAAATGCGCCTCTGGATTCTGCGAATAGAAAAGAGGGTGGAGGAGACTGTCGAATAGCCGATTACTAAAGGTTAGAGGAAAGAAGCAGAGTAAGTCGCAGGAAGCGACGACACCAGACTTCGCCTGCCGCGGCTAATGCCTCTCTTGCGGCGGGTTTTCCCTTGATTTAGGCTCCGTTTAAGGGGACTTATTTTCATCGGTCAAGCGGTTACGACCGCATGTACCGGGTCATAATTAAGGCCCGGTACATGCGGTCGTAACCGCTTGACCGGGGAAAATAAGTCCCCCCAAACGGAGCCTTAAAATGAAGCAGTTACAATCAGAAGGGAAAAGAGTGAGAAAAGGAGAAGTCGGCCGGACAGCAGGCCGCACGACAATAGTCTCGAGACCGCATCTCTAAACAAGTGAGCTCCTGAGTTCGAGTCAGCATGCTTTGGGTGTGTCACCCCTCTATTTATAGGCTCGGGGGCTTGACCAAACGGGCAGGGCTAAAATTATCGGCTGTCCGGGGTATAGGAGAACCGGGCAAAGGTGACGGGAAACAAATAAAGAAAGAAAAATAAGGAAGTCGCGCGGCGTGGCGGATTTCCCCCTAGCGAGCTGAGTGGCATGGCCTCTGCGACTTAGCGCTTATCTGGATCGTCCCTGATGGCGGCCCGACGCAGAGTCCGCGGGGTTTCTC
The DNA here is from genome assembly GCA_039513925.1 of Platanthera zijinensis. NCBI lineage: Eukaryota > Viridiplantae > Streptophyta > Magnoliopsida > Asparagales > Orchidaceae > Platanthera > Platanthera zijinensis. Next base: position 163,761,777 of record CM077094.1, read on the forward strand.
TGAGGACCAGCCGGCTTGCTGTCAATGGCGGCTAGGAAGAACAAGTCGCCCGGCTTGGAAAGACCGGTGAACTACTTGCGGACTCTGGTTGAAAAATATCCCCGCACATTTCCAAATTTCAGGAAATTTCGGAAATGTCAATCTTAACCGGAAACCACGACTGTCTTAAATGCTGCGATGTCTATAAAGGCACTGAACTCTGTCATTCTTTAGAGATTCTCTTAAGCCACGGGTCGTTATTCTCCACTAGCGGTCAGCGTCTTTCAAGCCGGAGTGGCTTTCTGCGAAATGGACATAATTTCTTCGGTGCTAGACCGCGAAAAGAGGTCGGTGGAGAAGAAGAAGAGGAAAAGCCGAAAACCGGAAGGCTCTGGCGGCCAGCCTAAGGGGAACTATGTGAAGCCAACTACTCTGGCGGCTTCTGATACAACAAAGAGGCCGACAGAGACCGTCCTTGAGTCCCCGCAGGCCGCGACCAAAATGGTAGAGGCTTCTGAAACTGCTATCCCACAAACCGCGACCGACCCATACTTCGAGATCAACTACTCGCCATCGGGAGAACCTCTCCTGAAAATCTCTGAGTCGGAGGAGAAAAGTGTTGGCTCTCTCAAACCGCGCGAGTTGGCCAGCCTAGCTGAAGTAATCGTCGTTGAGGAGAACGGGCAGGAGAAGTCGCAGGAAGCCGCCCGATCTTTGACTTAGAAGAACAAGCGGGTAGAAATGGTAGTCACATCCTTGAAACGGCAGAGGAAAAAGAACGAGACCCTCGAGGAAAGGATGAGGAGGAAGGCGAGGAAGATGCAGGCCGAAAAACAGAATGTTTCCATAAAGACCGGAGCGGCTAGTGTTCAGCATCGGCCGCGGGAGAAATAAGTGTCCGAGAGTCCGTCGACACCATCTTCCAAACAGAACGAGCCTAAAAACACTTCTGCGGCTAGCGAGACCTTGTGCGGCATCTTCAAGGACATCAGGTGATAACTTACCAATTTTTCCTCTTTTAGCCGCGCATTTTCTTCTTCTTTCTCGGCAAGTTGTGGCTCGAGCTCGCTTTGGTTCTTTACTAACCGCTTGTAGGCTAGGCCCATGAAGTGGTTAGTTACAAAGCTCCTCGCGCTAACCTGTGCGGCTAGTCGCGACAAGTCCTCCTCTGGAACCTTCCTCTGTTCTTCAGATTGCGCTTTCCATACAAAGCCATGCCGGCAGAAGTGGCGTGGCGGCTAATCTTGTCCCTCCCCCAGTAAGGGAGGGCAGTAGAGACTTGGATGCAGTCACCTTCCGGATTCCACTGGATTGTCGGGTTGTCGTGCAAATCCTTCAGGCCGCTGCTTATTCCTTGCAGCATGAATTCGCTCGAGGAGGACGAGTCTTCCTCCTCTTCAACCCGTTGCAATCTGACTCTTTTGGTCCTTTTTTCCCTTTGAGTAAGGGTCAGGCCGTCAGGGGTCAGCGGTTTGTTCAGCGGAATAGCCACAACTGAAGAACAGAAGAAACAAGTCGGATCGTAAGTCGTGTGGCAAACAAATACAAGTCGGATAGGATTGATACTAATTGTCCTCGGTGCGGACACCTTCCAGAGAAGGGAGCAGCGGGATGTAATGGTTAACATCAAGTCGCTCTCCTTTGAAGAACTTGTAGATGTCCTTCTCCACCCCTTCAAGCTCGTTATTGGCGAAGGCGGTTTCATCGCGGACTTGTGGGTTAACCGACAGTAGTCCAAGCTGCGCCTCGAAGATCAGATACCGCTCCGACCAGCTCGGTATCTTGTTCGCTAGGTTGACGACCTTTAACCCCCAACACCCGAAGTATAGATGCCCTCGGAAGATCTTCGTCCCGGAGTCCTGGATAGACCACACTGAGAAACATTTTCTGAAAAGATTTATTGACAAGCGGACTCTTTCAGACCGCAAGTAAGAGATGAAGCTGTAGATGGCGGCTATAGAATTTGGTGGTAGTTGTCCGGGTACAATCTCATATTGATCATAGAGGGCTACGACTTCCAGCAAAACCAAAAGCCGCAATCAAAGTGATCTACAACGATGGCGATCTGGTGGGCGTTGGACGAATTGATCCTCTCGTGCGGCAGTGGAAGTCGTGCGAGCAGCGAACTCCCTGCATGTATTTCTCCGTGAAATTATCTAGCTCGGCTTGTGTAAGCCGACACTCCTTGTGGTCTGCAGAGTGGAAGGCCAAAGCACACTGACTCGAACTCAGGAGCGCGCTTGTTAAGAGCTGCGGTCTCGAGACTACTGTCTTGCGGCCTGCTGTTTGGTCGACTTCTCCTTTTCCCACTGTTTTCCCTTCTAATTGTAACTTCTTCATTTTAAATCAAGGGAAAGCCCGCCGAAAGAGAGGCATTAGCCGCAGCGGGCGAAGTCTGTTGTCGTCGCTTCCTGCGACTTGCTCTGCTTCTTTCCTCTAAACGCTAGTAATCGGCTATTCGACAGTCTCCTCCGCCCTCTTTTCTATTCGCAGAATCCAGAGGCACATTTCTTACATCAACATTTACTACCGGAGAGAAAAGAGGGTGGAGGAGACTGTCAAATAGAAAAGATGGTGGAGGAGACTGTCGAATAGCCTGTTACTAACGGTTAGAGGAAAGAAGCAGAGCAAGTCGCAGGAAGCGACGACAACAGACTTCGCCCGCCGCGGCTAATGCCTCTCTTGCGGCGGGCTTTCCCTTGATTTAAAATGAAGCGGTTACAATCAGAAAGGAAAAGAGTGGAAAAAAGGAGAAGCCGGGCGGACAGCAGACCGCAAGGCAGTAGTCTCGAGACCGCAGCTCTTAACAAGCGAGCTCCTGGATTTGAGTAAGCGTCTTTCAAGCCGGAGTGGCTTTCTGCGAAATGGACATCATTTCTTCGGTGCTAGACCGCGAAAAGAGGTCGGTAGAGAAGAAGCAGAGGAAAAGTCAAAAACCGGAGGGTTCTGGCCGCCAGCCTGAGGGGAACTCTGGGAAGCCAACTACTTTGGCGGCTTCTGATACAGCAAAGAGGCCGACAAAGACCGTCCCCGAATCCTCGCAGGACGCGACCAAAATGTTAGCGGCTTCTGAAACTGCTCTCCCACAAACCACGACCGACCCATCGGAATTCGGTGACAACACCTTCCTTGACCTGTACCCTACCTTGAAAAAGAAGGTGACCGCAATAAACCGCGCGGCCAAAGGTAAGGATAAGGTCGGGGAAAAAGAGGAAGATGAAGACGAAGAGGATGCTGACAGCCAGGAAAGCCGGAGCGAAGGAGCCACTTCCGAGACCGGCGGTCAAGCACTGGAGACTGCGCGGGCTGATGCCGAGAAATCTAGGAAAGTGGAGACTGGTGGTTCGAGCAACCCTTCATCGGGCAGTGGCGGCTATTCGCCATCTGAAATCGATGTTGACGGCGAGACGGATTCCAGCATTCCTGCGACTAAAAAACTCAAGCCGAGAGATTAGATATTTGATGAAACTTAACTTGTATTTTTGTTTCTTAAGAATCCGGCGGTTTGATTATGTTAACCGCGCGATTAAACTTCTGTAATTTTTTGAGGAAGAATTGGAAATATATTTACCTTCGATGTGCACCCTGAGAATTTTTGATGTAATTTTACTTCCATGTCAATTCGTGCGGTCTTATTCCTTCTTTCTTGCCTTCGACTAAGAAACTATGATTGAATTTAACCGGATGCAGGTTACGCTGAAGACCGTGAATTCACAATTATGCGGCTTCATTCAAATTAGCCGCAAGGAAGAGATCAATTGCCTTCGCAAAGTCTTGCGAGCTTATAAGAATCTGATCCTTGAAAACATATATGTTGAATAACAAACCGAGCGGTTGGGTGAGTTAACCGTCAATAAGACAATTATTAATAATGCAACTGATATTTGCGGCTTGGATGAAAACCGATGCGGGCCGCATTTCTATTATGAGAAGATATTCATAAGTTAGGATAGACAACTTGCGGCTTCTTTGATAATATCTGACATAAGCATTTAAATAGATAACACGAAATATTGCCGCTAACAGCATGAGTAAACCGGGAAATAGGTCGACTGATTGTAGACCGAACTTATATTGAATAAACATGGAGCGGCAAGTCGCAGGCCAATAAGGGAGAATAATGCAGGTCGGCTGACTCAGGTCGTGAATAATAGTATGACTTAGATAAGTTGGCCAAATGTACTGACGTAACTGACAGATTAATCGCAAACCGGCAGACATATAAAGATAAGTCGGATGGAATAAACCGAAATATGCAACCGCAAGGCCTGCGGACTGTAAAGAATAAGCCGAATAGATATAACAGTAAGGCCTAAAAGACCAATTCTAGAGAGGTCTTCACCCGAAGATGATCAGTTAGGCCAGGTGTGTTGCGGAGGCATAATAACCAGATATCTGGAATAGAAGACATAGTAATACACAGAGGCTTGTAGTACCTGAAATATTGATTCTCAACAAATGATCATCTAAACAAGTATTATCTTAATCTAACATCCGGTTGCGGCATTACAATCAATCAATCAATTTGTTAACAGATAAGAATTTCTAACCTATCCTTAGATAGGTAACGTAGCAATCAGTAAAAAATTTCACAGTTGCTAAAAACAACCGTCATAAAGAATCGAATTTTACTATTACAACACATCTGTGAATGATTCGAGCGAGGTTAACATTTAATATCTACGACTATTTTGAATGGGATTGCCACTACACATCTGCGAATGATTCGAGCGGGAAGTGGAGAGCCTAAGGAAATAATATTACATCCAAATATCACCTTCATCATAAGCATTTTCTATATCCACGTATGTTAATGTTAAAAGCAAAGCTAAGAAGTAGGATTTAAATGGCGTATGACTGTTTGTTTGCAGTGGAGGATACAGCAAAAGGATATGAACTTGAAGCTTGAGTGAACCCAACTGTCGACAACTGCCGCAAGGACTTTATCAAGATGAATGTTGTCGAGAACTGATTTGTTTCTATCTCTGTTACAAGTAATATAAAAAAGAAAAGGAAAAAGTGCAGGAAACTCCGAACAAATGGAAGATACATGAAATATGTGAAAGACAAACAAGATACTATTTCTATTTTAAATACTTTTATTATTGATAAACGTCTTCATTTGCACCATTGACTTTGTCAGAGGGAAATGCGTTGCAAGGTCACAGGCAAGGTTGTCAGGATCGCGATCCAGATCATATGATCTTAGATCCTACGATCCTGATTTTGTAAATCGATCCTGATTTTGTAAAGCGATCTTCGATCCGACCCTACTATCAGATCCGATCCTACCTCGAAACGATCTCATATAAGATCTCGATCCTGACAACCTTGGTCACAGGTCAACATAATCTTGAAATTTTCCTGCATTCGCAAATTGGTCTGCTAGTTTCCGAAGAGCCCGACAATATTCTGTGTCATGACCAATATCCTTATGATATTTGCAGAAAAGCTCTTTATGACGATGCTCAATCTTAGAGATGCTCAATCTTAGATTTCATATGCCGAGGTTTTTCAAACCCTGGCATTCTTCGAAGAATTGGCAGGAGATCCTCCATAGGAATTTTGAACTTGACATATCTGTCTGAATATCTTTCATACTTGAGTGTTTTAGGATCAAAAGATAGGATAGGGCATGCTTCTACAAACTCACATGTCTCATTCTGTTGTGGAGACTCTGCAGGCCTATTCTGAGGGAGAGAAGAAGACCTATAATTTTTGAATTACGAAGCATTTTGCGAGGAACTAGGATATTGATGACAAGAATTCTTCTGATGTTGCTTAGTCCTCAAATTTATAGAGGAGACGTATTTAGGGTTCATTGCTTCACCTATTATAAATTGATTAGCTATCTTGACAAGATCTCCATAAATCTTGTGCTTACTTTTGCTGACTTTAAATTTGAGAGGGCCTTCTTGAAGTCCATTCATCAAGGCATACTTGTATAAGTCTTGGTGAACATTAACGACATCAAGTGTTTCCTTCCGGAACCGGTCGATGAAATGGGCAGTTGTCTCGTTATCTTCCTGCTTGATTTGGAAGAGAGTTGTTGGGCCTCTCTTTCACTTCCTGAAGGTAGCAAACCTTGAGAGAAATTGCCTTTGAAGACCCCCAAAGCAAGTGATCGACCGAGATGGTAAATTATGGAACCATTCTCTAGCATGGTCGCCAAAGGATATAACAAGAAGCTTGCACTTGATCCATCTGACACGGCTCTTAATGAGACAGCTGATTCAAAAGCTTGCAGATGAGAGACCAGATCACTTAACCCAGAGTAAACTGGCAGAAAAGGTTCTCTGAAATTATCAGCAACAGTGTCCCAACGGATTTGGTCAATAAACGGAGAAGAGTCTTCCTCTTCTTTGAAAGGAAGCGTTTGCTCTTCATAAACTTGATTAGGATAAGCGGTCATGTATGCTTTACAGAGCTCACGAGGAGGGTTGAAGATCTCTTCTGCTTCAGGTTGCAACAAATGCTCAACACGATCGGTCGAAGATTCATTGTTACTGTTAAACGTGACACCCTTAGGACGATAGCCACCTTGTCTCTTTAGGAGATCCATTACGGATAGCAGGGGATAATAGCCACCTCGTCTTTTGAGGCCACAGAGCAGCTGCGGCCTGAACAGGCGGATAGGTTGTAGGACAGGTCGGTGGGAAAACCGACGGATCAACTGGAGGGTAGAACGACGGCTTCTCCAATGCTGGAGCCGGGTTGACAATGGTAACCGGCACTGTTGCGGTTTGCGGAGCTAGCCGTCGAGTAATAGCGGCTAGAGCAGTCTGGTACTAATAGTCCGCTGATTTCACCGACTACTCGAGATCTGAAGGTCGCGTGTTGAATGCTGATGCAAGAAACGCGCATCTGCAATCTGCGAAGAGAAAAGAGGGTGGACGAGACTGTCGAATAGCCGATTACTAGCGGTTAGAGGAAAGAAGCAGAGCAAGCCGCAGGAAGCGACGACACCAGACTTCGCCCACCGCGGCTAATGCCACTCTTGCGGCGGGTTTTCCCTTGATTTAAAATGAAGCGGTTACAATCAGATGGGAAAAGAGTGGGAAAAGGAGAAGCCGGTCGGACAGCAGGCCGCAAAGCATTAGTATCGAGACCGCAGCTCTTAACAAGCGAGTTTTTGGATTCGAGTCAGCGTGCATTGGGGAGTGCCACCCCCCCCCCCTATTTATAGGCTCGGGGGACTGCCCAAATGAGCAGGGCTAAAATTTCCGGCTGCCCGGGGTACAGGAGAACCGGGCAGAGGTGACGGAAAATAAATAAAAAGAGAAAAAGAGGGAAGCCGCGCGGCCTAGCAGATTTCCCCTAGCGGGTTGAGCGTCTTTGCCTCTGGGACTTGGCGCTGATCTGGATCGTCCCTGACGGCGGCCTGACGTAGAGGCCGCGCAGTTTCTCCGAGGACTAATCGGCTTGCTGTCAATGGCGGCTGGAAGAACAAGCCGCCCGGCTTGGAAAGACCTGCAAACTAGTCGCGGATTCTGGTTGAACGCAGTTGTTACTCACGCTCGTTTGTACTCGTAATTGTTTGTATGACTTATTGGAGTGACTGACTAATAAGATCACGAAAGAAAAGTCCCGTCAAATTAGGCTAAGTAGTAATTTGGGCAAGCCTAGAAATAATATATTAATTAAAATAAAGCATATTGATTTTATGAAATTATAATTAAGTTTTTTAACTTCAAAAATTATATTTTCAAATTAAGAGAAAATATAAAAGGTTTGAGTTCATTCCATGTATCATTATCTTCCTCCTCATTAACCATCTTATTTAAGACCCTTGAAAATAAGCCTTCCTTCCTCTTATTCTCGACCCTTGAAAATAAGCCTTCCTCACGAATTTCCTCTCCAGTTACTGCAAAAAAAAAAAGTAAATCCCTCCTCATTTCCTCTTCATTTAATGTCATTAAATAAACCCTAATCTAACTTCTCTTCTAAACACATAGATAGAATAGAATCGAGAATAGGAGAAACCCTCCCTATTTTTGGTAGTCCAGACCCATCGTTCTCGTCCTCCCGACGGTGCCCTAATCCACGCCCCAGTCGGCTGCTCTCCTCTTCCAGAAGGCCGACGACCCACCCAAGCTCACTTTCGCCGTGAACGACGTGGTCCCCGTCATTCATTAGAGATTTTTGTGACCACCTGTAGATTTCCTGATTTTGACTTCACTTCCCAGGCACCATTGATGGACATCTGTTCTGATTCGAAGACCTGCGACCTTGGGCCTTCTTGTAACCGAAGCTCCTCCCAATTAACTGTAGTCGCACAGACAAAGCCCCATTTGTCGTAGGATCGTGAACCATGGTATAACTCTCACAATTTTATCGCTCCAAAGTAGTTAGTATCATTTTATGCTTAATGTTATATGATCCTAAGAAAAGCAGAGTTTGCCCTTGTTTCTACTTACATATTTGTCGATAATTTCAAATCTTCTTGTTCCTTATTCTTATTATCGCTTGTGGAATGTACTGGTCATGTTAAATCCAACATGTGAATGTTAGATGTTTATGAGCGTTTCTGAACCCAAAATTAATTGACGCATAACAATATTTGTGAAGGTCTCACTTGCGCCACATAATTTCTGAAAGAGATCACAAATTTCCTTTTAAATTCAAAGCCCTAATATTAGTATACATCAAGTTAGCAGATGAGAGAGTTCTCTGGAAGAGAGGAGTCGTTGACCGTTAGAGAGGATCACGCAGAGGAGTACTGGCGACAAAGTGGACTCGCAGAGGATCGTTGAGTGTGCGCAAGAGATCCAGCGGCGTAGAGCCTATGAATATCCGTAGAGTGGAGTCAGTCAGGAGGGAGGGGGCTATGTCGCAGGAGGAGAATGGAGAGCTCAACAAGTTAGAGCGGCATGCTCAGCAAGTTGTGGCGGCAAGCTCTGCGACAATGGAGTACCAGGGTCGAGGCCAGTAGGTGTTCGCAGAAGTTTACGTCTTGCAAAAGGAAAAATGTGTAGGAAGGGAATCGTGCGACTTCTTGGAGGAGGCAAACGTTGGGGGCACTCGCAAGGGGGCGCTAGAAGAACTTGCAGAAGGAGAGGGGATAAGTGGCGAGTTCTGTTCCATCCAAATGTCTATTAAAGTCAGCGGGGAGCATCAGTTGGAATTGTCCCTCGCGGTTGGCTTGAAGAACGGGGTGGCGAGCTCACCCGGGGATTATGGGACATTTTGTGTGAAAGTCGGGAAACTTCTCGCAAGACCAGAAAAGTTGTGCAAAGGGCGGGAGAATTCAAGCGAGAGGAGAGTAGTAAGGAACTACGTCCTGCTTTGATACCATGTCAAAGTTTGAAATATAAAGGAATATTATTATTTTTAAAAGTGAGCCTTGGCGCACCGGTTGAGGTGTTTCCTTGAAGGGTAAAGGAAACACCTCAACCGGTGCGCCAAGGCTCCCCTTCTTTTTTAAAAATAACATTCATTTGTATTTCAAACTTATAAATGAACATTATTTTTAAAAAATAAGGGGGTTGGCGCACAGATTGAGGTGTTTCCATATGACCTTGAGGTCATGGTTCGAGTTCTGGAATCAGCCTCTTACAAAAATGCAAGGTAAGGTTTTCCTACATTTCACAGTTGTTGTGGGACCCTTCCTCGGACCCTCATTGCACGGGGATGCTTTGTGCACCGGGCTGCCCTTTTTGATTATTTTCAAAATAAATCTAAATATTACAAAAGAACTTTCATCTTTATATATTGTGGAGGAAGATGGGGAATTTATAATTGGAGATGTGGGAGTAAATAAAAAAAAGAAAACATGTACTATGAATCTCTTTTTAAGCTTTTAACTTTGGACTTAACAATCTCTAAGTATGTGATTCCTTCTCTTTCCGGATTATATTTCAACATTTAATCAGGATTCTATTTTGGAAAGATGAAATGTAGTTTCCATCCCTTGAAAAGACTATAGAAAGAATTGAAGGAGATTTAATTTACATTATCTTTCTAATCCCAATCAGATGCTCCAATCCAAATTGGTTTTAACTTGGCTGGAGACCTAGATACTGCATCTGGAGCTTTGCTTTTGTGATTATGGGGATTTCTAGCTTTGATTTTCTACTCACCAATAACCCTATTCTTAACACTTGTTCGCTTTACAAATAATGCTATTTCATCAGAGGGTTGTTAATCAAGCCACGACATCAGATTACCATATGATATTTGGAATCTTACTTCAAAACCGTCTTAATAGCCAATATAATATTGTTTCTATAATTGGTGATGTAAAATTATGACAACTGCTATCTTCTGATAAGGTTATTTAAGGTAATCATGTCAAAAAGTTCTTGCAACTAGAAGGAGAATAAATGTTTCTGTACAAAGGAATAAAAACAGAAATATTTTGTGTATGAAATTAATCATCCACATAGGTGAATATATAGCATTACAATAAGACTCACAAACCTAACCCACGGTGTGAAATTAAACCATGAACATACTAAAATACCCAAATATAATAACTCTAACACACCCCCTCAAGCTGGAGATGAAACCTGCAGCTTGAACACAACAAAAAAAGAGAGTTAAAAGATGGTTGGCAATGTGGGACAAAACAGCAGCCACCGAGGTCCAACCGTGTATCACCGCGGATAATCCAACCAGGCATAGCCACACGTAGTTGGCCCACAAGCCGACCATGATCACGTTGGATGTTCCTGGTGCTGAACCTAGGTCAACCAACAAAGGACAAACCAACCATACCTCAAATCGAAGAAAAAATATAGGGGTACACAAACGACAAACATAATATGCCTGGAGGCCAAGTGTGACTAAGGCAGGAGTCAGGAAAGAGGCATATACTACGCTTGGAGGCCATGTGTGAATAAGGAAAGAGTCGGGAAAGAGACATCTGAGTCACTGTCATCACGAACACTCCCCCTCATGTGGAAGACGTACATGAAGGCATAGACAACACCTAGAGGCCGTGGCGAACACTCCTCATGTAGAACATGTGAATGAAAGCATAGATCGTATGGTGACACTAACAACACATTAACGAAGACACCAACAACACAAAAACAAACTTGAAAAGAAGCAAAATTAGAACCATCATCAACGAGAAAAATAGGTTGTAGGATCCATGGACCCGACGAGCAGAGAGACTGAGCCAAAAAAAATGAGAGATGGAAATCAGAGAGAGGGGTTGCTAAGAACCTTAGGTCGCCAAGAATTTTGGGGGAAAAAAATTCTCAGAATCTTTTCCAGCTCTGATATCATGTAGAAAAGAAAGGAAACAGTAATATTTTGTGCATTTTCATTCATCCACATAGGGGAATATATAGCATTACAATAAGACTCACAAACTTAACCAACGGTGTGGAACTAAACCTTAAACATACTAAAATACCCAAATATAATAACTCTTAACAGTTTCGAAGATGGCTTTGGAGGAATCCTCAAAACAACCCACACTTATTAATGATGCCATTACTGTCAACTGATGTGCTTAAATGAAATATTGTGCCTCTTTGAATAGTCTAAAAATCATGTGTTGGATAGTCTAAAAAGACAACCACATGTGATACAATAAAACTACGTTATTTGAATCTTTATAGCTAGGAATACGGAGTATCTAAGCGGCGGTTCAGGTAAAACTTCCACAACCCAATGGGAGTCCATATATCATTCCCAAAAAAGATAATTTACTGCGCTTAACCTTAGATGGTAACTATATTTCATATACATCATACTGGTTTGGTTACCTTGCAGACAAACGTATTTGAAGTATAGGTAAACAACAATGTTATACAAAAGTAAATACCATTATATCAGAGAAAGAAGTCAAATGGAATGGAAGGTCGTGATGAATTATTGAGGTGTGTGGTAATTTAATTATTTTGTTAATGGATGAACTTTATATGAAATATTGTCTGCTTAATTATTTTTAAGTAAAAGATTTTTTAACCCGCACCTTCATTTCCATTTCATTAATTCAAGCTTTTTGGGACATGGTGTAAAAAATGGTATCAGAGTGAGATTAGAGCATTGAAGAAGAATATTGTATCATTTTTATGCACTTAGGATTTCAGCCGATTTAGGGTCGCAATCAATTGGAATCTCTAAAAGAATATTATATATTATGTCTGGACAACATAAGTTGTCCATAGGGAACTTGAATAAAAAGAATGAAAATGCAAGAAAATGAAGGGAGCAAAAAAATAAAATAATTGCATAAAAGGAAATGTTTAAATGATACATCGCTGCACAAGGGCATTGTTAAGGGTTAACCTAGAAGCAGAGAAGGTGTGTGAGTTCCCTCCCACTATGATAGATTTGAATCAAGTGCCCTGACCGGACTCTAGATGACAGCCCCGGATCAAAGAGAACGTGCATGGAGGATTGACAGATTTAGAATGTGGTTGCAAATCCCTAAGGAGATGTGACGGCGGTGCACCGATCGACATAGTAAGTGATTTAGAGTATTTGAATAAGTGATTTAGAGTAATAAAAAAGGAATGAGTTTCAAAATTCACGCGCCTTATTTGCGCCTTTAGAATATAAAAGGCGCGTGAAGGTACAAACCTCGGAGCATGGAGCCTTAGGCGCGCCTTTACTAACATAGGTCTGAACCATCGGAAATGAGCTTCTCGTATCTTCTCTACAATTGGTGTCACTCTTGTCTTAACCTGATACATTCATTCAAAATTTTATCTGGTCTCGTGTGTCCACACATCCACCTAAGCATTCTCTTCTCTGCAACTCCCATATTTTGCTCATCTACATAATTCACTGCCTAACACTAAAATTCGTAGAGCGTCGTTGGTCTAATTGCAGTACAGTAAAACTTGCCTTTGAGTTTTAATGGTACTTTATGATCACATAAGATCTCAGACGCGCCTCTCCACTTCAGCCAACCTTCTTGTATTCTAAGTATCACATCGCTATCTACACCTCCATCTTTTTGAACTATATATTCAAGTCTAATCGACCAAAAGAATATCATTTTCAAACAATAAACATCAAAGTATTGCTTGTTGGATATGTCCAGTGATCTCATCTAAGACAACGGTAAAGAGATAAGGGCTTAAAGCTATCCCTTGATGTAAGCCAACAGTGATAGAGAATTCATGTGTTAATTTTCTAGTGTATTTTAATATAATTGTACAAAATAGGACGGCACCACCGGACATTAAATAATTATTGAGCAGCAAATGACATTTGCGTGAGAAACATAATTTCATAATTGTATGGTGTAGAAGCAAATCAGCATATTGAATGATATGACAGCATCTTAAGAAATTATTTTCATCTTGACCTCTCGGCGCAGCAGCAAGTTGATGGAATGACAATATGCTTTCCGTAAAGGACCCAAACAATTCTTGTCAAGACTCTGAAAAGTATCATACAGGGTAACGAAATTCTTAAAAAACGTAATCAGCATTATGATTTTTTTGCACACCAAAAAAACACTATCATTAACTACAGACCTTTAAGTGCTGAAGAAGCCGTGCATAGGTCCTGCACTTGTATCTGAGATCTGCATGGTCAGGCCTCTTCAACGATCCTCGCTACAACAAATGAGAAATGAATTTTTATCACATTTAGATAGCAAGACAATCAAACATGTCTTGTCTGCCTACAATAAATGAGAACTGAAAAATAACCTGAGAAAAATAAGTCTTGTCAGTGATCATGAAATCCACCAAACTAGCAAAGTAGTTCCTCAGGAAATCAGACGCGCGCCAAACAAATGTATTTTTTAATTTCTCCAATTCTGCATGTTTCTCTCTAACCTATTCAGTTAGTTTGAGATAATTTTCATCTTCCAAAAGAAAACTTAGAGAATCGTAAATCAAATATAGACAATTAAATATCCAACAATCACTAAATTAACCGTTCATTGTGATTGATGTATTGACAATAAACAAATTTATTTTTTTAATTTCTCCAATTCTGGATGTTTCTCCCTAACCTATTCAGTTAGCTAGAGATTATTGTCATCTTCCAAATCTAGAAAACTTAGAGAATTGTAAATTAGACACTATAGACAATTAATTATCTAGCAATTACTAAATTAACTGTTCATTATGATTGATCTATTGACAATGAACTTTTGCTAAGCAATGCAACCTAGTCTAAGGCCTCGTTTGGTGGGACTTATTTTCAGCGGTCAAGCGGTTACGACCGCATGTACCGAGCCTTAATTAAGGCCCGGTACATGCGGTCGTAACCGCTTGACCGCTGAAAATAAGTTCCCCCAAACGGGGCCTAAATCTCTTATGGTTCCAAAGTAATCTAAACATATAGTGACTACTAGAGTAATAATGGATAAATCTCCACGTAGTGCACAGAAATTCAATTATTAAAAGTTAACAGATGATTTACAGCTTGCATGTTTGTATATAAAGGATCCAAATCTGGCACTTGGAGACGACGTATAGCCCCACACAACCAGTCGCATGCTTCAATATTTTTCACCATATGGCTCTCGTCAAATGAACTTCCAGTTAGAGATGCCACAAACTGTCATTAAGGAGATCCACAAGATATAAAAATTATAAAATAGGTCCAACTACATTACTAAAAGCTCTAACAAAGAGAGACTAAATTATAATATACCTCAGGCGGGATATATAACTTTTTAAGTAGCTTATCAAGCTCCTCACAAAGTCGTTTATTGTTCACAGAGTGCAATTCCAACTTGTTGTTGCGAGCTTCTATCTGCATTACTAAGCAATGAAACTATATCCAAAAATAAACTAGATCTCAAGACAAGCTGCACTAAAACTACCTTTGATTCGGTCAAATAACCACAGTGCAAGATCTCAAAATGTAATGTGAAGTAATCTAGGTAGTTGTTATAATATGCCAATGCTATGAGAAGAACAGCCATATATAAATAAGAATTAAGTAATGAAGCTTGTAATAAAAAAGGGAAAACTAGGCTTAACTTTTTAAAAACATTATTTGCAATAATCAGTGCAGTGAGAAGGTTTAGTCTAGAATGTTGTCTTATGTATGTAAATTAGATTCTATGTTGGCATACTATTCTTCCTTTTTTGTTTGCAATCATTAAAATCAAAATATGACAACGCTAAAGAAAAAATACCATCGTCAAATAAATCTCCAGTTTCCTTGACAAAATGGTCACCAAAACCTCGGAAATTGGAACCTAATTTCTTTCCTCTTCACACAAATTAAAGGAATTAAAACTCTCATTTGTGAAAATCTATAGGTTATAAATTAGGATAAAACTAAATATTTGGTCTCTGTTAATGAAGAGTGCTAATTGAATTTTTTTAAGCTTGCTTGTTGAATGGTAAAATTCTTGCTTAATCATTACAAAGGGCCTCACTCGTATATATATGAGTGAGGGGAGGAGGAGAAAATACATAAAGAGAAAATACAAATACAATACATGCTAACACCCCCCCCCCCACTCCCCCGATATTGACCATGCCCAACTTGGTAACGATATATGAGTGATCTTGTTGAATAGAGTTATGAGCAAAATTAATGGTCCCCTTGTTATCATAATATAATCTGAGTGGATTAGTGTTCCCAAAGCCCAAATCGATCATGATAGCTTGAATCCACAATCTTTCACATATTTCATGTGGCATAGCTCTGAACTCAGCTTCGGCACGGGATCTAGCGACCATGTGTTGTTTTTTTCTCCTCCATGTGACCAAATTCCCACCAACAAAAGTGCAGCATCCTGAGGTGGACCGTCGATCATCAATCGATCCAACCCAGTCCTACTGATGGTCATGTGAACAATACAAATGATTCATGTTTAACAAACGAATTGAACACTTCGCATACCGATTCAATGTCCTCCCGCATGTGCTTAAGTTTCACATTGAAAATGCTTAACCACATATCCATATCTTCAACACAAATGTTTTCTCCTTCAAGGCCCTGCAATGCCTGCAAAAATTAAATTGCAATAATTTAAGTTTGATCAATGTGAATTGATCAACATGATTAGAAAATTCATTAATTTTGTAGGTAATATTGCACTGCTACTTTTATTTGTTGGCATGATAAACAATATTCTTAAAAATGTGAACATGTTATGTTATTGTTGTTTGTTAATAACTGTCTGAGATTCACAGCTGATAAAGCTTTAAACTTCTAATATAGTAAGTATACAAAAGTGAAGTAGTTGAAAAAATTTATCAAACTAAGCCAAGATTCCAAGTTGTAAACAAAAATAACAGCCTTAATGAAAAATGGAAAAACTAATCAGGATATACTTAAATATTATTAAATGTGTTGGCAATCCAATTGTGATGTCCCAAGAATTTATATCAGTTTCACCTTCCTTTTTTGGTTATCAATTCACAAGAAACTATAACATTAAACTAGTTCATTAACATTCATGCCCATCAAAAACTCAAGAAATTTCATCGTGACAGGGAGTAAAGAGCAAGGTTGTAAATATTAAATTTCGATAACATGTCGGATTGAGCTTTAAAATACCAGATATCAAAGATATATCTGGGATATTTTAAAATATCGGATTTCTATATCGTAATAATAAAAATATATATTAAGTATACTAAAATGTTCTAAAAGTAATCAATTAGAATAATAATTAATAAGCAATCATTGAGTCAAGTATAAAATAAAGTACAAGAGTATATAAATATCGGAAATACATCATCACGCTCAAGACTACCATCTCAAATTCTCGCTCCATCTCTAACACGTCATCACCTAGCCACTATTCACCATAAAGACGAGGTCATCGACATAGAGAGCCACAAACAGTAAGTTACCTCATTTCTTCTTCACATACAGTGCATGCTCATATGGGCATTGAATGAATTTATTCTCCGCGCTTGTTTTAGCCTATAACTTCAACTTCAACACTTTTTGCTTCTCATAAGTTTTCATGTAACTGGTTGGTTGTTCGACATAGACTTCCTCTTCTAGCACTTTATTCAAAAATGCCAACTTGACAACCATCTAATATATGAATATATCAACCATTTGAATTGCACCGCATGAGAGATGAGAAGTCAAATTGTCTCCATTCTTGAAATTGGGGTAAAGACTTCGTCATAGTCGATCCCCGCCTTCTGTTTGTAACTTGGCCAACGATCGTTGAGCTCTCAGGCCAACGATCGTTGAGCTCTCAGGCCAACGATCGTTGAGCTCTCAGGCCAACGATCGTTGAGCTCTCAGGCCAACGATCGTTGAGCTCTCAGAGCCAACGATCGTAGAGCGCTTCGATCAACGATCGTAGAGCGCTTCGATCAACGATCGATGAGCACTTCGATCAACGATCGTTGAGGGGGCTTATCAAGGGAGGGGCTGTGTGGTCGACGATCAAAGGACAATGTCCAACGAAATGTGATCGACCTTTCTTCCAACGATCGTTGAGCTCTCAGGCCAACGATCGTTGAGCTCTCAGGCCAACGATCGTTGAGCTCTCAGGCCAACGATCGTTGAGCTCTCAGGCCGATCGTTGACTCTCAGGCCAACGATCGTTGACCTCTCAGGCCAACGATCGTTGAGCGCTTCGATCAACGATCGTAGAGCGCTTCGATCAACGATCGTTGAGCGCTTCGATCAACAATCGTTGAGGGGGCTTATCAAGGGAGGGGTTGTGTGGTCGACGATCAAAGGACAATGGCCAACGAAATGTGATCGACCTTTCTTTGATCTGTGGTCTGCGACCGAAGATCGAGAAGCAAGGCTTGCGGACACAGATCAACGATTAGTAATCCTTGGGTTGGCTTCATCAGATCTTCTATGAGCTGAGTGGCTCAGTCAACGGTCAATGAACGGCGGTCAACAGTCGTAGATAGCTAAGCTAGCTTCTTTAGTCTTTGATTTGTGAGCTTTCTGGTCACCGAACAGCAATTTGCGGTCAACGATGGTTGATTGTTGAGCATTCCTTGAGATCAACGATTGTTGACTTCTTTGATCGTCGATCAACGAGTGTCATTCAACTAACTTTGATTGCAGAACTTTTTTTAAGAGTTCATTTTCTTGGCTTTGCATCAATTCAAGGGATTCTTCCTTTGAGAGTTCTTCTCCTTAGCTTTGCATCACTTTAAGGGATTCATTTAGAGAATAATATAACTTACTGGTCTATCATTTTGAGGAGTTTCTATGCCATCAAGTACTAACTTTCTTGAATTAAATGCTTAGTGATTTTTCCCAATAATAAGCCCCACTCACTCACACGACATATGGTCCACAACATTTCTATTATGCCCCTCAACTGGGGTACATGACATATGAGTAAATTAGACTGCGCGGAAATATGAAATTATATGAGAAAATAAGATATAATACAAAATGAAGATGCATGTCATTTGTGATCACGCGTTGCCCCCCCCCACCCCACCCCCTCCAGTGGCCCCCCACATGGGCACATAAGCAAACGCAATAATAAAAATGACACAGAAGTGTTGTAGCCACTCCTATTGTGGCGCATGTCATATCAAGGATGAGTGAAGGGAAGTAACTTGGAACGCGATTTCAGTGAAAGCTAAAGCATCTCGATGGTGGCGTGTGGAGCTCTATTTCCTCTTATTGCTTGGTGTTTCCTGTGCGTGGTGAGAGATCTTATGCAAGGACAGGGCATCCATGGCTTTTATCATCCTTCAGTGAGGAGCATGTATCCGATTTCATCATTTGGTCCTTCCTCCCAGGTATTGTGAGTTTGTTGTTCCAATCCTATTGTTTTCCATATTTTCCGACATGTTGAAACAGTTTTTGGATGTTATTTGAGGTGATAGATAAGATGTTATTAATCTTTAGTAGATAAATTATAACATTGATGGGTCCTGAAGGTGTGTTGATCATATTGCATTTGTTAGCAGCATTTTATGACGTATTTGTGCTCCTAATGGTACTAAATTAGTCAGGCCCGACTTTATAAAATTAATTGGGTTGTTTTGGCACAAACTTATCCTCTAAACTGTTGAGGATTCATCACTTTCTTTTTTCATTATGAATACATGAACATGAGATTTAGCGTGCAAAACACATAAGATTTTCTGGTATGCAACAAATTATTAACCTTAGCATGCAGAATTTGTAGTTAATTAAAGACATATTACAGTACCTCTTCTATTAGGTTTTCACTCTCAAGAAGCGCATAGACATTTGTTGCTTCTAAAACCTGAATTTCACGCTTCATCCTTTCTGAAAATGCCTCTGCTTCACCAACCCCCATAACATACCTGCATCACATTGAAAAATCAAGAACATCAAAGTTAAAAGGTATTCAAAAATTAAAGACAAGAACAAAAAAATGTGTAGCAATTGGAAGAAACACAACAGACACAATATCCCATATGTATAACTATTACCACTCTGATCTATATAGTGGTGCAAAGAGGGACAATTAATTCTCCACAAGATATGTGTGAATAAACTAGAGGAGGAAATATTCATGGGCTCAATGTGAGTTTTTTTTTATTTGGGAAATATCAATCATATCTAGCTTATTATATATATTAGAAGAAGACAATGAGAGAGGTTTAGTGAATATGATGCTAATCTCTCAATGAAAATTTTCTCTGATGTGATAGGGATCATGCCCTCAGCCAATTAAGGTATATTCCCGCCGACCACGAACACAGTAACGATCGGGACCGCTGATCTTGAGAGGATCACCGATCATAGCATTTTTTGTTCTTTGTACTTTACTTTGTTATTTTATTTGTTTTGAGGTAGGCAACGAACAGAGAATCATGACCATTCGTTGACCCCCTTCTAATCTATATATAGAGTTAGAGGCTCTAAAGAGAGGTATTGAAAGTTGAAGTAAAAAAACCTTCGGATACATGGAATGAAGAACCCATGGAACCACCGGGGAGTTCTCTGAGTCCCATCGCTTCAAGGAGGGATCATCTTTAGGAGGCTCCTGAACAGTTCCATCAATATACCCAAACATTTGATGGTTGCGTATGACATGTTGCGCCGTCCGGGACCACTCAAGATAGTTTGTGTCATCTAATGGGACGGTGGTAACCTTCAGGGACCCGGTGTGGCTATGGAACCGCTGAGGGTCACTCATCTGAGGCTGAATCACACCCGGCGACAACGTTGAAGAGTCACCCATGTCGGAGACGTCAAAGCAGCAAATCTGGGAGAGGCGCAGCGAGAGAACACACAGGCAGCACCACGGATGACAAATCAGAGGAGCAAAATAGGCGGAGCAGCGGGATCGGCGGTGGTCGGAGAGCCAGAAAATAGGGCAGGCGCAGATCAGCGGAAGCTTTGCCCGAGGCGCAGAGCTGGTGAGGTCCAGTGCAAGAGGAAGGGGAGGTGGTCTGGTGCCGGAGCAGGGGCCTTGTTGGAGCAAAAGTTAGAGGCGCAGGAACCGCGCGGGAGAAACCTTGGCCGACCTTGGTCGCGTCGCAGAAGGAGAGGGACGATCGGCGTGCAGAGGAAAAAAGGCTATCGACTTCATGGAGGGATGGCGGCTACGTCCCTCTCGGCGACCGGCAGCGGCGTGAGCGCCACCCGTCATTCATGTAGGACGAGCAGAAATCGGGAGCGGGATCGAAGGGTGAGCGGGATCGGTCTCGCGACTTGAAGACGGAAGCGGAAAGGGTACGGTATCAGAAAATGGGATTAGGGTAACCCCCCTCTGATACCAAGTTGAATTAACAGGAAATAATACTTGCTCATAAGTATTCATCCATTGAGGGCTATATATAAGATTACAAAAGACTCGTAAACGTAAACACCCGAAATGGGACTAAACGTCGCGTACACACATAAGCGCTAGTAATAATAATAATGCGGAAAATGACTCGGCTTGTAAATAACTCTCAATTGAGATCAGTGTGGTGTCGCGCACTAGTTTTGGCCCAGTCAGTTTGGGGTGGATTGAGTTAAAGTGCGACATCAAAGAAAGGATTTGTGATGCCTTGCCCATAGACCCAAAGATGGCAGAGATTTTTGATTTGACTCGGACAGGTCAAAGAGACGATTTCATGGTTTGTGATGGGTTGTTGTTGTTTAAGGGAAGAGTGTGTATTCCTGATGTCGGTCATCTCAGCGAGGATATTTTAGTTGAGAGGTATTTCATACATTCGGGCAGCACGAAGATGTATGCAGAGCTCAAGAAGATAGTTTGGTGGTCAGGACTTAAGAGAGATGTCTCAGACTATGTTCGGAAGTGCGAGACTTGCAAGTTAGTTAAGGCAGAGTGTCAGAGGCCTGGAGGCAAGCTGCAACCTCTCCCTATTCCAGAGTTGAATTTCGAAGACATCTCTATGGATTTTGTGCACGACCACCCTAGATCCCAAGGTGAGAATGACTCGATTTGGGTGATTGTAGATCGTCTGTCCAAGGTTGCACACTTTATTCCAAACAAAAGGACCGACCACAGTCCAAAGTTAGCTCAGTTGTATGTGGACGAGATAGTCCGTCTTCATGGTGTGCTGAATTCTATTGTGTCAGAAAGAGATGGTAGATTTACCGCCAGAGATTGGAGATACGTTCAGGAGCGTCTAGGTATTCAATTGAAGTTCAGCACAACATTCCATCCCTAGACTGATGAACAAACAGAGCGTACAAATAGAACTATGGAAGATATGTTTCGCATGCATATCTTGAACTTTGGTGACAAATGGGAGAAATATGTCACTTTGGTGGAATTCTCAAATAATAATAGTTTTCAGGCGAGTATCGGCATGACACCATTCGAGGTTTTGTATGGCAAGCGATGTCGGACACCTATATGTTGGGCAGAAAGCGAAGAGAGAGCTTCTAGCCAAAAATCAGGGATAGATAAGACCACGGATCGAGTCAGACTCATTCAGGAGCATATGTGGATTGCTTAGGACAGACAAGTCAAGTATTACGATCAGATACATAGAGCAGTTAAATTCAAGGTCGGGGACCACGTTTATCTGAAGGTGAGACCACTCAAGGGAGTATCTAGGATTAAGCGGATGAATAAGTTGAGTCCCAGATATGTCGGCCCATTCGAGGTACTAGAGCGCATAGGTGAGGTTGCATGCAGGTTGGCCTTACATGAGGATATGAGTGAATTGCATGACGTATTCCACGTCTCCTATTTGAGGAGAGCAGTCAGAGATCCTAGTCAAGTGCTCAGTACTGAGGGTGCGCCGATTGAATCAAATCTGAGTATCAGTTTTTTGTCAGTCAAGATTATGGACTCGAGGATTCAGAAGCTCAGAAACAGAGAGATCTGTATGGTTAAGGTCCTTTGGATGAATTATGGTCGACCAGAGTATACTTGGAAAAGAGAGGACGAACTCCGCGACATTGAAGATTAAGCGTTTTCTTCGATTCAGGTATGATTGTAATTTTCGAGGACAAAAATTTATTAGGAGGGAAGATTTGTAACATCCTCATTTTTGACGTCGCGTTAAAATCAATTTCAGGTCTTGATCACAAACAAAATTAATCAAGTCGACAACCTATGAGGTATCAATCTTTTTTTTATTTAAATTATTTGTAAGGTTATCAGATGATGGATAGTCGGCTCGTAATTGAAATTTTATGTATCGGTCGACGCAACTCGAAGATTTCAGGAGTTTTTTGGTATGTTCAAAATAACATGTCTTGGGCGACATTATCTGAATTGGGAGTATGTAAATTATTAAAAGAAAAAATGAAATGAACCCGCCGGTTCGGTTCACGCCCTTATCAGGTGCAGTTATAATAACCGCACCATCTATCCTGATGCTTCACATTTTAACCCCGCATATCTCTCTCTCCTAGGTCGTTGTATATTGATCATGTAACCCTCGGCTACCGCTAGCAGAGAAGCCGGCTATTTCCCGCTACCGCGCGCAACATCCGCATACGGAAGGCAGTGTCGCCCCTTCCTCCGCGATTAGCAGTCGACGACCTCTTTCCCTCTTTCCAGCGTTGTGGGAGAACTCCACTCCAACCCTAACCGACGGGAAGAGTGCCTGAAGCACCATTTTTCGGTTCTTGTGAGTGTTGTTCATCTGTCCTTTCGTTCCTCTTGGGGAGATCATCAACATTAGATGTCAAATTCGTTTACCCTAAGTTCCTCTCGCTCTTTACTTTAAGAATCGAAGAACTTGGACCTCCCCAATCAGAAATCACCCGTCTATTTTGGATCTAACCAATGTTGAATCGAGGTAACATTTCCTCTATAAATAATTATTGTCATCTTGAGTATTTCCACCGAATAAAACCCTAAGGGGGGAAACGCTTAAAATAGAGCTATCGTGGATTTCAGATTTTTGGTGGACGTTGGAATTGAGGAGTTAGTGGGGGACATTTTTATTTGAAGGGGATCATGTCGCCTCGTCGCGTGTACGAGCATCGAAGCGCCGCTGTAAGAAATTCGACTCCTTTTAGTTGATCATTTCAGATTACATAAATTCATGTTTTAATATGTCAGTGTGCGTATCTAGAAATTACAAGTTCTTATAGTCAGATCCTAGTCAAAGGGGTGAATTTATGCTTAGGCTTAATTAGCAGATTCAGTGTCATAAAAATCCTAAGCCCAGTGAATTTAACTAGAATCCTACTCTGTAATTGACTCACTGAACACTAGTCTAAGTAAATTTTGAACAGTGACGAGGAAGGTTTACCTTCGTGATTCTAATGGAGGCACGCCACCGTGTTTTCAGGGCCAGTAGGCCACAAATCAAACTTCAAGCTCAGGGTCGATGACCCTTATTACAGATAGGGAACTACTCAAATAGGAGTCTGTGTTCCACTTGAGGGACACCCAGTTCAGGGCACCATCAGGTTTGCCACTCAGACTGCAGTCACTAGTTTGTGCACGGTCGTCCTTAGTGACAAGTGTTAATAAGATAGTATAAAAGCTGGTTGAAACTTACAATAGTCACAAGTTCAAACTACAAAAATAAACGATTTGTACAATTGAGATGAGTGTGTCAGATCACACAATAGGCCGATTCTATCCAAGATCATGAACTCAATGGCCAAGTTTTATGTTAGAGAAATCATGCAAATTATAAGTTCATATAAAATTTGTATATAATATTTTTTTTCTTAAAATGTTGTTGGAGGGAGTAGTTTTTCTTACTCTTTAGCTAAGTTATCAAAGGCGCAAGGCACACCGAGGCGCAAAGGGCCCCTGGAGCCTAGGCGCAAGGCGCAGGCGCACGCCTGAGGCACGTGAGGCGCAAAAATGAGGGAAAAAGGAAATTGAGCGAATTGGGCGCCCAATTCGCTCAAATTGCGCGAATTGGGCGCCCAATTCGCTCAAATTGCGCGAATTGGGCCCCCAATTCGTTGAAATTGAGCGAATTTGCTGAATTTCAGCAAATTGGGAGCCCAATTAGCTCATTTTCAGCGATTGGGCGCCCAATTCGCTCAATTTCAGCGAATTGGGCGCCCAATTCGCTCAATTTCAAATGGGCGCCCAATTCGCTCAATTTCAGCGAAATGGGCGCCCAATTCGCTCAATTTCAGCGAATTGGGCGCCCAATTCACTGAAATTCGCTCAATTTCAGCGAATTGGGCGCCCAAGTGCGCCTAGGGGTGCATCGGATGCGTCTAAGATCATGTTTTTGCTCATATATATAAAACAATTAAAAAAATTATTATGTAAGGCTCGGGCGCGCCTGGGAGCCTGTAAGGCGCACGCCTGGGCGCGCCTGGGGCACATCGCCCGCCTCAGCCGTGCTGAGGCGCGGCGGGCTGCGCCTGGTGCGCCCGGCGCCTCAGGCGCGCGCCTTGATAACTAAGCTCTCTAGTGGGTCTAACCCATTAAAACTTGTTTTTACATGGGGCTCAGGTCAAGGGATTCGCTTAGGATAGGCGGCGCAATCTCCACAGTCGTCAATTGTGTATAGTTGTACTACTGTTATTGTACTTGTTTTTATTGCAGACATTATGCATTTGTTGTATCTGTTTATTTCAGACTGACAATATATCAGTTTTGTAGTGTTGATTATTGTTTTAGTTCGCTCTGTGAATTCAGCATTTGTGAGGTACACTTTTACTCATAGTTAATATATTCCTTACTTTACTTCTATTGTTAGTTTTCTTGTAGCACTTTTAATTTGCATGCTTTATACTTGTTTCTATACCGCTATTTAGTTTACTTTTTATCGCAGGCCCGGCCAGACTACTGATTTTCTGTTAAACTAGGTTGGGGTATGGTTTCTCGTGCCCCGCGCGACAGCACTTGCGGCGAATGCGATCAGGCGGGCTGCGAACACCATCAGGCGGGCTGCAGCCGTGATAATGTAATTTCACGTTTTGGGTAATGTTGGGATAAAAATATAGGCATAAGACACCCTACCATGTACGTGTAGGAGCTCTAGTAAAATTCACCTGGACCTCCACCATTACATCACGCAGGTAAATGAATGGGTAGATTGGATTTCGGTGAGATCAAACGGTTCGAATGCCTATAATAGTACACTCAGTTACACCATTACAATGTCAAAACTATTACTTTGTATATATAGTATAGATATATGGGCGTGTGTGGTTAAATATTGAATTCATATTCTAATTTCATTATTTTAATATTTATGGTGTCTCAAAATAATAACATAATACTATTAATAGTAATATTTAATTATATTCTATAAGCATTAATGCATGTAGATCATCTCTTATGAAAGTGCATGTAGTTGATGCAAGAAAAGGGGGGGATATTACGTCTGTTTTAGTTGCTGACATATATTAGGATTACACAAGTCATCTTTGATAAATTTGACATTTAGGAGGAGAAATACATACGTGCCAAGTAGAGCCTCCATATCCTCCCCCTCAGCCTGGGAAACAAGATCTTTTTCAACTGTGACTTGTGTGTTACTTTGTACAATCACTGATGTAGCAACTCCATCTTCAGTTCTAGTATGATTAGTACTTATCGTTGTATGTTCCTGTCCAGGTCCATTATAATAATGGTTAGCAGTTTTAAGCATAAGAATACTATATAATCAAGTTCTAAACATTAAACAAGCAAGCTCATAAATTTAGTGAACATAATAACCACAAAGACAAAATAAAATATGTAAATATATTTGAAGTTCACACCATTATGTTTATTTTCCACATGACAAAAATTAAAAATGTAAAGATATCAAAAGAAGTTCACACCAATATGTTTACTTTACACACGACAAAAATTATGTAAATATATCTAAAGAAATTCACAGTAATATGTTTATTTACCACATATGACATTTCATAATTGTCATATTTTTTATATTTTAATTAAGGAACGTGAAGTTTATGGTGCAATAGGTCTAGCCAACCAGTCCCATATTTTACAGCCTACTTAGGTGATTGACAGACAACCTCACACTAATTAAAACTCCAAACTGAACTGTGGTTAGAGCCTGCGCCAGTCCTTGACCTCTCGCCAGAGTTTTGCCCTAAGTTCTAAGCACCGGACAGGCTATAGTGTTTGGTTGTGAGCATCTTCTCCTATTTACCTTGTAAGACCTTCTCCTCTCTCCCCTGCTTCCCAGCTTTTCTTTCAAGTTACTGGCCAGATGGAAGTGAATGATGGGGCTCTTGCTTTAGCATGTGCCTTTTCCCTCTTCCCCTCTCCTTCTCTCTGAACCTGAACACATTCTTCTTCTTCCTGGTTCGATTGGCGGCATTCTTTTCTTCATTTGGAAATGTGGCGCCCCACAATAGGAACAATGATGAGCCGAAGAATAAAAAAAGAAAAGAAAACAAGTAGTGAGTTTTTACCACATTAATTACGTTCATTTTCGAATTATTTTTAATTAATACCTATGAAACTATTTTCTCACTGATCTTTTTTTTTGCATGTGCATTGCATCTGAAATTGATAATATTTAGTATTTAATATCACTGACAACCATAATCGATAAAGATGGCCAAAATGGTTGGAAGAGAAACCATCAATATTCTAAGGGGAAATTAAATTACATAACACCTAAATCCAATAAATACAGAATAACAAACAGGCATGCATTGATGTATAGGAAGGGTAAGGGTTAACCCGGTAGGGGGTGTGAGTTGCCTACAAATATACAACAACACTCAAGCTTTTTATCCCACTATAGTGAGGTCGGCTATATGGATCCTTTATCGCCATTGCGCCCTATCTTTAGTCATAATCTGACTAATGCCTAAGTAGATCATGTCTTTCCTTATAGTTTCATTCCAAGTCTTTATTGGTCTATCCCTCCCTTGTTTAACATGCCTAGTGATTAGACTCTCACAACACCTAATAGGTGTCTCTAATAGTTTCCTTTGTACGTCTCCAAACCATCTAAGTTGAGCTTCTCGCATCTTCACTGCAATTAATGCTACTTCTGTCTTATCTCTGATATATTCATTCCTAATTTTATCAAGTCTCGTGTGTCCACACATCCACCTAAGCATCCACATCTCCGCAACTCCCATTTTTTGCTCATGTACACAATTCACTGCCCAACACTCAGAACCATAGAGCATCGCTGGTCTAATTGCAGTACGACAAAACTTGCCTTTAAGTTTTAATGGTCTTTACGATCACATAAGATCCCTGATGCGCCTCTCCACTTCAACCAACCCGATTGGATTCTATGTGTCACATCGTTATCAATATCTCCATATTTTTGAACTATTGATCCAAGATATTTAAAACACTCACTACGGGAAATATCTTGATCACCCAACTTATAAACAACGTCATAACTTAATAACGAAGTCTTAAAGTTGCCAACTGATATGTTGATTTTTATTTTCAATCCAGGGGACCAAAAGGATTATTGCGTGTTTGATCGCCCTAAATTAGAAAGTATATCTAATTCAGAGGACCAAAAAGCCTATTGCGTGTTCGATCGTCCTAACTTAGCAGATGATGACCCCATAAGGTCGGGCCCAAACGATGGATGACAGAGACAACAGTTACACTTACCAATCTTGATGAAATGAATAAAAGAGAACTTGACTTAGTAAATGATGGAATAAATAATAGAAAGCATGACCTGATAAAGGATGAAATTGAAAGTGACTTGATAAATAAATAAAGAACTTTACCCTTGTTTTATCAAGCATATCTGCACACTTTATTATAGACAACCCCACTATAGTGGGATAAAGGCTTGAGTGTTGTTGTTGTATCTGCACACTTTATTATACCAGATTAGTCTCTACTACTCGTTAATTGTTTATCACCCATTATATAATTTAATGCATATTGATACTAATCATTTGTGTTTGCATGTACAACGGTTGAAGAGGTAAAACTCACTTAGTCATTTGTTCACAACTAACCCTTTATTTTCTAATTTTTTAGAATTCAAGCAGTAAATAGAACACACTGAAGAAATTTATCAAGAAAAGCGGAAGAAGAGAGAGGACCAACACCGGCTATGGTTAAAAATATTTGTTGGCATTGGAGAGGTCGTGGAGGACCATGCTTGTCAGGATCGAGATCCTAGTTAAGATTGTTTCGAGGTTGGATCGGATCGGATCGTAGGATCGGATCGAGGATCGCAAGATCCTACAACATTCATAAATTAATACTAGAAATATAAAATTGAATTTTGTATCATCTCATTACATGCTCAATTAACAAGAAATCAATAAATTGAGCAATATGTGAATAATTATATTAAAAAATTTCAATAACTAAATCGAAATGATAATATCATATCAAGTTCAACTTCAATTTCAGGTAAGACATCAAATGTCTACTAACAATAAAACAATTCTAAATTAATGGATCGGTGGAAGCTTAGAAGCAGGAAGACGAATCCAGACTGCTGGATTGCTCGTATGCTGGAAGCAGGAAGCTTGAATTGCTCGTATACTGTATTTCTAACTGCTAGATTGCTCGCACGCTAGGAAGGAAGAAGAGACGTCGATCTGAAAGTAGTAAGCCATTGGATACCAACCATTGGATTGCTCATATGTAGAAA
Organism: Platanthera zijinensis; assembly: GCA_039513925.1. Lineage (NCBI taxonomy): Eukaryota > Viridiplantae > Streptophyta > Magnoliopsida > Asparagales > Orchidaceae > Platanthera > Platanthera zijinensis. The sequence continues at coordinate 163,790,567 of CM077094.1, forward strand.
TATAAAATAAGACATTGACACCACTTGAAAAAGAACCTTGTAAGGATGGAAAAGGAAGACATTGTCTGGACTAGAAGGAACCAAAGACTTCACTCTTGGACTCTGTTTGAAGCCGGCAATCGACACTTGGGATACGGTAAAGTAGCATGATATGATTCTGTGATGGGGCATGGGGTGGGATTGGATAAGATTAATCAATGGGTTATGGGCGTTGGACTGGTTGAATGGGGTCGGAATATGGTTGGACATGTTTCAAGTTACCTTTGGCCGGATCGGTAGAATCGGGTCAGGAACGCGATCCTAAAGATCCTAAGATCCGGATCGCGATCTCAGCCTTAGATGTGCCAATTTAGATTCTAGGTAAGATCCAAATCGATTTACAAAATCTGGATCGTAGGATCGTAAGATCCTACTATTCGGATCGCGATCCTGATAACTATGGGACCATGTAAAGTGGTGTCGGGGCCCGCAATATCCAGCGTGTTAGAGGACTGGTCAGACGATCTTATAGTTTCCTTGTACATTGCATAATTGGATTTTGTGTAGTTTTTTTATATCTATGCATATGTACCTTGTATAGAATCCTGAAGTAAGCAACTAAAGAATAGAAAGTTTTTATAATGTGCATATTTGGTATTCATTGTATTTTTATTTTGTATTGCACAATAATATGAAAACTCTGTTACAGATATCAAGTTTAAATTGTGGTGGTTCAAGAATCGTCACAATTAAGTGGTATCAGAGCAATATTATTGATGTTTTTGGCCATAGTGAATACCCAATAAATGTACACTACAGTGACTTGAGAATATCTTGCATTTGGTATGCTTAAGTATAAGCTAATTATGTCATGTTCTTCAGGATTGTATGCAAGTGAATTCGAGTCTAAAAGCAAGAGAGGCTCGAGAAGAGGTTGTCAAAGAAGCGATGTTTGCCGAAAGCGATAATGGGCATAAACAGAAACTTCAGGTTAACAATATTGCTCAAGCTAGCAGTGTGTTTATATTAAAAATATGATGCCACTACTTAAATGAAAATCACTGTGAGATATTTAGGTGGCGTTTGGCGCGGCTTATTGCCTGCTGTGCGGTGGAAACGCAACGTGATTTTTGGCATAAGCTGCGTTTGGAGTGGCTGATCTTAAAAACTCGGGTTTTTAATTTCCACGCTTTAACGCCTGAGCCGAACCGCCCGAATTTTCTGCGTTCCTCACAAAACCGCAACAGCTCCTACATTCCCGATTCCCTTCCTCGCTACCCCCGATCAACCGGAACCTAGGGTTTCAGCACACCATCGGCGCGGCGTCTCTTCTCCTCACGCAACACATCGCCGGCAGCACGCCGCCTGCTGACCCGAACCACCCACCGTCGACGCCTTTTCTCCTCACGCAGCACACCGCCGGCTGCTTCATTTTTTTATTTCCGACAGCACACCGTCGACGCCTCTTTTCCTCACGCACCACACCGCCGGCGGCCCCTCTTTCTTCTCTGATCGTCGATCTCAGATCTACAAGGTATACTCTTCTCCGACCCCCGGTTCTTCTCAGATCTACAAGGACTTCTACATAGTTCTACATTTTTGCACACCACCGGTTTCACTGGTTTTTGCACACCACCGGATCTCCTCCATTTTATTCACTGTTTCTTCACCGCCTCCTCTATTTTTTGCATATTTCTACTGTCACTGTCATTTCTGAGATTGTAAACTACATTCTATTGCCTGCTGTGCGGTGTAAACTACATATTCACTATCGTTTTATTCACTGTTTGTGTGGTTATGTGGGTGTGTTGTTGTGTGTGTATATGTGTGTATGAGTGTGTGTATGTGTGTGTATTTTTGTGTGTATGTGTGTATATTTTTGTGTGTGTGTGTATATTTTTGTGTGTGTATGTGTGTATATTTTTATGGTTATGTGGGTGTGTTGTTGTGTGTGTGTGAGAGTATATGTGTGTGTGTGTGAGTTGTATGTGTGTGTGGTTGTGTGTGTGTGTGAGAGTTATATGTGGGTGTGTGGTTGTGTGTGTGTGTGAGTGTGTGTGTGTGTGTGTATTTGTGTGTGTGTATATGTGTGTATTTTTGTATATGTGTGTGTGTGTGTGTGTGTGTGTGTGAGAGTTGTATGTGTGTGTGGTTGTGTGTGTGAGAGTTATATGTGTGTGTGAGTCATATGTATGTGTGTGTGTGTGTGAGTAATGTATGTGTGTGTGTTATGTTGGTGTATGTATTTGTTGTGTAGGTGGGTTGTGTGTGTTGGTGTATGTGTGTGTTGTGTTGGTGTATGTGTTATGTTGGTGTATGTGTTTGTTATGTTGGTGTATGTGTGTGTTATGTTGGTGTATGTGTGTGTGTTGGTGAATGTGTGTGTGTTGGTGTGTGTGTGTGTGTTGTGTTGGTGGGTTGTTGTATGTTGGTGTTGGTATGTGTGTGTGTTGGTGTGTGTGTGTGTTGGTGTATGTGTGTGTGTTGTACCTGGATTTCTTGTGTTATGTGTTTATTTAGCCTGTTGTTTTTTTTTTGGAAAAAAAAATTTAATTCCAAACAACTTATTCAAAACATTGTTTTCAAAACATTGTTTTCAAAACTCCATTTCATTCAAACAGTTTTTTAACTGTTAGAAAAGCCCATGTAAAGGGGTCCATTAGTGGCCTATTTATTTCTCTCTCTCCTTTAGTCCCACATCATGTATAGGATTTATTCTTCTCTCTTCTCTCCTATATATTTGTATTCTCTCCTTGTATTTACATACGGAATATAGATCTACAAGCTTTGGGCTGATTTCTACATGGTATCAGAGCTAGGTTTTGGCATCCCTGCGGACTCCCATCTCTTATCCGCGCGCCCAGCCCCTTCCGAAGAACTGTGGTCTCCGCGGTCTGCCTGTTGAGTCCGCGCGAGCTCCCTTCTCGCTTGCTTCTTGCGGACTGACGTTTGTCTATCCGCTCCCTCCCCTCTCTTCTCTTTTCCTTTCCCGTGGATCCACCCCCCTCCCCTTTTTATAACCCTCTCTCTCTGCCCTGTGGGGTCCACCGCCTCCTGCAGTCCGCCGCGTGCTCCCCTGTATCCGCAGCGAGCTCGGCGAGTGTTCTTCTGCCCGCTGCGACCCCGACGAGCTCCCTTCCCCTGTATCCGCAGCGAGCTTGGCGAGTGTTCTTCTGCCCGCTGCGACCTCGGCGATCTCTCTTCCCCTGCATCCGCAGCGAGCTCGGCGAGCGCTCCTGTCCGCTGCGAGCTCGGCGAGCACTTTTTTACCCGCTTCTGTTTTTCTCCCTCTATGCGGGCTCCTCTCTGTCTTCTGCTCGCGATCTGCTCCAGGTCGCCGCATCCCTGCCGAGCTCCCCGTTTATCTTTGTCGCTTGCGAACTGCCTACTCGCAGCGACCTCCCTGCCTCGTCGCCGCGATCTGCCGCGCTCTCCTTATCTCTTAGTCGCTTGCGAGCTGCCTAGTCGCCGCGACCACACTGCTTAATCGCCGCGACCTCACTGCTTAATCGCCGCGACCTCCCTGCCTAGTCTCCGCGACCTGCCGAGTTCGCCGTTCTCGCTCTTCTCCCTTCTCCTAACCGCCATGTCTTCTACCGAATCCACTACTGCTAGCCCTCCTGCAGACCGCCCGACTCCTGCTCCTGAACTTCGCGACGAGCTACGAATTACTACTTTTTCCCTCTCTGGGAAGAAAAACTTCATCCCATGGGTGCACTCCGTTCGTCGGGTCCTGCAAGCTAAGGGCCTTATGGGTCACCTTACCCAGGCTCCTCCTTCTCCAACTACTGATGACTGGATAAGAAATGATGGTCGAGTTCAGACCTGGATCCTTAACTCCCTCGAGGGTGAGCCCTACCAGATGGTCATGTATCATGAGACCGCTAAAGCAATGTGGGAAGAGCTCCACTCCCTGTACTCAGGCAAAGACAGTCTTCAGCACCTCTTCGACATCATCACCGATCTACAGACTTTGGATCTTGGCAAGGCCATGGACATGACTTCCTTTGTGGCTCGTGCTAAAACTCTCACAGAGGCCTGGATTCAGCACCAACCATCCACTACTGATCTGGCGGCACAGCGTGCCCAGAAGGAGGCTGTTTGCATTGCGATGATTATGGCTCGAGTCCCGCCACACCTTCATAGTATACGGGCACAGGTTTTGGCATCCACTGTTACTCCCTCCTTTTCGGATGTCTGCTCTATGCTTCTTCGCGTCCCACCTCCCCTGGAGCCCACCACACCTCCATCTCCGGTCCTTCTCCAGCAGACCCTTCCTCCCCTACTTCCCCCACCATCTTCTACTCGGGGTGGTCGTACGGGCTCTCGAGGAAGGGGCCGTGGCGGTCGAGGTCGCCCTCGGTGCTCCTATTGCGGCAGGGATGGACACACTGAAGCCGTCTGTCATAAGAAACATGGCTACCCGCCTCGTCCGCCTACTGCTGTCATTGCTGATACTTCTTCACCCAGCGGTACGGACCTTGAAGCTGTTCGCCTTCAACTGCAGCAACTCCAGGGGCTCCTCAACCCTCCCTCTGCTTCGGTTGCCTCTACCTCCACTGCAGGTATTGCCTCCACCTCCACTACAGGTACTGCTTGTCTCTCCTCCAGTTCCCGTTGGATCCTGGACTCGGGAGCCACTCACCACATTACATCTCTACTGCCGCCAAGATTTTCCGATGCTCCTCATCCAACATCTATTACTGTGGCGAATGGTGCGATTGTCCCGGTCTCTGGGTGTGCTGATCTCTTGATCCACCCCTCCATCTCTCTTCGCTCTGCTCTTTATGTGTCGGCATCCCCTTTTAATTTACTTTCCGTTGGCCGTCTTACTCATGATCTGAACTGCTATATTACCTTCACCTCTATTGGTTTTTTGATACAGGATCAGCAGACGCAGACTACCATTGGTAGAGGACGATTGCAGAATGGGCTTCATCTCCTTGATGCTTCTCCTACCGCACTCTCTTCCGTGTCCTCCAGTGATTGGCATTGCCGTCTTGGGCATGCTCCTCTTCGTATCCTCCAGAAGACGCTCCCTGATGTATCTCTTCAGTCATTTCAATGTAACTCTTGTATTCTTGGCAAACAGCCACGCTCTTCTTTTCCTGCAACTTGTACTCGGAGCTCTGCTCCTTTTGCTTTAATATATTCTGATATTTGTGGTCCGTACAAGGTTGCGAGCATCTTTGGTTATCGTTATTTTTTAACGTTTATTGACGACTACTCGCGTACAACATGGCTGTATTTACTTCGTGATCGCTCCGAGCTTCCTCGTGTCTTTCGAGCTTTTGTGCTAGAAACCCAAACGCAATTTTCTACTACTATCAAGATCCTCCGCTCTGATAATGCCCGCGAGTACACTAGCCACGAGGTTGCCAATATTTGTGCGGACTTCGGGATCGTACATCAGACATCGTGTCCCTACACCCCTCAACAAAACGGGGTAGCCGAACGCAAGAACCGCCACCTTCTTGATTTAGCTCGCTCCCTCATGCTTCACATGAATGTTCCCAAAGTTTACTGGAACTTCGCTGTCTCTACTGCGTGCTATCTCATCAACCGCCTCCCTTCGTCGGTTCTCCAACATGCTACACCATTCAGCCTTCTCTTTTCCTCCGCTCCACCCTTCTCCCTACCACCCAAAGTTTTTGGATGTACCTGTTTCGTCCATCACCTTGGTCCCCCTATCGACAAACTAGATCCCCGCGCAGTAAAACACATCTTTGTCGGCTACTCCCGAACCCAGAAGGGCTATGTCTGTTACTCACCTACTACTCGGACGGTATCGGTGTCCGCTGATGTCACCTTCCGAGAGGATCAACCCTTTTTCCCTCCTCCTCTGCAGCCTCCTCCACCAACCACCACTCCTCCAACTTCCCTTTCTCGACCTGTTATCCCGGTCCACACCACTCTTCCCCTTCCTACACCACAACCCCCACCTGCTCCTTCCCGGCCGCCCGTCATTCGGGTCTACTCTCGTCGACCTCCTCTTCCCGTTGCCCCTCTGCAGTCGTCTTCGCCCTTGGACTCTCCGCGGTCTGCTGCTCCGGTGCCCGCCTCTACAGCACATCCGCTGGCCAATTGTGTGTCCCTACATCGGCTCTCTCCACAGCTACAGGTGTTGGCTACATCATTATCCTCGGTCTCTATTCCTAACTCCGTCCAGGAGGCTCTTCAACATCCCGGGTGGCGTGCTGCCATGGAAGAAGAAATGAGTGCGCTTTGGGCAAACCGGACTTGGTCCTTGGTGCCCCTTCCTCCCGGACAGAAACCAGTTGGATGCAAATGGGTGTTTGTCATCAAACATGATCCTAATGGGACTATTGACCGTCTCAAAGCTCGCTTGGTCGCTCGGGGCTTCACTCAGCAACAGGGTCTCGATTATGACGAGACATTCTCCCCGGTCACCAAACTCAACACGGTTCGCATTCTCATCTCCGTAGCAGTTCATCGACAATGGCCCTTATTTCAACTAGACATCAAGAATGCCTTTCTGAATGGCGACCTCCAAGAAACGGTGTACATGCATCAACCTCCCGGGTTTGAGACCACGGGGGAGTCTCGGGTATGTCATCTTCATAAATCGCTCTATGGTCTCAAACAATCACCTCGGGCATGGTTCGATAAGTTCAACAAGGTTCTCCGGGAGGTTGGTTTTACTCGAAGCTCTGCCGACTTCTCATTATTTACTCGTCACCGAGTAACGGGTACGGTTCTCCTATTGGTATACGTCGATGACATCATCATTACCGGCGACGATTCAAATGGAATACTGGCGGTAAAGAAACATCTGAGCTTCGTCTTTCAAACTAAAGATCTGGGGCATCTTCGGTACTTTCTAGGTCTGGAGGTTGCTAGACGACCAGATGGTTTGGTCCTCTCTCAGCAGAAGTACTGCCTAGATCTCCTTCATGGTGCAGGCTACTCTGGCTGCAAACCTGTAAACACACCCATGGAGGTAAATCACAAACTATGTGCTCAGGCATCGGAGTCAGATACTCTTCTACAAAACCCAGAATATTACCGTCGGCTCGTTGGGAAACTAATCTATCTAACGGTTACAAGACCCGATATATCCTACGATGTGGGAATCGTCAGCCGATATATGCACTCTCCTCGGAACTCTCATCTTCAAGCAGTGGAACGAATCCTCAGATATCTTAAGACAGCTCCTGGTCCAGGACTTGTGTACAGAACCTCATCTTCAAATCCAACATTGATGGCATACGCCGATGCTGATTATGCAGGATCTCTGGATGATCGGCGATCCACTAGCGGGTTCTGCACATATTTTGGAGGACATCTGATTACCTGGCGAAGCAAGAAACAAGCTGTTGTTGCTCGATCCTCAGCAGAAGCAGAATATCGGGCAATGGCCTCCGTTGTCTCAGAACTCACGTGGATTGAGAGTCTCCTTGCTGACCTTGGGGTCAGGCTCTCTTCACCTGCTCTCCTTTTATGTGACAGTCAAGCTGTCATACATATAGCCAAGAACCCAGTCTTTCACGAGAGAACAAAGCACATTGAGGTAGATTGTCACTTCATCCGAGAGAAAGTCCACATGAAGAAGATCGAGCTCAAGCATGTCCCTGGTACTGAACAGGTTGCGGACGTCCTCACAAAGGCTCTACCTAGTACCCTCTTCTATCAGTGCTTATCCAAGCTTGGAGCATATGACTTGTACGCTCCAGCTTGCGGGGGAGTGTTAGAAAAGCCCATGTAAAGGGGTCCATTAGTGGCCTATTTATTTCTCTCTCTCCTTTAGTCCCACATCATGTATAGGATTTATTCTTCTCTCTTCTCTCCTATATATTTGTATTCTCTCCTTGTATTTACATACGGAATATAGATCTACAAGCTTTGGGCTGATTTCTACATTAACAAAACTCTGTTTTCCAGAATCAGCACTTTCTCCATCAGCAGCTTCTCATCAGCAGCTTTCCATCAGCAACATCCCAACCAAACAGAGCCTTAGTGATCATAAAGGTTTAAAGAACATTTTCATACAGAATGATATCAATCTACGACAACGAAGATGGTTGAAATTTACAAAGCATTGTGATGTGGATATACAATATCACCTTGGCACAGCAAATGTCGCAGTTGATGCGTTAAGTAGAAAAACACGGCTACATTAGCAATAATGAAATAGTATGATGAGATTAATTCATGATGCAAGAGATGGAAATTTTCCTTGTTTTGACAGACGAAGATAAGCAAGCTCAATTAAAAGTAAATCCAATACACTATCAAGGAAAGAATTCTAAAAGTTATGTCTTAAGAACCATTTTTCGTGCCCTTGTTAGAGAAGGTTAAGAAAGGAGAATCAAATATTTTCACTGAGAAGAATGGGGCATTATTCAAGAATGGAAGACTTTGTGTTCCCGATGCAGATAATTTGAGAAAGGAATATTGGGAGGAAATGTCTCTTCAACCACCATGCTCAACTGTGAACAACTAGAAGACGAAGGAAGCGGGAACGATAAGTGACTGGTACTAGTCACGAAGGGATGGAGAGACGGGAAGAGAGGGAAAGGGGAAGCGGATTTTTTTGAACGGCGACATCAGGCTTCCCGCAACTGCAAACTTTGTTGCGGGTGAATTTATTACTTGTAAATGTGTTGTAGTTTCAAAGGGTGTTCTAGTGGTCAACTAAAGATGCATTTGCCAGAGAGACTAGAATTGAGTGCGCGCCAACAAGGCGATTTTTTACTCAGTCCGAAGGTCCCTTTCTCGGTATTGTGTCCTCTTATTTATACTAGTGAGTACCGATCTGAAAGGGAAGGCTCTAAATTATGGGCAACCTGGGGTACAGGAGAACCGGGAAGGATGAGAGGATGCATTGTTGCTAGAAAACTGGAAAAGAGGCCGCGAGGTTACAAAATGCGTAACAGCCCGAACTCCAAAAGGGTGGCAGGCTGGAAAACTGCGTACGAGGTTTCAGGAGGCGTAACATCCCAAACTGCCTGAGGAAGTCTTTGCTCTTGCTGAGGTCGCAGGATTCCAGGTTAAAATAATCTCAGCACTTTTTTAAGTCTGTTGATGCACTCACGGCAAAAGTACCAATCGCACAAGTAATATAAAATGGCTAAATGTTTCCCAAGTATCGATTTCACAAGAAACGCAGTAAGGATGAGTTTGCTTTCGAGAAAAGACTTGAGATTGAATTCCTTGCGGTCGGAGGGATGAAGGGGGGTTTGGTTTTTGTTGCAGTAAACAAAATAAAACTAAATTACTAAATTACTATGCAGGCCACTATGCACTGCTTCGCAAGACGGGTAGTCGAGAAGGCTCGCTGATGGAATGGAAACGCTTTGAGGAATTGAGGGTCGTAATCGTCTCGAAGCTCAAACCTAACAATTGCGAGTGTAGTAATCTCCAACACTCACACCACAATCACCACGAGAGCACACCTCAAGCAACTCATACAAGAATAATAACATTGCATAATAATGAAATGAAGATTTAATCAAATGTAGAGTGCAAACATGATCAAAATATAGAGAAACTAGCTACAAACATCAAGAGGAGTGGAGGAAGAGCGAGGGATACAACCACATCCAGAAGCTCGTTGAGATTCACGATAGGAGTCGTCGGGTTGTCAATCCACATTCTAGCTCGGTCTTCAACCGACGTTTGGGGTCCAGAAGAACTCTCACCTTCTTCCACTATACTCGTCTTCTTTGTCTAACGATCCGGTCACGTACAAAGTCGTGTCCTCCTTGTTCAGAGATGATAGTAGGGCTAGAATCTCCCCTTGAAGTGCTCGGATGGTGCGAGGTGGTCTCGGGGAAAAGGGGGAGGAAGAGTGAAAGAAAACGGAGCAGTCGCCCCCTCCGGCGGAAGAAATTGCGTAACAGTCTGAGGATCCATATGACCTAAAAATCACAGCTTAAATAGAAAATCCTTCACAAGCGGGCGGAATCAACCGTGCGAGAAGGAATCTCACGGGCGGAACAAAAACATAATTTTTTAGACAAAAACAATCGGCTCGTCCGTTTTACCCACGCACGGTCAAAACAACTCGTGCATGAAGAAAACACACTAGTGGAGACAGATCAAAAGTTTTTCAGGATTTTTTGAGAGAAATGAAGACGGGCAGTCGACCAGATCATGCGTAAAGGATAAACGCACGACTGTGCAATATAGAAAATTGCAAACAACAACACTCAAGTCTTTATCCCACTATAGTGGGGCGGTAGAAAATTGCAAAATAACATAAAATTTAAAACAAAAGGAGGTCGCTCATGCGATTTTACTCACGCACAGTGAAAACTGACCGTGCGCGAATAAAACGCACGAGCTTGGGCAGATCACCATTTTTGGGCACTGCAGAACGCGCACGGTAGCAGAAATCGTGCGTCAAGGAAACGCACGACCGTGCGATCCATACAGGAAAGAATTCAACTAGAATGGAGATTTGCCCACCTGCAATGCAAACTACCAAGCCGGGGCATAGACCACCAGCACACAAAAATAGCCAAAAACAACAAAACAAAGACATAGGGAGCACCATGTGCTTACCCCCAGCAGAATAGTGCGCAATTGCACACCACAATTGGCAAAAATGTGCACTTCATGTGAGAATAGTGAACAAGTGAAATATAAGCAATAATGATCAGAAAGTGAAGTGCATGTGCGCGAAAACAAGTCCAGATTAGTCCGAAAAACCCTATATAAATCGGACTCATAAAACCCCCAGACTTAACGGTTTGCTCGTCCCGAGTAAACCATCCCTCATGTGGACGAGAAAAATAAATAGTTCACATAGAAATTGCAAAGGCGAAGTACCATGCGAAATTGCATACTCAAGCGCATAAAAATGCAGTAGAAGAAATTTTTAATTATGCAAATTATATTAGAATTTTATATGAGCATATATATATTTTATTACTATTCAAAAATAGAATCACGGTGAATCTTCTGGTCACGTGTAGGGAGAAAGTATACTGATCGCTGAGGTAAGCATTGCCAAAGACCGGGGCTCGGAACAACCTCCAAAGAAATCTATCAATGTCGGTGATTATAAGCTCACCCTTCCACACTCTCCCCACGACACTGGTTTGGTTCAACGCGCGAATCGGTAGGACTTAAGGTTTGAGATGGGGTTTGGGTTTAGGTAGGGTATACAATGATAAAATCGGAACCTCACGCACCTAACCCAAATGAGCTAGCACAAATAGATTATCCATGCATCAACAACACAAACGGATGTACCACACCCCCATACTTGGACTTGATAACATGTGTGTGTGTGCCGCCTACTCCCAATTCACATTTCCACAAATATTTTCATTTTAACTTTCGCAATATCTTTTTTTTCATTTTCATTTTCTTCTCATTTTTTCAACAATTTTCAGCATAGATTTTCTTTGGAGAACATCCACATATCCACAAATAATATCACCACATCAACACTCCCAAACATAATGATAAAAATTTGGGTGTGCGATTAGGATTGACTTGTTGGCTTTGGTTAAATATTGGTGGAGCTGAATCAAAAGACGGGGTAGGCACAAAGGGGCTTACGAGGATAGACGATAGGAACGGGTACACAAGCTCAATCGGGCCAAAATGATGGCCTACATCACACTCGCGCAATTGAACTAATTGTATAGTCATGCTTCGAGAACAACTTTGGGAAGGTTTTACCCACCGAGAAAGATTATCCATCCTCTCGACTCGAGCAATACGAGGTTAACGATCGTCTACACACATCTCTATGCTACCGTCAGATTCACACCGGATTCACTAATTTTTGAGTAGAATAAACAATATTTACACTAAAGAAAACATATAAACTAAAAGCATAAAAATAAATTAATCATACTCGTATTTCTACGCGAGACGCAAGCACTCTACTGGGAGCAATACAGGAGTCTACATTTTACTTCATCCCGCAATCTTAAGCCAGCACAGTTTTTTCCCAATCATACAAAAAAATAAGTTACACTCATGACGCGCCAATGATTAAGCACGCGCTCAAGTGGGTGCTATGATGTGCGGTGAATATGAAACTATTAGTGTTATCATTGTGATCTAGAAGTGGTCAAATAGGTAGTATCACTGTCAACGTAATATGAGTCTATGGGGTCGCATATAAGAGTATTGGAGAAGTTGGAAAGGTTTGTGTTGACATTACTCATATGTGATATGAGTGAAAGGTCAAGCCTGTGAAATTCAAGACTTGAACCTATATTATGAATATAGATGACCAGGTGAGTTGTCAGAAGACTCGAGGGTAATTCGTCAAATGGTATCTTAGTGTATCAAAAAATCCGTCTGAATTCGTCGAGTATACTCTTGACATCTCGACGAATTGGACTTGAATTCGTCGAGTATACTCTTGACATCTCGACGAATTGGACTTGGATTCGTCGAATATTCTCTTGATGTTTCGACAAATTAGTCTGTCAGCATTCATCGAGTATTCTTGTGTTATCTCGACGAATGGATCCTTGATTCGTCGTATATACACGTGAATACTCGACGAATGTTGTTAACTTCTGGTTTAATCCCTTTAAGTCTGATTCCGGTCTGGTCTGGGGGTAACGGTTGTTTCGGTCTTGGAGTATATATATTGACGAGATAAATGTTATCTTCTACGCTTGACCTAATTGATCGAGACCGTGAGGGCGACATCTTCTCCGACGGAACTGTTCCGCAACCTAGAAGTCGCAACCACCGATCTGTTGTCGCCGACCACTCCGACCCGTCGCCGTTGCCGGAAATTGTTTCCAAAGCTTCGTCTTCGTCACCTCTCCTTTGACGGATCTAGCAATCCGTGGAGACGTTGAGGGCATTCCTTCTTCCAACCTAGATCTTGTGTGACAAGAGTCTAAGGGTTCTTCTTGCTCGTGTGGATACATATAGAGGCGTGGACATACTTCTACGCTCGAAACTCTAGCCGAAGTGTTCGTTGGACTTCCATGGAGCATCTTGGTTGAGTAGTGACTCAATCTTGCTAAAATGTACTTTTATTCAAAGTTGTATTTTACTTCTTGATCAATGATCATCGCAAGATCCATTTCTCTTTGGGTTTTCTCGATATTTCGCTGCGCACATGTGATGTGCATCACTCCTAGAAAAACCCAACAGAAACTACACTAAATATAATTGAAATAAATGTCCTTCTAGTATGCTATGAAATGTGCATGTGCAGTAGGTAATGACAAGCGGCTCTCCCCCAGACTTGAACTAAGCAATGTTACACATAATATAACAATGAAGATTAAAAAAGAGACTAGGGAAGGGATTACCCAATGCTCAGCAAGTGAGCATACCAGAAGACACGTGAAAATCAAGGCAAAGCCACAACATCCGCAAACCAATAAAGATACTTGCAGGGGTTAGCTCCAACAAAAACCAAATAGACAAATAAAAACTGAATTAAAGAAAGTGCATAAAATAAAAACAAGATAACTACTAGGGTTATTGTCCTCCCAGCACGACTTATTTAGCAGACGAAATATGCTAATTAATTGGTCGTTGGAAACTGAAATGTACAGGCAACTGCTCCATTACCCATTTCGGTAGCAGGTATCGATATGGTGACAGCAGTTACTCCCATACCTGAATATAAATACCTGCACTGAGCGTCAGGCAGGGGTAGGTAGTATGATGAAGAAATCTTTATGATTGTTTCCACTTGCAGGTGGTCCATTCCTTCATCGGGCAGCACAGCAAGCTCGACTACTTCCTGAACCGGATCCAATGCGGAATCCTGCAAATAATCAGACACGAGAATGAGATCAAGAAGCAAATTAGAAGAATGACATAAAAGAATAGCAACTTCGGGAACGATCCCGGTATCACTCCCAAAAGGTTGAGATAAAGTATAAAATCGTCGGCATCATCGAGAACGCTACAAGGTTCAGCGAGATCAACAGTAGCCTCCTCCACAGCTTGGACTTCCTCATGTGGTGCTGAGGTAATCACCTCCTCACCATGGAGAATGTCCTCCCTCATAGGAGTGGGCACAACATTGCAAACTGCTGCTTCATCCTGCAAAACATTCTCAACAATATTGTCAGAAACAAATGTAGTAATATGCACAAAATGAGGAGAAATAATGCTCGAAGAAAAATCAAACACCGATTTCTTACAAAGAATTGGATCCACACAAGGTGATACATGAACAGGGGAGACAGGCGCAGCCATATCGGGGCATAGATCTGCCAAAACTCTGATAGGCTTATCCACATCATTCCATCCAAGACAAGAAGGTGATAAGGACACGTAACCAGAGGTAGAAGGTGTGCTGCCAGGAGTTAGAGTCAGGATGATCCGGATATCTGACTCGTCATCCTCGTCCAATTGGCGAAGATACTCAGCACAATCCTTCAGAGCGTGATCAGTGCTACGACAAAACAAGCATTGTTTTGTATTCTTCTTCGGTACAAGTGGGGTCAAAGATGAATTCCAAAACGGTATGTGTGGTGCGGAAGAATAACCATAGGACTTAGGCACGGTGTATGAGGTACCGTACGATGTCGGTGCACTATACATTGAGTCTCAAGAACTCGAGATATTAACTCCCGTTGGGCATTTATCACAAACGTGGGAGGCATCTCCACACCAACGGCAGCGGATATTGAATCAAGCCCACATTGGGTGGAGAGAGTCAGATTCAACAAGATAAAAACCTCTGTGCAAAATACTACACCCGACAATAATTGACTAAAGCAACCTATAACTAAAACAAGGAAAAAGAAATACGAAGGAATAAAAAAAGGATGTTATTTACAACGGAAAGAACTTCTACATCTTGACTCCCTCTCCAGAAACTCACACGACTGTGTTCCCCGACAACGGCGCCAAAAACTTGATGCACATGCGACAAGTGTATCGGTCACACAAGTAATATAAAATGGGCGAATGTTTCCCAAGTATCGATCTAACAAGGAACATGATAAGGGTGAGTTTGCTTTCGAGAAAGAACTTGAGATTGAAGTTATTGCGGTCAGATGGGATGAAGGGGGGTTTGGTTTTTGTTGCAGTAAACAAAATAAAACTAAATTACTAAATTACTATGCAGACCGTTATGCACCGTTTCGCAAGGCGGATGGAGACTATGCAGACCACTATGCACTATTTCGCAAGGCGGATGGCCGAGAAAACTCGCAGATGGAATGGAAACGCTTTGCGGAATTGAGGGTCGTAATAACCTTGTCGCGAAGCTCGAACCTAGCAATTGCTAGTGTAGCAATCCCAAACACTCACACCACAATCACCATGAGAGCACATCTCAAGCAGCTCATACAAGAATAATAACATTGCATAATAACGAAATGAAGGTTTAATCAAATGTAGAGTGCAAACATCATCAAAATATAGAGAAACTGGCTACAAACATCAAGAGGGGTGGAGGAAGAGCGAGGGATACAACCACATCCAGAGGCTCGTTGAGATTCATGGGAGGAGTCGTTGGGTTGTCATTTCGCGTCCTAGCTCGGTCTTCAACTGACGTTCGGGGTCCAGAAGAACTCTCACCTTCTTCCAATATACCTGTCTTCTCTGTCTCACGATCCGGCCACGTCCAAAGCCGCGTCCTCCTTGCTCGACGATGAGAGTAGGGATAGAATCTCCCCCATGAAGTGCTCGGATGATGTGAGGTGGCCTCGGGAAAAAAGGGGTGGAAGAGTGGAAGAAAACGGAGCAGTCGTCCCTTCCGGCGGAAGAAATTGCATAACAGTTCAGGGATCCAAATGACCTAAAAATCGCTGCTTAAATAAAAAATCCGTCAGAAAATCCTTCGCGCACGATCAAACGCACGGGCGGAGTCAACCGTGTGAGAAGGAATCGCACGGGCAGAACAAAAACATAATTTTTTAGACAAAAACAAAATGCTAGTGTGTTTTACCCACACGAGAAAAATAGCTCGTGCATGAAGAAAATACACTGGCAAAGACAGGTCGACAATTTTTCATGATTTTGAGAGAAATGAAGACGCACAGTCAACGAGATAGTGCGTGAAGGATAAACGCATGACCGTGCGATCTAGAAAATTGCAAAATAACATAAAATTATAGACAAATGGAGGCCGCTCGTGCGATTTCACTCACGCGCGGTCAAAACCAACCATGCGCGAATAAAACGCACGAGCCGGGGCAGATCACCATTTTGGGCACTGTAGAACGCTCACGGTCGCAGAAATCATGCGTCAAGGAAGCGCATGACCGTGCAATCCATACAGGAAAGAATTCAACTAGAATGGGGATCTGCCCACCTGCAATGCAAACCACCAAGCTGGGGCACAGGCCACCAGCACACACAAATAGCCAAAAACAACAAAACAAAGACATAGGGAGCATCATGTGCTTACCCCAGAAGAATAGTACGCAATTGCACACCACAATGGGACAAAATGTGCACTTCATGTGAGAATAGTGAACAAGTGAAGTATAAGCAATAATGACATGAAAGTGAAGTGCATTTGCGTGAAAACGAGCCGAGATGAGTCTGAAAAATCCTATATAAATCGGACTCATCATCTGTGCGGATTTTGAAAAAGTTGAGAGGTAACCGCGAATACGAAGATCAAACATACATGGTCTTGAGATTTTATAAATAGCCCTGGGATAGGTTATTTAAAAGAACACTTTTCTGACAGCGCGCTTCTCCCCTTTTGCGGTTGTAATCCTCAAAAGACAAATGGTTGCTCGCAATCTTGAGTTGCAGATGATGATGAAGAGATCTGAAAGCCGCTCCTCACCTCGCAAGAAATCAAAGGGAAAAGACGTGGCGGATATCACCAAAGTACCTGCAGCTGCTACTTCTTTGAAAATGCGGAAGGGGACAGGCATTTCTTCTGTGAAAACCTCCACAACAAAGACTCCCAAGAATTCTCCAGATGTAAGCATTAAAGATACGCCAACCTCTCCTCAGTCGAACTTGAAGGTTGTTGATCCTCCGAACGATTCTGACATTGCAATGATGAAAAAGTATCTCGACTTGAACAAGTCTGAAACCACAGAAGATGCTCCTGACGAGCCCGTGCTTGAGGAACAGAGCGGATTGGGAACATCCCAGAAGGCTGAGGAAGTACTGGCAATTACCTATGGCAAAGCAGAGAAGAAACGAAAGAGGAAGAAGGGTTCTACAAAGAAGACCGCCAAGAAGAGGCACAAGCATTCAGGCGTTAAGGATGGAGAGAAGGAGCTCATAACTGAAGACACACCTTTTGAGGAAGATATGTCTGAGCAAACTCCTCCGACTGAGAATACACTTGGAATTAAAGGTACTGAAGACCCTATGCCTAACGGAGAACCTAGAGAGACGAGGATCTATGAATCCGGGTGGAACAGGCACGCGCCGGACATGATCAGCGAAATTAGAAGGAGATTCACCATCCTCTGAGGAATCAAAATCATCAAAGTCTAGAGCTCAGGCCAGCATTTGTAGTTTTCCTGTAGAAATTTCTTAGCTGGGCAGCGAACTCTCTTTCGTGTAACTGCTCAGCTAGGGAGATTTCAAGGAAGGGCAGTCTTTCATTAGAAGTTGTGGCTTCCTGCTGATTGGGCGCTTCCCGATTGATGAGTTAGGCAACCATATCGAATAGCAGATTGAATTTATGATCAAACTCCTTAGCAGATTGAAATTCCTTAGCTGGGCAGCGAACTCTCTTTCGTGTAACTGCTCAGCTAGGGAGATTTCAAGGAAGGGCAGTCTTTCATTAGGAGTTGTGGCTTCCTGCTGATTGGGCGCTTCCCGATTGATGAGTTAGGCAAATTTTGGTGTTGCTGGTGTACGCATCCAACCATCGCGACGACTTCTCCAGTCACTTGATTTTATGCTTACCGCACAAAAAATGTTGGGTCAAAAAGTGTCCCCAACCACCACGCTCAGCTGCGAACTACTAGAAGATGAAGGAAGAAGGAACAGTAAGTGAACAGAAACTAGTCATGAAGGGATGAAGAGAAGAGAAGAGAGGAGGGGAAGAGGATTTCCGATAACGGTGGCACACCGACACAAGGATTTCTGCAACTACAAATCTTAGTTGCAGGTGATTTTAGTACATGTTAAAAGTGTTGTGATTACAATGTGCGTTCTAGTGGTAACCTTAAGTTGTAGTTGCCTAAGAAAGACCGAAATCGAGTATGCACAAATAAGGCGGGTTTCACTCAGTCAAAAGTCCCTTTCTAGGTGTTGTGCACTCTTATTTATACTGGTGAGTACCTTGCCAAACAGGAAAGGTCAAAATTACGAGATGTCCAGGGTACAGGAGAACTAGGCAGAGATGAGACGGTACATTGCTGCTAGAAAGTTGTAAAATAGGTCGTGCAGTTACAAAATGGAGGCTGGCATGCTGGAAAACTTCTTGCGTGGTCACAAAATGCGTAACCGCACGAATTGATTGAGGAGGCTTTGTTATTGATGAGGTCGTAGGATTCCAAGTTAACAAGGACAATATATATGAAGCTCATAACACTCCTTATTCAATTCATTCTGGTCGAACTAAAATGTATCATAATTTGAAGCAAGACTTTTGGTGGCCAGAAATGAAGAAGGATGGTAAATATATTGTCAAATGTCAAACTTGCCAGGTAGAGAGGGCGAAGCATATGAAACAAGACGATTATTTGAAGTCGTTGCCTATTCAAGATTGGAAATGGGACAACATTGCAATGGATTTTGTTTTTATCTTGCATAAACAAGGCAATGATGGTATCTGGGTAAACATACATTGATTATCTAAGAGCGTGCACTTTATCACAATGAAGCGAGGGCCAACTGAAAAAGCAGTTGATATGTATATTGATGTGGTTAAGTTGCAAAGAATTTTGAACAATTATTTCAGATAGAGACGAAAGATTCACATATAATACCTGGAAGCTAGTACAGAAGTGTTAAGAGAACAAAATTATAGTAGAGTACGACATTTCACCCAAAAAGAGATGGCCAATCGGAGCGCACTATCCAAATGTTAGAAGATTTGCTGAGAAAGATAATTCTTGATTGAACGGTCTATGGGAAAAAAAATATCATTGGTCGGATTTGCTTACAACAATAGTTACCAATCCACATTTCAGATATCGCCGTTTGAAACCTTATATGGAAGAAGATGCAGAACTCTGCTTAGTTGGGCAGAAGATAGAGAAAAGAAATTATTCAAAGAGAAAAGATAGATAAATTACAAGAGAAAATTCATATTATCCAGCAGAAGATGAAAATTGCACACGATCATCAACAAAAGTATTACAATGCAAGCATTGTCATGTAAAGCTTAATGTTGGTGATCGAGTTTGCCTAAAAATCAAGTCGTTTAAAGGAATTTCTCATTTGTGGAAGATCGGAAAATTGAATCCGCGAAATGCAGAATAGCAGCCTCTAGGGATTCTGCTAGGTCTCTAGCGACGGTGGCACTCTCCTTTATCTTTTGTTTTGAAGGGATCGTCCACGGTTGGAGCTTGTGTCGGTGCTTGACCTCTCGACAGAGCTTTTCCTTAAGTTGCAAGCACCAGTCGGGTTGTTGTGTTGGTCTTGTGCTTATTCTCCTATTTTCATTCTAACACTTTCTCCGCTCTCCCCTTTTTCTCTTCTTTTTTTCAAGTTACTGGTCTGATGGAAGTGGATAGTGGGGCTTTTGCATTAGCATGTCTTTTTTATCTTCCCCACTCCAGCTCCTCTGAACCTAAACACATTCTTTTTCTTCTTTCCGGTTCTTTTGGGAGCTTTCTTTTCTTCATTTGGAAATGTGGCTTCTGATGTTTCGGAGTTTTCTCTCCTCT
This sequence comes from Platanthera zijinensis, assembly GCA_039513925.1. Classification (NCBI taxonomy): domain Eukaryota; kingdom Viridiplantae; phylum Streptophyta; class Magnoliopsida; order Asparagales; family Orchidaceae; genus Platanthera; species Platanthera zijinensis. Next base: position 163,810,279 of record CM077094.1, read on the forward strand.
GGTTGTGGCTTCCCTCGAGAGCCGGTTGTGCACTTCGGATTTTTTGGATTAAACATCTATTTTATTTTGCTTATTGATGTTATGGAGAATTTGGGTTCACTTAATCTTTCCTTTCCTACGCTTACGGCCACCCCATTAAAAATTTGTAATCATCCCGAGGAGTAAACATCGATCTCAATTTAAAGACACAACCCAAAAAAATGCTTATTAATAGATACTGCGAAGGATGGCGAACCACGATAGGCGTGGCGATGAGTTGGAGAATGAAAAAGGGGGAAAAACTATTGGTGAATTTTTGCCTCTTTAATTAAACTTATTTTTGAAATTTTTTAAATAGTAACTATATAGCTATTTATTCACAGAGCATATTTTTTTTACATGTGCATTACATTTGAAATTGATTTTGTTCATTATTTAAAATCACTGATAACCATAATCACTAAAAATTCCTAAAATAGTTAGAAGAGAAGCCATCAATATTCTGAGGGAAAATTAAATTACAAAACACCTAAACCAATAAATGAAGAATAACATACAGGCATGCATTGATGCATAGTATTAGAGAAAGTCATGTAAAGGCTCATTACTATGCCCCATATTTTGGTCCACTAGATCTCTTATATTTATCCCACATCTTAGGATTGGGATACTTCATCTCTCCCTTTTCCCATGAATATGTACAAACTCATGTTGTATAATTCAATTCTTGGAGTAATAAAGAAGTCCTCTTTATTTTTTTTTGCAATCTTCTGCAAGGTATCAGAGGCACCCCGATCCTCCTATTTCTACAGTTTCCGCTCTCTGTGCGGTTAATATTTCCCAGACCGCAAGGTGTTACGGTCTGGTTCTTCTTTCTCAGGCCGCAAGGTGTTGCGGTCTCAGTTTCCCTTACCGCAGCTTCTCTCATATGGCTTCCACCTCCCCAATCTCTTGGCCTTTATAGACTTTGGTCTTCTGCCAGGTGGTTCCCCCCCCCCCTCTTCTCATCGTTTTGCAACCTCCTTTGCCGCATTTTTTTCTCTCTGCCATAGCTGTTCGTTGAAGCCTTCTCAGAGCAGTTCGTGGCAGTCTTGTCGCAGCCAGTGCTTGTCTAACCGCATACCCTCTCTACAGCAGCAGTTCGCTTTGCCTCGGTGGTTCCTTGCCCTCTATGTCGCGTCTCTCAGGCTGTCGCGTCTCTCCAGGCCGTCAGTTCTTCGTAGCTCGCCGGTTCTTCTCTAGACCGCGAGTTCTTCTCCAGGCCGCCGCTTCTCTGGGTGCAGGTTCTTAGGTCGCAAGTTAATCTCCAGGTCGCTGCTTCCTCTAGCCACTGCTTCTTCAGGCCGTCGACGGGGTCTTCTGTCTGATGCTCTTTTCTTCTTGTCGCCGTTGAGCGAGTTGTTGTCTGGCCTGCTTGCCATCGTTGAGCGAGTTGTTGTCCTTGGCCTGCTTGTCGTCGCTGAGCGAGTTGTTGTCCTTGGCCACCCATTCTTGGTCCGTTTCCAGTTTGTCAGCCCCGTCAGTTCGCCAACTGTGTCAATTTCACTAGCTCACAGTTCGTTTGTTCCCCTATCTACTCGCTTCCTGGAGCTGTTGTTTTCATGGACTCGACTGATGCCTCCTCCCTTCCTGCCCGCGTTGTTACTCCTCTTGAACTTCGTGATGAACTTCGGATCACCATACAAGGGCTCCTCCAACTGTTCCTACCGAGGAATGGATCCGTGATGATGGTTGTATCCAATCATGGATTCTCAATTCCCTGGACACCGAGCCAAATAGCATGGTCATGTATCATGAGACGGCCCATGTTATGTGGGAGGATCTTCACTCCCTCTAATCTGGCAAGGATAGTCTTCAACACTTGTTCGACATAATTACCAATCTTCAAACACTTGACCCTGGGGCACCTGTTGACTTGACTTCCTTTGTTACTCGAGCCAAGAATCTTGTTGAGGCAAGGATACAACATCAGCCTCCTACCACGGATTTGGTTGTGCAACGGGCGCAGAAAGAGGCAGTTGGGATTGTCATGTTGATGGCCCATGTTCCACCCCATATTCATAGTGTTCAGGCTCAGATTCAGTCCTCAGCGACTAGTCCCTCTCTGTCAAATGTTTGCTCGATGCTCCTGAAGGTTACTCCACCCCCGGATGCACCTGCTAATCTAACTTCGGCTCTCCTCCAGCAGCCCCTATCTACTCTTGCTCCTTCAGCTCGTGGTCCACCGGCTCGTGGAGGACGTACTTCTCAAGGACAGGGACATGTTGGCTGAACCCTCTTTAAATGCTCTCACTGCGGCCGGAATGATCATCTTGAGGCAACCTGGTATCGCAAGCATAATTTCTCTCCTCACCTCACTGCTTCTGCTACTGCAGATCCTTACTCCGCCACCAATCAGGACATTGTTGTTATGCGCACCCAACTCCAACAGTTACAAGGGGTGGTTAGTCGCTCATCTGCATTCATGGCGTTGATCTCTAATGAAGGTATATCTTGTCTCTCCCAAAGCTCTCACTGGATTGTGGACTTCGGTGCCACGCATCACATCTCTCCGCAGCAACTACCTCTATACTTGAACTCTGCTTATCCCAAGTTCATTACAGTGGTCAATAGTAACATCACCCCGGGTTTTGGCGTTGCTCATGTGCCTCTCACTCCAACTCTCTCTTTATCTTCGGTTTTTTATGTTCCGGGGTCCCCCTTTAATCTGCTTTCTGTTAGTCATCTTACTCAAAATCTTGATTGTTATGTAACTTTCTCACCCTCAACCTTTGTTGTGTAGGACAGACAAACGCAAAATATATTTGGTAGGGGCGGCTGTCTAATGGGTTCTACCTTCTGGATGTTCCACCTACTATTCTCTCCACGGTCTCTTCTGTTTCTTGGCATCGTCGTCTTGGGCATGCCCCTCTTCAGATTCTCAAAAAAATCTCTACCAGATGTTTTTTTCATGAGTTTACTTGTGAATCTTTTATCTTTGACAAACAACATCGTGTCTCTTTTAATTCTCCATGTACTCAGAGCGATGCACCTTTTTGTTTAGTGCATTTTGATATTTGGGGACCATATAGGATCCCTAGTGTTTATAGTTATCGTTATTTTGTGGCGTTTATTAATGATTACTCGCGCGTCACATGGTTATATTTGCTTCGTGATCGTACTGAATTCCCCTCTATCTTTCGTGCATTTCTTACAAAAACTCGCACTCAGTTTTCTACTTGCTTGAAAGTTCTTCACACCGATAATGTGCGTGAATATACCAGTCGTACCTTCTCCAATCTCTACACAGAGTTTGACATTATCCATCAGACTTTGTGTGTGTATACTCCTCAACAAAATGGGCTGACAGAACGGAAAAAACGTCACCTTCATGATGTTGCCCGATCTCTTAAGTTTCAAATGCAGGTTCCTCCACTATACTGGAACTTTGATGTTTCTACTGTCTTTCATCTCATCAATCGCATGCCCTCGTCCGTCCTCAACTTCGCAGCCCCATTTAATCTTCTTTTCCCTTCAAAAGCTTATCTCTCTCTCACGCCTCATGTTTTTGGATATACATGTTATGTCCATAACCTTGGTCCACCTACTGACAAATCTGCTCCTCGTACTACAAAATTTATGTTTGTTGGATACTCTCATACTCAGAAGGGCTATGTATGTTACTCTTCTACCAATGGTAAAATGGTCGTTTCCGCAGATGTCACCTTTCTTGAGGACCAACCATTTCACTCCTCACCTACAGTCCCTCTTATTCCTCCTCTACTACCTCATCCTACGGTTCCAGTCACGTCTCCGCTTCCACCTCTCCTTCCCACACCCCACACCACACCCGTCCAACCCAAACCAACTCTTTGTATATACACTCGTTGCCCTCCCAAATCTGATTCCCTATAACAGCTTCCCTCTACTGGTGTGATCTCGTGACCTATTGATTCGACATCAACTTCTATGGCTCATCCCTTGGAAAATTACATATCCTTGCATCGCCTCTCCCCACCTCTTCTCAAATTTGTGATCTCTCTCTCCTCCGTTTCTATACTTAACTCTTTGCAGGAAGCTTTCCAGCATCCGGGGTGGCGTGCGGTCATGCATGAGGAAATGACTGCTCTTTGGGTCAATCGTACTTGGGATTTTGTTCTTCTCCCTCCACGACAGACTTGTGTCGGTTGCAAGTGGATCTTTGCAATCAAACATGCTCCCGACGGCTCGTGCCTCGACTTTTTCACCTATCGCCAAATTAAATATCGTTCGGGTTCTGATCTCCTTGGCTATTCATCCTCAATGTCCCCTACACCGGTTGGATATCAAGAATGCTTTTTTCAATGGCGACCTTCTCGAAACTGTTTGCATACACCAACCTCCCGGATTTGAGACCACGGGGGCGTCTCATGTCTGTCATCTAAAAAATCTATTTATGCTCTCAAGCAGTCTCCTCGGGCTTGATTGGCAAGTTTAGCACGGTTGTTTGTGACATTGGATTTACGCGGAGCTTGGCTGACTTCTCTTTGTTTAATCTTCATCAATCAAACAACACAGTCATTCTCCTGGTGTATGTTGATGATATTTTGATTACTAGTAATGGCACTACAGGGATCCAACAAATCAAACAACACTTAAATTCTGTTTTTCAAACTAAAGAACTGGGAAATCTTCAATATTTTCTTGGACTAGAGATAGCCAGACGACCTGATGCCCTCGTCCTATCATAACGAAAGTACTGTCTTGATCTTCTTCGGGATGTAGGTTATTCAAGATGCAAACCTGCTGACACTCCTATGGATGTCAATCACAAGCTCTGCGCTCATGAAACTTACTTTGATCCTCCACTTACGAATCCAAAGAATTATCGGTGTCTTGTTGGAAAGCTGATATATCTGACTTTTACAAGACTCGATATCTCATTTGTTGTTAAAGTTGCCAGTCGGTTTATGCAAACTCCGCGAACCTCTCATCTTCAGGCTGTCGAGCGCACTCTAAGATACTTGAAGAAGGCTCCAGGGCAAGGGATTGTGTACAAACCATCCTCTTCTTTATCTCTGGTTGCATATTTTGATGTTGACTATGTGGGGTCTCTTAATGATATACGATCCAGAACTGGTTTTTGTACATATTTTGGAGGAAATCCTATTACCTGACGTAGCAAAAAGCAATCAATAGTTGCTCGCTCATCGATTGAATCTGAGTATCATGCGATGGCGGCAGTTGTGTCAGAACTCACCTAGCTAGAAAGTCTCCTTGAGGATTTGAGAATCATGCTTTCCTCCCCAGCAACTCTATTTTGTGATAGTCAAGTTGTTATACATATTGCCAAGAATTTTGTATTACAAGAGCGAACGAAACACATTGAGGTTGATTTTCACTTTATATGAGAAAAGGTTCAATCAAAGAAGTTGGAATTAGAGCATGTCTCGGCTACCGGGCAAGTTGCTGATATTCTCACCAAGGCCTTACCTCGACCATTGTATCATCAGTTCTTATCCAAACTTAGTGCGTACGATTTGAATGATCCGGCTGCGGATTACTATGGCCCATATTTTGGCGCACTAGCTCTCTTGTATTTATCCCACATCTTAGGATTGGGATACTTCATCTCTCTCTCTTCCTATAAATATGTACAAACTCATGTTGTATAATTCAATTCTTGGAGTAAAAAAGAAGTCCCCTTTATTTTTCTACAATCTTCTACACATAGGAAGTTAAGAGTTAACCCTAGAAGGGATAGGGCATGTGAGTTACCTACTCATATGTTGATTTTCATTACCAACGCAGGGGGCAGGAGACCTATTGTGTGTTTGATCACCTTAAATTGGAAAGTATGTTTAATTTAGGGGGTCGGAATGCCTATTGCGTGTTTGATCACCCTGACTTAACAGAAGACGACCTCGTAGGTTCGGGTCCAAACGATGGATGACTGAGATGATGACAGCTACCCTTAACATTCTAGATAAAATGAATAAAAGAAAACTTGACCTGATAAAAATAATGCAATAAATAAAAGAAAGCATGACCTGATAAAGGATGAAGTTGAAATGACTTGATGAATAAAGATATAAATTATATTTGATTTATTCTGCATATCTGCAATGCGCACATTATAATACAAGATTAGTTTGTATTGCTCTTTAATTACTTATCACATATTATATGATTTAAAGCATATCGATATTAATCCTTTGTGTTTGGTTGTTAAGCGATTGAATAAGTAAAACTTTCACTTAGCCATTTATTAATGGTTATTCACTTATTTTTAGGGTTCAAGCAATAAACAGACCATCCCAAAGAAGAGAAGAGGAAGTGTTAGAAATGGGGCTAGGCCGGCAGGAAGATTTTTTTGGAAAGAAGGGTGGTCAGTGTTGGAAATGTCACGCAATGTCGGTCTATTAGTGTTTTTTTTGTAATGAGTGGGTTTAATCCCGCAAAGTGAATCGAGTATTATGTTTCCATGTAAACTCTTATATAATACCCCATTGTGGATGAATATATTTGCATTGTCTAATTATTTCTCTCGTCCAACATGGTATTAGAGCCATTAATTCCTCCCTAATTAGACTTTTCTCCCGTGTGCGCCTTAGGATTTCGGTGAGACACTCGTCTCATCTCGTCTGGCTCGCTCGATCACGCCGAGCATTCCTATCTATTCGAAGAATCACGTCGAGCCTTCGTTTTCGACGATCGGCTTCTGCGATCGACTTCTACTTCATCGACGGCCGGCTTCTACCTCATCGATGAAGGTTGCAGTGAATATCGATCCCGTCTCTCTCCTTTCGTTAGCTGTTCACAAAGATTGACTTCGTCTGGGTATTCTTCCCACTCATTGGGTGTTGTCGTCTTCATCGACTCTGACTGTTGTTTCCATCGACGTTGACGGCAAGTTTCCTTTTCCCGCTACTTCTCGATCTCGACGGTGCTTCCCAACGCAGTACCTGTCGATGACAAAGGTTCTCGGCTGATTCCATCGAGCCTCTGCTCCTCAACATCGATCCGGTCAGCCACTTTCATCGCAGCTCCTATCTGCATCTCATCCTCTTCTTCTAGAACCTCCTACTCCAGATATCACGACCCGTCTAATAGCAAAAATTAAAGTGTGCTATCAGCGGGTCGTAATGCTACAGACATGGGGGAAAGAAACTCGGTATTTGTTAGGCGGGAGCTGATTTAGTATTATTAGATTTAAAATAAATAATTCAGTGAAAAATACATTATTTTTATGAGTAAGCTTTTGAGTATAGCAGAGAAAAGTTAAGTGCACATGTATTTTGATAAAACTCATGACACACAGTTCAGATATAAATTTTATGCAAATAAAATCTCAAATAAATGAGCATGCAATAATATAAAATTCCAGTACATAATAATAAACCTCCAAAAGTAGGAGTTCGACGTAGATCGGGCTCAGATAGCAAGTAGCGCGATCACGGTACCAAGGCAAATTCTAAATAAAAAGGAAAAATCCTCGGATCATTGATGAACATAAGCAAGGTAAAATACATAACTAGTAAGGGAAACAGAAATGTATGTGTACCAGTTTTTGTGAAGCAAAGCTGGCAAGACAAACAAATAAATGAACCAAGCGGAAACAACAAGAATTATTAGCTTAATTTAGAGTGCAGCATATATTCATTCATGTAATGGCATAGGTTGTAACATGGGTAAGAAGTGTGTGTTTTTATTTGATGCGCAAGATTCATGTTCTAGACGGATTCAAAATCAAGTTCAAGACTTGTCAGAGACTCGGAATTTATTCACGTGATCTTTAAGGGGCAGCTCTTGCGAACCCTCACCCTTGAGCTACGGAATTCATGCTTGTTATGATCAGTCATTTGTTCCTGTTATGGATTCAAGAGGGATCGCATGTCAAGAAGTTGCATTAATTAAATGCTACTTTTCAATGTTGCTTAAGATGTTAATGGATTAAGTGATTAATAATTTGGAGACTCATATCGTATTACGACATGCTACTAATTTGACGATTCGGGTGTTCAAAAGTAAAATGTATAAACATAAGAAAAGGTGCATGAATTTAAATTCAATGTTTGCAAGCGAGAGAGATATCTCTACTTGCTTTAAGTAAGGCTGAAACTGGCGGTGGCGGATAAGCGATGCAAACAAAATTTAGAAACCTTACTTCAGACTTGTTCAAGCACAATAAAGGATGATATTTGAATCAACGGAAAAATTCTACGCTAGCACATGTAATTAATATCACATAACCTAAACATGAGAGAGTATGGCGATTTACCTCCCTAAAAATGAGGGGAGAGGAGACTATCATGAGGAGTCGGAAATTTGGAAGCGCTTAGGTTAGGGAAACCCTAAATCAGAGAGGGCTTTGAAGAGATCCCACCAATTGATCTGATGAGCGACGCCGGAAATCAAAATTAGAATGTGGTTAGGTGATTATAAGAGGGCAATAACCTTGGATCACAATATATATGTAAATTGGAGCGCAAATTTGCAAAATAATTTTTAAAAATCTGAATAAAAGGAAAACGAGGAGTTCCTTACCAAAGGAAGCCAAATACGGGCACAAAAATCCGAGTAGAGCGAGAAAACGAACGAACCCTAAGTGTCGCCCTTGCAATCACCGGCCAAGACGAAGAGGAAGAGGGATAGAGGGCTGTTGTCCTTGAGGAAGATAAGGTTGTCGGGCCCTATGGAGGAGAAGTTGTTGCCCTTGCTGAACGGAGAAGGAGAAGAGGGAAAGGAGGAGTTATGTCGTTAGTCTGAGGAAATGGAGAGGAAAATTGGCTGTTGGCTAGGGAAGAAGGAGAAAGCGTCAGCTACGACGCGACGAGGAGCCAGAGGAGGAGCCGGCGGGAGCAGGGGAGAGAAGGCAAGCGGAAGTCGACGCGTCGAGCGGCTTGCGGAAGGTTGGATTTGTGCGGGAGGCGGGATCGGCGAAAGCCCTGGGTCGAAGCTTTGTTTCTTTATCGGGGGAGAGGGCTTGAATAAAAGAGGGAAATTATAGAAAACCCTAGTAGGGTTATTTACAAATATGCCATTTATTTTTATTATTTTTACATTTTTTGTTTTTAATACATGGGTTGTTACGCCAGATATGACCTTCATTTCTCCTTGCTACTGTTGATGGCTTCCTCTGTCGATTTTGCCACTTCTTCCATTTAAGACATCATGTTGGTTGCCTCCTTCCACGAGGTGTTCTCATCCATCGACGTACTCCGACATCCAAATATGTGCTCAAGCATTCCTCAATCGATTCTAGCTGTTGTCCTTCGTGTCTCTGACAATTCCAGTCGTCTTCCATCTTCTGCCCCTTGTGTTTCCGCGCTACCAGCCGTTGCAAACCCTTCTCAGGTGTTTTCCTCGTGCCGATAAAGATGCTTAGAGATGGATTGGTCATTCTTTATTTGTTTTAAGTGTCTTCAGTGTATTGCTAGTGCTCGTTGTGACTATTGTTGTTGTTAGTGTGTCTTATCTTCATGCCTCCACGCAAGTGTTTTTCACGTGGGGGGAGGGGGAGTGTTTGGGACAAAGGCGACTCAGATGATCTTTACTAGGGGTGCAAACGAGTCGAGCTCGAGTCGAGCTTGGCAAAATTTCCAAGCTCGAGGTCGAGCTAATCATTTCGAGCTCGAGCTCGTCGAGAGCTCATTTTGTACTGGCTCGAGCTCAATGTCTGCTTATCGAGCATGAGCTTCGAGCTCACAAGCATTTTAGCCCATGAACCTGATTTTCTTTATTATTATTTTTAATTTTTTTAAAAAATATAGGGATAAAAAGCCTGCGAGCCGGCTCGCGAGCTCATGAACAATAATATTCGAGCTCAAGCTCGGCTCGTAATCGAGCTCGAGCTCCACAGGCTTGAGCTCGAGTCGAGCTTTTTTCGAGCCGGCTCATCGAACTTTCGAGCTGGCTCACCTCAACTTGCACCCCTAATCTTTACTGACCTTTCGTCTTCATTCCACACGGCCTCTAAGTGTATGTCATATGTTTTTCTCCCCATATTTCTTTCAATTGGTCTTGTGTTGGAGACGTGACTGATGTTGGTGTTATAATCTCAGCGAGTTGTGTCGGATGGGACTGTGTCTTGCGGGACTGTGTCGTGTGGAACCGCCCTTTGTGCGGATTATCCCTAACAGATTATCCCCGACACATTATCCTCGATCACCTGTTTGATGATTTGTTTCACATCGTTGGTTCCCTTCTGCATGCTGTGTGTGGTTGATGTTGATTGACCAGTTTCCAACGAGTCCACGTCGTGTGTGTGTCATGTGTCATATGTGGGTCTGCGTCGTGTGTGGCTATGTCCCCGGCTTGATTCTCCGGTTTGGAATTTCTCCTGGTGACTCGTCTGATGTTTTGTCCCAAATCGCCTACCTCCATTGTCGTTAGTTGATGTGTCCAAGCTGAAGGTTCCCCCATCAGCTTGAGGGGGAGTGTTGGAATGTCACGCAATGTTGGTCTATTAGTGTTTTGTAAATAGTTAGTAGGTTTAATCCCACGCCATGAGTCGAGTGTTATGTGTTCATGTAAACTCCTATATAATTCCCCATTGTGGATGAATATATTTGCATTGGCTAATTACTTCTCTATTCCAACAGTCAGATGTGGTGGTGATGGGGAGAATGGAAGGGGCCTGATGTGGGGTCATAGGAGATGTGATGGAGCCGAAGGGAGGAGAATGGTTGGCCCGTTGGTAAGGGCAATAAGGGAAAGAGGTGGACGGATAGATGGAGAAGGGAAGGAGGGGATAGCTTCCAGTCACATGGATTTTCTAGCTTCAACATCAGGTGATCGAAAGTTGGATTATCTTCTTCACTTAATCTTTCAATGCCTCTAAAATGAACCTCCTACCATCAAAAGAATGATTAAAAATACAGAAAAATAACTAAATCTCGGATCGTCGATCCACAAAAAATGGACGGCTCTGATCGTCGTGTAGGTTGATGTGTGTCGTGATCCCCGTCACTTTTGACTGCATCTTTTCTTGAGATTCAATACAGCAAATGAATTATTTTAAGATAAACTATGCATGAAACGTTGAACATGCATGGATATATGTTACCAGATGAGAAAACATAAAGTAGATTTAAGATAAAGCCAAGAAAGAGCACATGAAATCCCCATTAGAAACTTGAAAGAAAATCATATTCTTCATAAAAAGTTGACATAATTGGGCCATGTACAATAAGGAACGGGTATCTTGGAGGAAGAAAAGGAGTAATATCAAAAATATTCGAAAAACTTTAAGGATAACCAACAATAATATGGCAGAGGTTGCTTAAAAGAAATTAACTAAACAAGAATATCGTCAAATACAAGTGAAGGAGGATTCATAATGAAGATAGTGATAGTCAAAATAATCATAAAGAGATGCAAATACATTTAGTTTCACATGTTAAGTAAAACGTAACAGTACAACAGAAAAACAAAGTACAAAAAAGTTTAGCTACTCAGCCCACAAGTATATAGAGCTGATGATAATGAAACTTCAAATAGGTGATGTTGTTTAAGATATGCCAAAGACTCCAAAAGTCATGATGACTAACTCAATATGAAAGAAAAAAATAATAATAAATAATGAGTAAATTCAAAAATTAAATTTAAGATGAGAAATATAACTCAATATATATATGGGAAACGCACCTTGGCCCATATAGCCATCTCCACGATATCTATGCCAACAACTTTTGGTAGACGTCCCAAAACCTCCTTACTCATATTTAAAATGCACAGAAACAAGCGATTCCTGTAGAAAGAGCACAGAGTCCAATAAGAAATAGGCATTATCAATTGATATTTCTGGAATATCTATCAACAGTTAATGTTAGTTGTTTCCTTTAGCAGCAAAACAGGAATATATAAATATATATAGGGTTAATTACCGGGACCTCCCTTGGGAGTTTGCATAATTACAGGTTGCACCCCTCTATCTTTCAAAATTACATTTACCTCCCCTCCAAGTTTATCCAGTTTACAAAAATATCCCTTCCGTTAGAAATATGGAAGGAAAATGCTAAAATCAATCAAATTATTTTATGATATTCAATTTTACCCTTTGTAATGACTCTACATTAAAAGGTGTGACATTTTTCTTTAGAAATATAAATGGAAAGTGATAAAATGATAAAATATGCTAAAATATTTTATGATATTCAAATTTGACCATTTGTAATAACTCTACATTGAAAAGGGTGTGTGGCATTTTGCCCGTTGTAATGAATCATTATAAAAGTATAAAATTGAAATATTATAAAATAATTTAGTGGTGAATGTAATTGCAACATGTAATTATGCAAACTCTCAGGGGAAGTCAAGGTGTGTGTGTGTGTGCGCGCGCGCGCGCCAACGGCGACAGTACTCTGACTGCGACACTATCCCGACCGCGACAGACACGGGGCTCCGCACCTGCCAATTAATTAATGTAGTTTAAAATAAACATATTAATTAATTATTACGGGAAATTTGTATACATCATTTTTCATTCCATTAAATCCACTAGTATTCATATATTATCCATTTTTATCATTACCTTTCTATATTAAATTAATTAATTTCCATCAATACTTTTCATATCAACTTTAAAAAAGTTGACATGCATAATGATAGCCTACCAAAGTAGGTTTAGGAGTTCTACAAAAAAACTTTTTCAATTTAATGGATTTTCATCATTACTTTTGATTTGAGAATAGTATGTTAAGTCATTAGATGAAAACAATAAGGCTATATTTGGCAATTTAGAATGTTTCACCAAAGGCAACTTTACCCTTTTAATATTGTAAAGATATGTGTGTCAAAATAAAGATCTTGAAAGCTAGCATGTAAAACAAAATGTGTAACTTAAAATTTGAAGTAACCAAGTACAACTCCCACCTGTCATCTTTGTTTCGCATGGTCCACTGAGGAGGAGAAACACTCTGGCTTCTGAGATTATCAAATCCCTGACAAATGAAATATCATAGAAGTAGAGTTAATGAAAGAATTTTTTTTAAAAGAAATAGGGAGAAACCAATGATACTGCGTTTGAGAACTAAAAGAAAATATAATTTTAATTTTTTTGAATTAAACATTACATTATATCTCTATATATATACAAAGAAGAGAGACCACAAACCAATATTAGAGGTGCGGGACAAAAAAAGAGGAAAATATATGGGCCTTCATAATTGGTTTTTATAAAATACAACTCTCCTTCTCAAGATGGGAGTAAATATTGATCATTCTCAGCTTGGAATTACTGTTAGTGAAGCTGCCACAGCTCAGGCTATTGGCAAAGATATCTGCTAGCTGATTTTGGGATTGGACAAACAACGTGTAGATTTTGCATTTCTATAAATGGTCCTTGATGAAGTGCATGTTAATTTTAACATGTTTTATTATGTGAAGTCTATGTTATTAAAGGCGCAAGGCGCACTGAGGCGCAAAGGAGACCTGGAATCTAAGAGCAAGACGCAGGCGCACGCCTGAGGGACGTGAAGCGCAAAAATGAGAAAAATCGGTGAAGTGGGCGCCCAATTTGCGAATTGGCTCCCTAGTTCGTTGAATTTCGGCGAATTTGGCTCCCAGTTTGCTTAATTTTAGCGAATTGGGTGCACAAACCGCTCAATTTTAGCGAATTGAGCACCCCCAATTCGCTCAATTTCAACAAATTGGGCGTCCAATTCGCACAATTTAAGTGAATTGGGAGCCTTGGGTAGGCCGTGGGTCCGTCTAGGCGCGCCTCAGGCACATCGCCCGCCTAAGCCTTACTGAGCCACAATAGAGTGCGCCCGATGCCACAGGCGCACCTTGATAACACAGTGTGATGTTGAACGAGATCATGTTCAATGTTAATAATAGCATCAGTGTCGTATAGAGACGTATGGATTTCCCATTTTGTAGCCCAAAATGTTGTATTACAGACTAAATTAATAGTCCCTCACATATCCCATGTAACAATGTTTTGTATTCTGCTTCTGCACTTGATCTTGTACAACATTTTATTTCTTTCTTCTTCAGGTCACAAGATTCCCCTAAACAAAGAAACAATACCTGGTAGTGGATTTTCTATCATCTTGGCAGCCAACCCAATCACAATCTGTGTATACTTCCGTACTCACATTCTTGCTCTAGGAAAATAAAATTTCTCGTCGAAACTTCTTTAGGTACTTTAACACTCATACAACAATTTTTTGATGTCTCAATCTGGGAAAATCCATGTACCTAATCAGGATCCCTACTGCATACATGATGTCAGTACGAGTGTGTGTGAGATCAACCTTCTCACTAATCTCTAGTAACATAAAGAGCTGGCTTTCTCAGGACCCTTGTCGTCATCAATATTACAACTTGCTTCTACGGGGGTATCTACTGGTGCACCACCAAATTACTCAATTTCTTCTAAGAGACCCTGGACATGTTTCCTCTGAGAAATGAAGATTCCAAGGTCTGATCGTGCAACTTCACTTCCAAAGAATTATTTCAATTTTCTTAGATCATTGATTTTAAACTCCTTGCACAGGCATGCTTTAAGACACCAGATTTATTCCAAATTATTTTTTGTAATAGTATTATCGTCTATATAGGCGATGAGAACACACATTTTATCTTCTTTCATCTTGACAAAGTGAGTACGATCGGAATGACATGTTGGTATCCTAGTTGAATCATGGATTTGTGAAACCTGTTAAATTAAAGCTTTGGTGGGACTGTTTCAGAACATAAAGTAATTTTTTTAGTTGACAGTCATTCCCTTCTTATTCTTTCTTTAGAAATCCTGACAAAACTTCATGTATAACTCGTCTTCAAGATTGCATGTAAGAAAACATTTTTTACATCTAGTTATTGCGTTCTCATTCCAAGCATGCAGTGCATGATATGACAATTCAAATAGAATCTATTTTGACCGCAGGCACAAACGTTTCATGATAGCCAACTCCAGAAGTTTGAGTATATCTTTATGCGACAAGTCTTTCCTTGTATCTCTCTACGACTCCTTCGGAATTTTTGTTTAACTGCAAAAAATCATCTTGATCCAACGGTTTTCTTCCCAGATGGAAGAGGAGAATTCTCAAGCCTGGTTTTTTTCCAATTCGATGATCTCTTCCTTGATTGGCTTTCTCCATTCTAGTATATTAATTGTTTCCTACCAAGTTTTAAGAATATTAATAGAGGAAATAAAATCTTTATACGTCAGGGTTAGATTAAGATATGAAATCTAATTGGCAATGGGATACCTTATAAAGTATCTTATTTTAAGATGTATGAGGTCGATAGAGGTTTTCATCAGGATCAATTTCAGAAGTTTGTATTTATAGTGTCATAATGGCAGGGATTTGTACAACCTTAAAACCAGCATTCCTCCATTGATATAGTTAAGGAAGCTGGGGAATGAGCTTCCCGGCAATCGGAGTCAAAGTAGTGACAACAGTGGGCGTGGTGGCTGGTAATTGTGGAAGGAATATACAAGACCACAATTAAAAGGTGAATAGCATGAGTGTAAGCATCATTATCTACCTCTCCTAGAAAAGAGTCAATGAATTATTCCCCTTCACGGAAGATAATGTCCAAGGTACAAAAGAATCGTCAAGAGGAAGGGTGGTAACAACGGTACCCTTACATAGTGGATGAGCAACCAACGAAAAAACATTTGTGGGAATGAACATAAAGTTTATCAAGATTAGGTTGATGAACATGGACAAAATAAACACTCAAACACACGAGGAGAAAGATGAGATATGTGGACGACACATTTGGTGGACAAACGAAAGATAGGAGAGGAATATTGTAGAGTATTAGAGGGGAGACGGTTAATGGGATATGTTGTAGTGAGGATGGCTTTGCCCCAATAAGACTTGGAAAGATTCATTGGAATAAGAAGGAATCTAGTAACTTTTAGGTGTTTGTTCTTACATTCAGCGACACGATTTTGGGTGGAGGTATTAATACATGTAATTTGATGAAGGTTATCATGATCGGTAAGGCAGGCGCTAAGAACACAACAATTGCGAACTACCTCCCCCCCCCCCCCCCATTGTCAGTATGAAGGAGTTAAATAGTATTATCAAACTAAGTGACCACCATTTTGCGAAAAACTTTTAAACAGTTAATGATGACACTCTTCCTTTCAATAAGTAAGCCCAAGTAGAGCCAAAAAACAATCAACATTGTCACAAATAACTAAAGATGTTAGTTATAACCGAGAACTGTAAACCGAACCAGAACCGGACCAAACGGTTCGTGAATTACTTAGGTTCCGTTTAAATTTTAGAATCGTAAACAATAATAGTCCAGGTGAGGTTTCTTCATTTTATTATCCGGACTGGAACCGAAACCACAACATAAATGTCTTGAGCAGTTTCTAAATTTTTAAACTTGATGCGGACCAGAACGGAGCAAAAATAACCCGCAATCCGTTTATTATTATTAGTATTTGTTTATAATATATATTTATTATTAAT
This sequence comes from Platanthera zijinensis, assembly GCA_039513925.1. Taxonomy (NCBI): domain Eukaryota; kingdom Viridiplantae; phylum Streptophyta; class Magnoliopsida; order Asparagales; family Orchidaceae; genus Platanthera; species Platanthera zijinensis. The sequence continues at coordinate 163,826,658 of CM077094.1, forward strand.
ATTATTATTTTTTATAATTTTAATAATATATATTTATTATTTATAGGACTTTACCCATGTTAGCCGCCTAATTGCAGCGATATTCAAATACGTATACACAGGCTACACGACATTAGGTCATTTTCCCGCTCCTCTACACCAAAGGCTTCCTTCTCGCTCTGCTTGCTCGATCGATGAAGGCTTTCTTATCTCCATTTCGACAGTGTTCGTTCTGACCTCTCTACTAAGGCTTCGGATCTACGTACAGAATTAGTGACTTCCTCGACTGGATTCTCCAAGACGATCTTCCGGCAGTGTTCGTTCTCTCCCTCATTATTAGGGTTTCAAATTTAGGGGCATTCGACAACCACCTGATGAGCTTATTTCTTCTGACCTTTCTGACTTCATCTCCTTCTCTTTCTCTTATTTCATTTTCTCTTCCTATTTCTTCAATTGTTATGGCGTTTTGTTGTTGCCACCACCTCGATCATAAATACGACTTTCCATTTCATTCTGCATTTCATGCTCAAGATTAATCTCATTTACAAACAGCGTACAAATAACTCATAGCCATCTTCCTTGACTTAACACTCAATTCATATTCATTAAATTGAATCTAAGGTCCTATTCATATGTCCTTTGCAATACTAGTACAACTTATTATCTAATCTAACTCATTGGGAGGATAGATTGTCAATGGATCTCCATCCATAGTGTTATATTTTGATGAAGGACCTGATTAACAGAAATTTTTAATTAAAAAAAGGTTGTTTGCCAATGGAAATTCTTGTTATAATTATCAAATTGTCAGTTTCTTTTAGTTTTTTTAATCTTGAATGTGCATATCTTTGTAGTGTTTAGTCGTTGGAATATCCAATGAGCTATTTAATTTGGCTGCTTGACAAGTAAAATTCATAAATGTTACAATTGTTATCCTTGTAGTCAAGGTGCATGTCAGTTTACTAAAATATTACCTATTTTTTTAATATTATGTGCACCAAATCAGATATTATTGCATGCAATATTTGTTTTAGTTCAATTTTAACATATTTAGACTTTACTATGAAATTATTGATCGAACCATTTGAATTCTGGTTTTCTCTTCAACTACACATTTTTTAAAAAAAAAATTTAATCTTTGTTGCATACGTCTAATGACTCAAATTATAGAGTTCTAAAATGATAAAAACTATGACACAAAATCGATTGGAACCAGACTGAACCGCATAGAACCGGACTGAACCGTTAGTGGTCAGTTTGGTTTTGGTTTTTATTGAACCGGAATCGTTGAAACGATGGTTCCAAAAAGTATGCGGAAACCAGAACCGGAACCGGTCAAACCAAAAAAGATTTTGGTTCTAATTTGAAAAACTGTTACCATAGTGGATCAGTTCACATTCTTAGTGTAACGCTACGGTCTACTGTGGATGCGCTCAATGTTGCAGATCTCGGATGTCGGGGACACGTCGGTTTGGGTTTTCATGTCAGTTTTTTATATATCGGAAAATTTCATATATTGGATTTTAATATTAAATTAATTATATATGTAATTAATTGTTATTTTTTAATTTTTATACATTTCACAGTACTACATATTTAATAGTCTATTAAACTTTTAGACATTAAAAGCTACAACCAGCGAGTCAACCGCAAGGCAGCCACCGTGCCTTGCTGAACTAATAAGGCAACAGGGCAGCCACCAACAACTAAACGGGTCATTGATTGCAACAACCCACAAGGCAGCAACCATGCTATAGCTGGAAAATAAGGCAACAGGGAGCAAGGCAGTAGGGAAGCTGGCCAATAAAGCAGTAGGGCGCAGGGCAACAAAACAGCATAGCAGCAGCTAGCACAACAACCAACACACAAAAAAATGTAGAGCAATGAATGAGAGGGGGAGGTAGGGAGAAGAATGCACCAGCCGAGAGAGTGTCGAGATCGAAAGCACCAGCGAGCTAGAGTGGGAGAGCACCAGAGAACCAAAAAGCTAGAGAGCACCAGCGAGCAGGGAGAAGAAAAAACCAGAGAGATAAAGTGCCGACAGAGCGCGAGATAAGGAGAGCACCAAAGAACCAAAAAACCAGAGAGCTAGAGAGCACCAGCAAACATGGAGAAAAAAGAACCAGAGAGATAGAGTGTCGACAGCGCGCGAGGGAAAGCTAGGGCAGGAGCGACGGGGAGAGCTAGGGCAGGAGCGACGGTGAGAGCTAGGGCAGGAGCGACGAAGTAAAATGAAATGAGTGGGGTCGGGGGGCGTTAAAACAGCGGAGTGAAATTAAATGAGGGGGATCGGGTTTAATAAAATAATAATAATAATAATAATAATTAAAAAAATTCCCGATTTTTTTGGACCGATATGTCGGTTAAAACCGACATATCGGCCCGTTATTTTCAAAACGCTACGACCAAATTTTAAAACGGTTTCGTAGCGTTTTACCTCACAAACTTTCATGTTGGCTGACATGTCGGACATGTCGGCCGATATCCACAACACTATTGTGCTACAGGACTACAGATAAGTGACCCCAACCCATCTCTAGGGATCTGTTTGGCCGCAACCGCTAATTCAAATGGCGGGTTGTTGAGGCTGGGGCTTTTTTATGTAACGCCCTGGTTTACAGTGGGTGCACTACAGCTCAGTTGGTGATGAGGACTAGTTTAGAGATCCCTTTTCTAGGATGTCTGAGGTTCAAGCCCTAGTCTCGACAACCCGTCATTGGAATTAGCGGGTACGACCAATCGGAACCGTGGAGATGGGTTGGGATCACTGGACTACAGACTTGTAGCGCACCCACAGGCCACAGTAGACCGGGGTGTTACATAAAAAAGAATGCCCCTGTCTTTTGTGAGTCCGCTATAGACATGTACACCAGTGACCTCAACCCATCTCTACGAATCTAATTGGCTGCAGTCGTTACTTCTAATGTCGAGTTGTTGAGAATAGGTCATGAACCCCCAGAGCACCTAGATAAGGGAAATCTAAACTGGTCCTCATCGCCAACTGAGATGCACTTTTTATGTAACACTCTGGTCTACTGTGGGTACGCTACAGGTCTGCAGATCAGTGACCCCAACCCATTTTCACGGATCTGATTGGCCACAACTGTTAATTCCAATGGCGGGTTATTGAGGCTGGGTCTTGAACCCCAGACCTCCTAGACAAAGGATCTCTAATTTGGCCCTCATCAGTTGATGATGAGGACCAATTTATAGATCCCTTCTCTAGGAGGTCTGGAGTTCAAGCCCCAGCTTCAACAACCCGCCATTGGAATTAGTGGTTGCGGTCAATCAGATTCGTGGAGATGGATTGGAGTCACTGGTCTGTAGACATGCAACGCACCCACAGTAGACTGGGTGTTACACTTAGTAGAACCGGAACCGGCCCGGAACCGTGAAAGCTCTACAAACAACGATGACCAAATTATAAAATTACATAGAAAAGTCGTCAAACATTCGTACGAATAAAATCAAAATAAAGCATAATAAGAGATGAAATATTACTCAAACAATGTCATACATGTTTAAATGTTCACAAATATCACAAACAAAATTGCTCATGGAGTTGGAAAACATAGGGCACATTTTGAGAAGATATTTGTAGAGAGGTGTTCGAGACATTGATGTCATCGTTGCACATCCTCAGAGGGGGGAGTAAGAGCACTACAAAGAGCATGTTAACTTGTTAAGCTTGTTGACCCCATTAGTTCCTACCACTACCAATACGTTGTTTCATTGTCAGATCCTGAAAAACATAACCATCTGGGTGGAATGTTACTGAAAAACTTAAGGATGTAGTCAAGCGACTAATTAATAGTAAATTGTGAGAAAATTATGGAACATGAAAAACTGATATGAGGAGCATGGAATAGGAACATAAGATTGTTCCTTTACCGGTGATGGAAGAAAATAAAATTCATTGGTTGGGACAAATATCGCAACCTAAAAGGGGTGTACGAGGTAAAATTTGTCGATGCTTCGGTCACGTGATCAGTCACACCAAAATCAAAGATCCATTCAGATTAGATTGTGGAATTTGATTGAAAGTTGAGATTACAGGAAGTCGTGAGGACAGCGGTGGAAGTTGTGTCATGAGAGCGTAGCAGGCGACACGGAACTTCAAACTCTTCAATGGAAAACCCGCTCGAGGGGAGCTGACCAAAATTTTCTCCTTGAGTATCAACAGTATGAGCAGTGAAAGTATTAAATGTTTTTTGAGTGCTAACCTCGTCCATGATCACCATTTCCTTTCGGCAAAGAAGAAAGATGAGGATGTACGTGAAAATAAGAGTCATAGACTTGATCCATTTTTCCACAATAATCGCACAACCGAGAGGTTGGGGCCATGTAGAAAGTCTGTGGCCAATGCCAACAAGAGCGGAATGATCAATCACCTTGTCGGAATTAAGAAAGCGATGGCTCCTCGTCACCTAAGAACATGTTGAATTCCTGAGGTTGGCGGTTCAGAACATGTGTGTAAACTGGGTCAAAGTTCATATTAAGGCTCATAAGAAAGACACGAAGACGGCAGCAGTCCTGCTTTAACTTTGATGTAAACTAAATTCTGAAATTGATTTTAAAGTTAAGTTTTGTGGCCCGTTTAAAAATTATGTGGCATAGTAAGACGCCCCGGGTTAAGAGAAACAATAAATTAGTCAAGGCTCCGCATAAAGTCACTAGCATGTGTTCGCATTCAGAAATATAGTTAAATCATCCACAAGCTTCTCAATAAGGAGCGACAATAGCGTTAACAAATTAACGACTATTAGGACTAAGGTTAAAAATTGGGTAAGCAAGCTATGAAAATTATTAAGCATTCACATGCATTCATGAAAAATGAACTAAGATTAATCGAGTAGCGAAATGAGGTGAGAGGCATGCCAATTAAGTGTGTAAATTGATGGTCCCTGCAGTGTGGGAGTGGAGATGGGGAAAGGGGCACCATGACTAATTCGGGATAGTGAGGAAGGCCTCTAAAAGGGAGGAACCGACCTGGTGAGCTCGAGAATGAGTCGGTGGGTAGGGAGCACGCTTTCGTCGGCAGCTGGTGAATAGACCGAGGTGGGACGGTCTTGACCTCGTCGAAGGGAGCAGCGACGGGTAGAGGAGGGGTTGTCGTGGCTGGAGGAGCCCTCTGTCAGAGTGTCAGTGGAGGCTAGCGGGGGGCTTGATAGTCAAGCGTCGGGGCGACGAACTGGACAGAGGCGAACGGCAATACCGAGCAAAGGAGAAGATTCTCTGCTTGGTTTCTATCCCGTCTCCCCTTTTTTAGGTAATTGTTATGTGCAAATCTATTTTGGATAGATGCAAACCAATTTTACGGGCAGACCAAAAAAATATATGTACAGCCTAAATTGTTATGTGCAAACCAAAAAAACATTCAAAATTCTTTAACAAAATATTCACCAAACGTTAGCATCAAAAAATTTTAATAGTTCTTCGCATTCATAATTACAAATTGTAGCATGGAGCAAAAAGTTTTTAAGTCATAATCAAAATCCTTCTTGAGTCATATTTTGTGGACTGAGCTATTGCATCTGCAATAAAAAGTGTAAAATATTTAAAACATGTAAGCTTATAAAATTCATATGTTTGTGTCTAGTCTATAGTACCTCTTGGCCCGACATAGTGTTTGAGAAACCAACCCTCAAACAAAAACTCAAACTGCAATACTTAAAAATATAAGCAATCGCTCAAACACAAAAATTGGAACTTCAAAATCATATAGAAATCCTAAAATCACCGTTAAGCTGGAAATGGTAGCATGAAGAATAGATTTAATCACCTTCACAATAGAATTAATTTTTAATTCTAATCTTACCTTGGTCTGCAACAAGTGGCAAGTGATGAAATCCTAGCGTTGCTCCTTGGCAATGCCTCTTGGGATTCCAACTCACTAATTATACCTTGCACAATCTTGCCACAGCGGAAATCAACGATCAAAAATCAAGAAATGCTTCAGAAACAAAGGCTCCGTTTGGCACGGTGGTGGCGGTTGTAAACGCATGGATTAAACTATCTTTCATTAAGAATCACCTAACAAACATCATCCGTTTGAACATAAAAGTGGATGAAGTTCATTAGGTGGGCGTTAACGAATGACAATTTAACCCCCCATGTTCATGACCGCCGCCATTGTGCCAAACGGAGCCTAAGTGTACCTGAACCCTGATAAAAAATGAACTAAAACAAACTGAATTTATCTCTCGGAAGTCTCGGGATTGGGAAGAATCAAAAATAAAAAATTGGGAAGAAATCATGTGGAACCGTTAAGCAGTGAAATGTGAGAAGCTACATATCCGTGTGAATACAGAACGAAGGAGAAGGACAGTGACCCAGGTGGGATAAATCTTGCCCTGGCAGATTGGACGGGCCCTCGGAGGGCTGAGCAGCGGCTAGGGTTTTTTCCAACTATGGGAGAGCAGGAGGCTGAAACTTGATGGTTGGTTTGCCCCTATCTTTTTTAATACATGCAACTTAATAATTTTTTAATATTTTTTATTTTAAAGTTGGTTTGCACCTATCCAAATTAGGTTTGCCCATAACAATTACCTTTTTTATTGTATTGGCTGACTTATAACGGGGAGAAGGGGATTACTTTTTAGTCTTAGTTAATGTTTTCAATGAACTTAATGGGCAAGGGGTTTCAAATGGCTAAAATAACGGAAAGGGGGCAGCCGACTATTTAGGTTGAGTAAGAGGATTTTTATGAGATTTTGGGAATAAAAGAGGGATTCCAAGAGTTTTGACATTAAACCTGAAATTAAGTAAAATTATTAACTTAAGGTATCAATTTCAGATTTAATAAAAATTTAATAATTTCATTTCTTGCTTGCCCAAAGTAACTCTATCTTTAATTTAACGGACCAATTTATTCAAAAACTTATTAGTCAGTCACACTAATAAATCGTACAATGACGTGATACAAAACACATCAATACACGGAAAATAAAGGACAAACTTACGCAACAACATATTATTTAATAAATGGGGTAAAATAAAGTAACGATGCAATTCATATTGCATCAATTCTCCCGGTGTTGAAGGAACTCGACCCCGTCAAGACGGTGATGGAACCTGTCACTGAATCATACAAACGATCTGAGTCATGCATTGCCTCCGCCTCGTCAAGGAAGATAGTCAAACAAAAAGACACATCATAGCAGCACAAGATCTGTAGCTTTCCTGAAAGGAACAAGAAACTCATCTCTATTGGAAAAATATAACTCCAACGATGAAATCAACCCAGGAGTTATAATCTTCCAAAGATCCTCGAAAACTGTTAGTCAAAAATCCATGCATCATATGTAATTTGTTTAATAAAAATTAGAGCTCTTAGGATATGAGTTCCACAAAGTGGGAAAGAGAGTGGGTTATGCTAGACACCTACGAGAGTGTACTATACCAAACCCAATCATCGTAATGCCATCGCTCGCGATAGTCCGACTAGCACTACAAATTTTGAAGTCGATCACAAATCTATCATTTAAAATCAACCAGAGGAATCCCTTGAAACGTGTGTCTCTATTGATGCGGAGCAGAGACGAGGACGAGTTTTGGTCCCGTTCAGGGCTAATTTGGTGACTTACCAAATATGGCATGACCTGATCGACGATCGGACTCCGCAGATGTGTCCGGATTCGCGTTGCGAATCGATTTGATATATTATTTTACTATGTTTACATTTATTTTGTTGTATTTTGTTAGTCTCACCTCCGGCAAATCATAGTCGTTGATGAGAGATGTCCTAATCATTGTTTTATTATAAATAGATGTGATAGAGGCTGATCTAGGGATTGCAGAATTTTGGAGAGCTTCTTCCCGGATTCCAGCAATCACCCCATGGTGCCGACGTCATGGAACCCTAGGTGACGACTCCTAGGTACCCAAACTCCTCCCCACGGTACAACCCATCCATAGCCTATTCTTCCTCCTCCCAAATCAAATTGTGCAAGCCCTGCAGCCCCAAAAAACAGCCGCAGTTTTCATGTTTCTTTTTCCTAGTTACTGTTTAAAAATGAAATTCCCTGTTCATGGGCTATAATTTTATTCTGGTGAAACTATTGGCCTGAAAGCCTCCAGGAAACCCACAGCAGGCCCTCAGGTTCTCTCTTCCAGCAGGACGCCTGTCTACCTCTTACCCATTCTTGTCAAGGCGACGCCTAGGCGTCCTGGCGCCCAATCCTAAACAAGGCGATGGGCGCCTTTTTTTTAAAAAAAAATATGGGAATAGACTGTGGTTTATATATAAACCGCAGTCTATTCTATTAGCCGAAATAAACTGCGGTTTATATATAAACCTCGGTCTATTATAGGGCACAGGGAATAGACTGCAGTTTATATATAAACCGCAGTCTATTCTATTAGCCGAAATAAACTGCGGTTTATATATAAACAGCAGTCTATTATAGGGCAAGGAAATAGACTGTGGTTTATATATAAACCGTAGTCTATTTCGTGTGCCCTATAATAGACTGCGGTTTATATATAAACCGCAGTCTATGATAGAATAGACTGCGGTTTATATATAAACCGCAGTTTATTCTATACAATAGACAACGGTTTTTATATAAACCGCAGTCGATACTATCTATTTTTAACCGTGAACCGTAAAAATCTCGTTTTACTTCGATCTTTTGGTTCTTACAGACGCTGCTCCTTGCGTAAAACCCTAAAGGCGATTTTGTTCAAGTTTCTGCTCTCCTTGAGTTCTTGCTCTCATTTGTTTCGATTTGAAGATTCTTCTTCGACAAATCTCATATTCTCACTTAGGTATATTTTTTCTTATGACATTTCTCAGTTTTGATCTCATATTCTCACTTTGGGTATAATGTCTTTATTATTAGTAGTAGTAAATTACTTTATGAGATGGTTTAGGTTAAATTACTCTGTGATACAAAGTTACTCTATATATTAGCTTAAATATTGCACTAACATACTAGCATAGTAACATAGTAACATATATATTTATATCATTATATGTGTGATATACTGATTGTGAGGTAGTAGCTCAATTTCATTGCTCTACTTTATGAATTTGGTTTAGGGTTTTTGGATGGTTTAGGTTTTTTTTAGGGTTTTCTTATTACAGAAAAATGGCTGATAAGAGCTCTTCATCAAAGTCAAGAAGAGGCTTTACGAAAATGAACGAATTGAATAAGCTTAGCTAGAGGGGAAAAAGATTTATATTTTTGTGAGTGATGATGGTCGCATTATTCCCGGGCCTGAGTCAACTAAATTGATGAGTTTTATGGAATCTCTTGTGAGGTCTTATGTGTCAATTACATTTGTTGCATGAAAGGAAATTGATAAACAAATTAAAGATTAAATATTGGCAGAATTAAATGTACGTAACTTTGTTTTCAATGATTAGTGATTAGTGATTATTGATTACATAACTGTGATGTTTTAGTTAATTTTTAATTGATATTGTCTATTATTTTCAGATTTATTTTGATAATATTGATGGTCTTCGCAAGTAATTATTGAAAGGCATACGTAAAAGTTGGAGAACTTGGAAATCCAAACTCTTTATCACTCATGTAAAAGATGTTGATTTGGAGCATCGATATAATGTTCTGTCAAGTATAGCTTTATTACTCCCGAAGACTGGAGAGTTTTTGTCGACCATCGCACCACTACAGAATATATGGTATGTGTTCTTAACTTCTTATTAAATTCAATGTTTTATATCATTTATGAGCCTCTAAAATGTCTTTCAGGCCATGACCAATGGCCCAGTTAGTCCTATACATATGACCTAGCTCACAAGCTGAGTACCATTTAGAGGCTCGTTCCTTTACTTTATCTTTATAACTTATAAGCAATCTAAGTATTAACAAATATTTATTTGTGTAGCCTGTAGGAGAAAAGTAAGGTTAATACAGAGAGAGCAAAAGCACAAAAGTCCTTTCATACTACTTCCAGAATGGGTTATTCTGGATTAGAAAAAATAATGATATTACTTGATTAGTTCTCTACATCTCTCTCGTATTTTTTATTGTATATATTAATTTTCTCTATAATTTAAATAATATTTTACTTTTATTTTATTGTCAAGGTTGAACAAGGGGCAGCTGCACCAATTTCATGTGCAGAGTTATGAAAAGTCGGTCATAAAAGAAAGACCGGTGAATACATTAGTACAGATGCAGCTGAGTTGGCATCTAAAATTGTAAGTTTAAATGTTTCATTTGTAAATTATCAATACTTCAATAGTAATATTGCTTGTGAAGTATAAATGTATAATTTATTATCTGTAATTCTGCATTAATTTATATTACTTATTTTAAGGACGAGTTTTCGAGCCAAGAGTCTCAGAGTACTGAAACAGTGTCACAGGGAAGAGATGACCTCCTTGCATCTGTTTTAGGCCAGGAATATCCGGGCAGAGTTAGAGTTGGTGGCAAAGTTTTCCACCATTACAAGTTTTTTCAAGACTGATAGGCGGAGCCAGAGGACATCAGTAGCTCGTATTGGAGATGTCGAAGCTATAGTCCAAGAAAGATTGAGTCGGCAACAACAATTATGGAGCAAACAACAACAAGAGCAACAACAAATATGAAGCCAACGAGAACAAGCGCATGAAGCCGAGATAAGTAGTACGAAGAATCAAATGGAAGAACTTATGCGCGTGTTTAGTGTTGGAGCTAGAATTGGAACTTCACAGGCTTCTCAGGTATTATTAATTATTATGTTTATATATTTAATTATTTATACATTTATTAAATGTTATGCTCTCTTTTTGTTGCGCAGCCGGAGCATGAAACCAGGTCAGATGAACCTGAGACATCAAATGACTTCATTGTTATGTTACCCAGTTTCATAACTAGGAAGATGAATGAAAATGAAGCAATAACTCTAGTATTAGATTCAACAGTATTTGGGGGTGTTGAATCAACAAGTACATACTTTGAAGTATCAGAGTTGTACGATTTTCTAAATTTGCAAAAAAAATGGAGTTAACATCATATATTTGCATGCATTGGGTGAGTACTGACTACTAACTATTGAGTATCAAATATTACAAAATTAAAATTTTTTATTAATATATAAATTGATTTTGAATTTACATATTTTATTGCAGGTACATAGATTCTCAATTAAAGAAATTTACATACAATAGATGTGTATATTTTCATAATCCAATAGTCATTTGTTATTTTGATGATATCTATGTCAAGGCTAATTCAAAGACGAGAGTTGATAATCTAAAAAATAGGCTTAGTCAACTCCAATCAGAATCTTTATTATTTTTGCCCTATCATAGATTGTAAGTATGAAGTATCTCTATATCAATGATTATTACCATTTTTAATTCTAGTTAAGTTATTAATTTTTTCATTTGTTTCACAAAGAACATTGAATGTTGGCTATTATTGATTATGATAATAATATAATTTATTGGTTTGATCCCCTAAGTCATGACATTCATGATGATATTAAAAATGTCATTTCAAAATAAGTTTATTAATTAGTTATTTACTTATTTTCTTATTTGGAGCTCAGATTTAACTATAAACTAATTTTTTTAATATTTTATGGAGCGCATTTAAGGATTTAGCAAAAGATCGACATACAAATTTTCGTAAACCAAAGGTTTAAAGTGAAAGTCGGTAAGTTATAGACTTATAGCCAAAATGAGTTTATGTATTCTAAATTTTTAAATATTTAAAAATTTGTAATTAAAATACTTACCGATTGTTTAATTTTTTAGTGCCCAATACAATCGGATAGTATTCAAAGTGGGTATTATATCATGAGCTACATGATTGACATAGTTGATGCTCTTAGAAGTGTGTCAATGACATCATTGGTAAGTTAAGTGCACGTAGATTAGTAAGTGATAAATTGATAATAATTATGTTGAGTTAATTTTAACCTTTTTTTTATTGCAGGTCTATAATGGAGTGAAACAATTTTTGCCGGAGAAAATAGATAATATTAGAATAAGATTTGTACTTATATAATCAATAATTGTGTTTGACTAACTTCATATTTGTAGTCTTGACTCTTGTATAGAAGTAGAAGTGTAGAACAAATGAAAATTAACTTCTTTACTCTTGTTAAATGACAGCAGTCTTTAATTCTTTATAGTTTATACTTTAAATAATCTTTAAATTGTTCTTTGTGTAGAATAATCGCAGATTGCAATTCATTTGATAGTTCTAAAAATTGTTCATTGTGATGATTTTTTTAGCTAAAGAGTTAAGATTAGTTGGTTATTTCATTGTCTAGACCTAACTCTACAATCTATAGGTCATGTTGGTGAAAGATGGAAGACCAAAACAACAACAGTCTTGCTCCATCCATTGATAGCAATGACCTTGATCCCAAAACAGATCCTAAAAGAAAAACAAAGTCAAATGATCCCGGTTGGAAATATGGTCATTGGCCCGATATAAAAGATAAAAATACAGTTAAATGTAATTTGTGTGATACATTGATAAAATGTGGTATTAAAAGGTTGAATCAACACTTATGCGGCGGGTATGGAGATGTATCCAAGTGTTTTAAGATTACTTCTGAAATAGCAGCTGAGATGTATTCAGCTTTAAATGGTAAAAAAAGGACAATGTGCATCTGACTGCCTGATGATGACAATGAGAGTGAACAAGAAGGAGAGCCAACAGGATCACATAATGTATCTCTGGCATTATCTACTGTCAAATCGTCATTTGTCCCAAGTTCTGGGACAAGTGCAAAAAAGAGAAAAAGTAATTCACTTGCCACAAAAAAGGGGCCCTATGGATGCTCATGTGAGGCGTGCTCCTGAAGATGTAGTAGATGATAGACGTGCTAAAGGCGCGTCACAAACTACTATCGAGAGATGTTTTAGGTCACCAGAAGAAAAAAAAAAGTTGATAGTTATGTTGTTGATTGGTTCTATGAGTGTGGAATTCCATTCAATGTTGCAAAGGCACGAAGTTTTGAAGTCATGTTTGAAGCAATTGGACGGTATGGGTCTGATTATAAATGTCCTAGTTATCATGATTTGAGAGTCTTATTGTTATCGAATATAAAGGATAAAGTTAAGGCGATGAAGACAATTTATCAAACGTACTGGAGGAGATATGGTTGCACACTTATGTCAGATCGTTGGACAGACAGGAGAGGGAGACATCTGATCAATTTCTTTGTCAACTATCCAGAAGGATTCTATTTTATGGGTTCCGTAGATGCATCCAGTCATATTCAAGATGCTGCAATGTTAACCGAGTTGCTTGATTGTAAGATTAGAGAGATAGGAGCTGAGTGCGTTGTTCAGGTAAATTTTTTAATCTCACATTCTCACTAATTTTCATATTTCAAGTTAATAGTCTACAAGACTACAACTTTATTAAAATACAAATTACAAAATTATGTTGTATGTCTTGTATCATGCAGATGGTGACTGACAATGCTTCCAATTACAATTTACAAGCCAGCTGGTAAAATTTTAATGGAGAGAATACCAACATTATTTTGGACTCCGTGTGCAGCTCATTGTATTGATTTTATGCTAGAGGATATACGCAAGTTAAAACATAACAAAATTGTTATAAGAAAGACAAGGATGATCACAAATTTTATCTACAGACACACTCATTTACTTGATGCAATAAGGACTACTATAGGTGGTGATCTAGTGCGGCATTCAGTGACTATATTTGCAACATCATTCCTTACTCTACAAAGTGTGCTTGAGAATGAGGAGAAGCTGAGATTATTCTTTGTGTCGCCTTTGTGGAATGCCGCTAATTTGGCAAAAACTGAAGTCGGAAAATAAGTTGTTGAAATAATACTTTCAACGATTTTTTGGAATGGAGTAAGAGATTGCTGAAAGGGAGAAAGCCACTGATTGTTGTTTTGTGATTAGTAGATGGAGATGAAAGGCCGGTTATGCCTGAAGTATATGTGGCAATAGAAGAAGTTAAACAAAAGATCAAAGATCATTTCGATAACAAAGAAAGAATATTTAAGAAGATTATTGACATTGTTGAAAATAGGTGGACAAATAAAATGGAGCAAAAGTTGTACAGGACGACTTTGTTTTTAAATCCAAGCAAATATTTTGAATACAAGAAAAAACATAATGATGATGTCTGGAAATTTCAATCAATGATCTTATTGCAAGACTAGTGTCCGATCAAGAATTGCAAGACAAGATTGCAGAGCAAGGCACTAACTACAAAGCATCTCGAAATAGTTTTGGAAAGCCTATGGCTATTAGGCAACAAACCACCTTAAATCCAAGTAAGTATTGATTAACTTTTTCTTTTTATTAAATTATTTATATGTCAGATAATTTATATTTGTCTTAAATGAATAGTGGATTGGTGGGGTGCACATGGAGGACCGAATGTTGACCTTACAAATGTAGCATTGCGCATACTTGGCTTATATGGTTCTTCTTTTAGTTGTGAGGGCAACTGTAGTACTTTTGAGTTTGTAAATACTAAGTATACAAATATTTAATATAAAAATAAATATTTTTATATTGACTAATAAGTTTTCATTTATCTTGATTCAGATTCACACCAAGAAAAGAAATAGATTGGAGCATCAAAGGCTTAGTGATCTTGTATTTATCCAATATAATCGCCGTATACAAGCACGATTCCAAAAAAGGCGTGAAAAGGGAAGAAATTACAACCCTTTAGTGCTTGATGAGTTAGATTGGAGTAGTGAGTGGATGATGAACAAACCAGAGGATGCACTAGTTTTTGGAGATGATAATCTCGCATGGGCAACTGTAGAGAGAGTTATTGGAACTGAGACTCGAAATTTACGAAATTGAGCTGGAACTAATCCTCAACTATTGGATGAAGAGGATGAAGATTTCGATCATTTTTACTTTGCCAATGATGATGAAAATATTGAAGATAATTATGGGCAAAAGACAAGTACCTCAAACCAACCAAGCACATGCAATGCAAATGACGACTTACTAGATGATGATTCTAGTTGATCTTTTATGATTTTTTAGAATTTTTTTAAAAAAACATTATCCATGCTAATACGCTATTGTGCATTGGATGAAGACATTTTGGATTTGACCACAATACTGTACTATCAAGTATCAACTATGAATTTTTTGTGTTCCCTTTTCTGTTATTGCTCTAGTCTGTATTCAAGATTTCAACTACTGAAAGGCATTGTTTTTTCTTACTGCTAAGTGCTAACTGCCCATATATCAGAAGCTACTGCTTAATGCTATGAAGAAAAAATCTGTGTGGCTGTGTGTTTGTATTTGGTAGTTTGGTAGATTGACATTGATTTTTCTTACTGCTAACTTCCCATATATCAGAATTCAGAAGCTACTGTTTACTGCTATGAAAAAAAAAATTGTGGCTGGGTGTTTGCACTTTGTATTTGCCTATTTGATAGTTTGGTAGATTGACATTGATTTTTCTTGCTGCTTACAGCTATGAAGAAAAAATCTGTGTGACTGTGTGTTTGTATTTGGTAGTTTGGTACATGGTAAACATTCTTTTTTAAGTTAAAAAAAAGGAGGTTTAGATAGCGGTTATTATAATAACCGATGTCTAAAGTCGGCAGGCAGGCTTTAAGACAGTGGTTATTATAATAACTGCCGTCTATAGACGACTATAGACTGCGGTTATTATAATAACCGCAGTCTATAGTCTGCAGATTTAAGACTATAGTTATTATAATAACTGCAGTCGATATTCTTATAGACTGCGATTAGCATTATAACCGCCGTCTATAGAATGTCAACTATAGACGGCGGTTATTATAATAACCGCAGTCTTAAAGCTGCAGACTATAGACTGCGGTTAGAATAATAACCGTCGTCTATAGAATGTCAACTATAGACGGCGATTAATATAATAACCGCAGTATTAAAGCCTGCAGACTATAGACTGCGGTTATTATAATAACCGCAGTCTATAGTCTGTTTTTTTAAAATAAATTGAGTAAATTGGCGGCTTGCGACTTGCTCGTCTTGTGGTCGCCTAGGCGTCCGCCATGTCTCCTAAGCGTCAAGGCGCCCGGCGCTCGCCTTGGTTCGCCTTGACGTCGTGACAAGAATGCTCCTACAGTCCTACCCAACCACCTGGCAGCCCATGCTTCCTCCGATCGGCCTCCTCCTTCACTCCCCTTCGTGGATCCACTTCCCCTTGCTAAAGCAATCCCGATCCGGACTATCCAGCCCGGATCCATTATTTCCACCACCCGTTCATTATCCCCATCACTCATATTTCCTCTCTTAGCACAGATCCGCTCCCAAACATCGGATCCATCCATCCCCCGCCCGGATCTCCACCTACGTGGTCGGATCTATCAATTTCCGGCCCGATCTCGCCATCCACCGTCGAGGACAGCCACCGCCATTATTTCCACGCTGTCGGCTCCACTTTCGATCGCCGATCTACGCATCCAGCTCCGGAATCTTCAATGCCTCGGTCAGTCCGCTACTTTGGTGAGTCTCTCGTTGTATTGGAACATTTGATTTGACATTATTATTGATTGATTATCGTGCTTTGCTTAGATTCGTATTGGTAGAAAATTGTTGCGATCTGATTATAATTTGCAGGTGGGACCAATTCGCCTCACGCTTAGCTTGGGCCCTTCGAGCGGAGGAAAGCCATTACGTAATTGCTAAATTGAATGATGTTCTTTGTTCTTTAATTATTTTGTGCGGTTAATATTTTCATTGCTCTGAATTATTCGTCGTCGTCAATGACGGTTGCATTGCATTCAGGACAGGGCTTGTGTGTCGCATTTGCATTCTGTCCCTAGTAGCCTTGGTTTTGTACACCCCCATAGCCTACTCTACATCAATTGGTATCAGAGTCAGGTTTGGGCCACATTTATATACGTAGTGGTAGGTTTTAAATAGTCTTTGGATTCATTTATGTCTAGTTATCATTGTCGTTCGTCTCCTCAATCTGGGCATCCTGAGTCTACCTATTCCGACCTCATAAAGCCCCTTTAGAGAAACCTTCATGTTATCATTATGATTATCATCGTTCCCCGTACATCACTCCTAGAGATCGTGTCGACCCCTCGCCACAATTCCATTATGCTAGAGGCGATCACTACGACGAGAGGTCATCGCGTCTTCATCATTAAACTCTCTGCGACTTCATGATAATAGAATTGAATATCGTTCAGGTCATCGCCGCTACACATCTCCTCTATGAGAGGAACCTGGGTTTGGATATGAGCGACCTCCACTGCACGTTCACAGGGCCCATACGCACCCACGAGCACAATCTGATTATGTTAGGAACTACAGTCTAGAAGATCCTCAGGAACCCTATAGAGATCACCATCGGCAGGATCACAATACATGTAAGACCCTCCTAATGTTCCACCAATAGAGTTACCTGAGACTGAATTTCTACGATTAATTCTTGACCGTTTCGATCTCTTATAAACTCAATTTAATCATATAAGATCTACATTACAAAGAAAGCCTATGGATTTGGGTCAAGCCACCTATGTGGCGAGTAGTGCTCCCATCGAGATAAGAGACTCGACACTTGGTTTTGATCCTTCTCAGTTTGATGAGATTCAGTGTTCTTATGACCTTGAGGTTGAATCTGATCATGACCTTATGCTACAGATGGAGAGTGATACTAGCATGACTAGTGAGCGTGGTCACGTGGGTGAGGATGAGCGACCCAATAACGTTGTGATGGTATACTCATCCTTTTCACCTCACCTAGACCTAATGTCCCCTTTGAACAGAGGCACGGTTCTCGACACTATATCGATTGACCCACACTTGTGTCTGGGCACCCCTACTCTTCCCTTAATACTATCTCGAGTCACTTCAGTACTGAGAGTCGAGAGTATAGTGTTGACTTCATAGTGGCTAAATGTGTAGGGTTTTAGCTTGTATCGTTGTATATGAAATATCTAGGTTGTATGGATGGAATGTTCTTTACAGATGTGGACTTTTCGTACAATTCGGGGAAGGCTATGCCAAAATTGCCTCACGCATACCCGTGCTGAATTCCGGCACACGTGTGCGTCTTTTTCTCCCTTGAACTGGAAAAAAAGTGGCAATCTGAATTTGGGCGAGCGATCGCACGCCCATGGGCACGCGTGCAATTGCACGTGCGCGGTCATTTTGTGCTATCAACGCTAATTTGGGCGATCTGAAATTGTGTGTGCATTATTTTCGTACACCCATGCGCACGCGTGTAAATGGGCGTGCGCAATTTGGCGCCCAGTCATTTCTCTTCCTGATGACCTTTCGCACGGGCATGTGCTTTGGGTCGCACGCCCGTGTGCCCTGTTTAAATATATATGTGCAACACGCAGACTTCCGTTGGATCGACGCTTCGAGCATCATTTTTCCGCCATTTTCGACTTGGAGCTCCTCTCCAAGATAGGGCTATTTAATCCAGAGATCCTCCATCATCAAAAGCTTGAAAGCAGAGCTATTTTCCATTATATTCTCCGCAAAGCAAGGAAGGGCTCGAGAGAAACGTGGATGGCATGGACCATCAAAAAGACGGGAAGATTAGGAGGTGGTGACAGCTCTCCCGAATCCCGGAGGCAACCGATGAACGTGTGAAGGACACGGCTTGGCAACCTAATGGATTCCTTCCATTTCTACAACAAAGTCGGATCGTTGTTTGTATTTCTCTCTTTCTCCTCTGCCACCTAGTATTTGTGGTAGGAAATCTCTTCTATTTTGATGATATTGCTTGTATGAACTCACTTTAATTTTTAATGCACTTTTTTGAAGTTTCTTGGAAGCTATATTGTGTTCATGCATTGTATCTGGAGTCTCTTGTTTGGATAGTTGTTATAGGCCCTTGTGTGATTAAGTTTGGTGGAAGAAATTGAAGAGGTGTCGCCGACCCTCACCGACATTCTTAATTGAGTGAAGCGGTGACGGCGACCTGCACTTGAGCTTGTGCTTGCAAAGCTGTGTCGGCGACCCGCATTTCCTTTTTATGCACGTAGTGTTAGACAACCAACGTTTTTAGTGTATTTCGACTTTTACAACTAATTTTTGGAAATAGCGAAGCAATCGCAGTGTGTTCCTTGAAGAGATCGATACTCGGGGAGATACTTCGCATTTTATACTACTTGTACGACCAGTGCACTTGCCGTAATCGCATCAACCAACGACGGGTGGAGGGGTCGCCGAAGTCGGAGGAGCCCTCTTACCGTGGCGGCTGGCAGGGGGGCTTGATTGTCAAGCGTCGAGGAGGCGATCTGGACAGAGGTAAGCGGGCAATACTGAGCAGAGAAGAATATTCTTTGCTCGATTTCTATCTCGTCTCACCATTTTTTTATTGGACCAGCTGACTTATAATGGAGAGAAGGGGGGTTACTTTTTAGTCTCATTTAGTTAGTGTTTTAAATGAACTTAATTGACAAGGGGTTTCAATTGTTAAAATAACAAAAAGGGGGAAGCCGGCTGTTTAGGTTGAATAAGAGGACTTTTAGAAGGTTATGCGAATAAAAGAGGGATTCCACGAGTTTTGATATTAAACCTGAATTTAAGTAAAATTATTACCTTAAGGTATTAATTTCAGATTTAATAAATATTTAATAATTTCATTTCGTGTTTGCCTAAAGTAAACCTAGCCATAATTTGACGAACAAATTTATTCAGAAACTTATTAGTCGGTCACACCAATAGATCGTATAAATGATGTGATACAAAACACAACAATACACATAAAAATGAAAAACTGCACGACGACATGTGCTACATATTATTTAATAAAATCCGGTAAAATAAAGTAATAATGCAATTCAGGCTGCATCAATCTGCAAAGCACGATCATCGGCAATACATGATGGAGTAAAATCCTCAAAATAGTCAAGTTCTTGGTAGAAGTGATGTAGGGTAGGCTAGTGGTGGTCGGAAGCTAGGACTCTACGTGTAGGTGCGGGGGATGTGCTAATGCAACACCTAAATGCAATGCGACAGTCGGATGACGACAACAATTAATTTAAGCAGTGAGAATTAACAACACCACGCAGTTAATCAAAATAAAGAAGCAATTAAATAATTTTAGCAATTTGGCAACGGCTTTCTCCGCTCGGAGGGCCTAAGGCAAGCGGTGGCGAATACTTCCACAGACAATTATTAGCATAAAGGAAACAACTGCTACATAACCATAATCGCAGCACAATATAGATAAACAACCAAATGAAAATGTCAAGTTACAGAACACAATACCACTAATACTCCCGACGTAGTGGGCTGATCCAAGGCGATGGAGGATTTGAAGGGTCGGATGCAAAACAAGCGATCGGAGGTGGAACCGGTGGAGCGGTGGCGGTGAGGTGGCTGTCCAAGGCGGAAAACAGGAGAGACGGGCCAAAAATGGAAAGATCCGGCCACTAGGGAATAGATCCGGGCGTAGGTGGATAGATCCGGTGTTTTGATGGCGGATCCGGGATACGGGAAGAGGAATACGGAAGAAAATGATGGATTGGATGGTGGTAGTACTAGATCAAAATAGATCTAGGGTTTTCGGAGCGGTGGGAGGTGGATCCACGTAAGGGAAGACGGAGGGAGGGTCGGCTAAGGCAAATATACCCTTGGGGGGTGCTGGACTGGTTGTTGTAGCGGAGGAGGGAGGGCGGTGGAAAGGGGAGCTAACGGCCTGTAGAGGGGAAGCAAGGAGGCGGTGGCCAGGAAGGGGGGGTTACTGTTCAAACTATAGGGATGAACAGTAATTTGCATAAATGAACAGTAACTTGCTGTGAAATCTGGGTTGCTGGACTGCAGGGAAACGCTGGCCGTTTGGGGGTTTTCGGTGGCTGAAAATGAAGGAGGAGAGGGGGAAAATGATGGTGGGGGTAGGGGTTACCTTGGGGAGGAGTTTGGCGGCCTAGGAGTCGTCACCTAGGGTTCCACGGCGCCGGCACCGAGGAGGGATCGCTGGAATCCGGGAAAGCTTTTCTCCAAATTCAACAATCGCCTCAAATCAGCCCCCTAGCATCCTATTTATAAGAAAACACAAACTAGGGCATCCACATCAACGGCTATGATTGGCCGGTGGGTTAGCCCTTTAAAATACATCAAAATAAACTCAAAAATATAAAGTAATATAGCGTTTTGACTCGCAGCGACGTTCCGGACGCAATCGCGGAGTCCGATCGTCGATCCGGGCGCGCCAAATATGGAAAGTTGCCAAATCAGCCCCGAACGGGCCCAAAACGCGTCCTCGTCTCTGCTCCGCATCAATCTCCCCGGCTTGAAAGAATTCATCTCCCGATGAATAGGGATCAAAATTCTCTCGCTGCATGCCGGGTAAAACTCGAAGAAGTCCACCAGAGGTCGCCCAAGTGTCGTTGCTGGAAAGTGTTCTCGCCGATCAACTCCCCCTGACTGAAAAGATGTCATCTCCGGTGAATGGAGACGGACGTGCTGAAGTCGAAGTCCAGGGGCAAATCGATCAAGCTCTGCTGCAAGTACCCAAGAGTCACCAACGTCTGTAGTGGGAATGCACTGGTGGAGTCTGGTCTCCATGAAGCTCTCAACGCTCAACTCACGAGTGGTGGATCCCGGTGCGATCGGTGATGCCTGCGGTGAAACCAAAGAAGACGAGTCCCCAGGTGGGTGGAGGTCAACAATGGGTGAGGACGTATGAGGGTGATATGGTAACGACAGTGGGGGTGGGGGTGGCTGGGCATCTCCACTGCTCGGGTCCACATACTCATGAGGTTCATAGTATGGAGTCAGATCTTCAACATTAAACACATGGTGTATTCCCATACTGGCTGGGATGTCAAGTTGGTAGGCGTTGGTCCCAATACGAATAATAATGGAGTACGGACCCATTCGCCTCGCGCTTAACTTCTTGGCAGGCCCCGAAGGGAGCCTCTCAGAGCGGACTCGCATCATTACCTTCTCGCTTACATTAAATATTTGCTCTCGCCCTCGCTTAACTGCATGGGCTTTGTAATTTTCATTGCTTGTTAATATTTGTCGGCGGACTGACTCATGCAAATCATGCAAATGCTGTGCAAATGACTCAGCAGACTCATGCAGGTAATGCAAATGATGTAAAGACAACATGATAGACACGGTACACTCCTTATAAGAAAATTTATTAATGCCTGAGATGTCTCTCAAATGTGGTGGCCTATCAGGAGGTTCTTTCGGTGGAGTGTAGACAAACTCATCTCGTATGTGACGAGTGCTCAGATGTCCGTGAGAGACAAATATACTCAAATACGGGCTCGTAAAGAGCCAAATTTCTCTCGGGGAACGTAGCGCATCAGGTGGCTCCTCAGGAGGTGTGTAAGAAAAGTCATCACGAAGGAGACGACCACCTGAGTGAAAATCGTGTACACCGACTAGAAGTCGTGACTCTAAAATATGGTAAGCGTCCCAGACAAGAAAGAACTCATCGGGTGGCTTAGCGGGTGGCGTGTCCCAAAACTCATCCAGAGTGTGACGCGTCATAAGGTAGGTCCTCACAATTTGAGTATACTCAAGTGGACTCAAGGAAGGCCCTGCATATGTCATGCTCCACTCAAGGTCCCGTCTCTGGGGCAAGGCCAGAGATGATAATGAAAGAGGCATCATACCTGAGTGGCTCACCCAAGTCTCAACCTCACCAAGATGTAGCGGATCATCAGGAGGCTCAACAGGGGGCTCGTCATAGGGCTCATCACTAAGGTCAAGGTCATCCCGATGAGTACCATCGAAAGGGGTAGTGTCCCTGTGCATGAGTGACATAGACACTACGAGATCAACATCAGGATCTGAGCACTCAGTCGTAACATGGCTCAGGGTAATGCCAAGGGAAAAGCGGCATGGACCTACACTCAAGAATGGGTCTGCGGGTGCGGTGTCAAGACATGAATCTAGGGTATGAGAGTTGATCAACCCCGGACATGCCAAAAGTGAAGGTGTGGGTAAGGTGCACAACACTGCATACTCAATAGGTCGCTCAGACTCATCCTCCGTCGGGATCACAAGAGACCTGTCAGAAACAAGAGATAGATCACTCACTGGGCTAAGCACCTCACTGGGGTGGGAGCAATCCGCATCAGGCATCGTGGTGTCCTCAATAGGGGAGGGACTCGTACTGCGGAGGTCAAGGAGAGAATCCCATCGACCAGCTCTTGCGGATCTCAAGGACTGTTCATAGCGGAGGGCGAGCTGATATGTCTGCTCGAGGGACTTCGAACTGTGATAAGCCACCTCAATACGTATATCAGATCGAAGTCCAGACCGAAATCGGGTGGTGGTCATGGCTGGGTCCTCTCGGATATCACTTCTCACAACCAACTCATCAAAACGATCCCTATACTCAGCGACAGACATAGGTCCTTGCTGAAGGGAAAATAATTGGTCGAGCAAGCGACTCCGATATGATGAAGGCAGATA
Source organism: Platanthera zijinensis (assembly GCA_039513925.1). NCBI lineage: Eukaryota > Viridiplantae > Streptophyta > Magnoliopsida > Asparagales > Orchidaceae > Platanthera > Platanthera zijinensis. Next base: position 163,849,963 of record CM077094.1, read on the forward strand.
CCTCTGACACAAAATACGCTTCATGCCCACCCAACTCGTGACACGATGAAGACGATCTCGCTCGCGAGTCCTCTCTACGCTAGACCAATATGCTCTCGCCTGATCTAAAAGCCTAAGTTTCGCAAACTTGATGCGACGCTCACCGAATAATTCAAAATAATCGAGATAATACTCAATATCCACGAGCCAATAACTAAAAAACTCGGGACTCGATGAGCCGTCAAAGGAAGGGGAAACTGTACGAAACTGACTCTCAAGATCTCTCTCAAAGTGAGGATCCTCAAAATAATCATCCCTAAGGTAATCGGGGCGAGTCGAAGGATCAACACGATCCGCTCGCGTGCAAGTATATGAGCGACGACAATTATCATACTGATCGTCTCTGCCATAGTGAGGTTGTGTCGGTGGGTTTACACGATCTCGGAAAGTGGTGTGCCGCAGACGATAATAATCATCGTGATAACGTGAGGATTTCTCCGAAGTCGCTCTATGAGATTGAGTATAGGCGGACTCCAAATCTCTCAAGAGAGGAGAGGAGCGACGCCGATAATTAGTCATGGATAAACCTAAAGACTCTATATGGCCTACCATTACAAAGCATGCAAATGGCCTAACCTTGACCTCTGATACCAATTTGATGTAGGGTAGGCTAGTGGTGGTCGGAAGCTAGGACTCTACGTGTAGGTGCGGGGGATGTGCTAATGCAACACCTAAATGCAATGCGACAGTCGGATGACGACAACAATTAATTTAAGCAGTGAGAATTAACAACACCACGCAGTTAATCAAAATAAAGAAGCAATTAAATAATTTTAGCAATTTGGCAACGGCTTTCTCCGCTCGAAGGGCCTAAGGCAAGCGGTGGCGAATACTTCCACAGACAATTATTAGCATAAAGGAAACAACTGCTACATAACCATAATCGCAGCACAATATAGATAAACAACCAAATGAAAATGTCAAGTTACAGAACACAATACCACTAATACTCACGACGTAGTGGGCTGATCCAAGGCGATGGAGGATTTGAAGGGTCGGATGCAAAACAAGCGATCGGAGGTGGAACCGGTGGAGCGGTGGCGGTGAGGTGGCTGTCCAAGGCGGAAAACAGGAGAGACGGGCCAAAAATGGAAAGATCCGGCCACTAGGGAATAGATCCGGGCGTAGGTGGATAGATCCGCTGTTTTGATGGCGGATCCGGGATACGGGAAGAGGAATACGGAAGAAAATGATGGATTGGAGGGTGGTAGTACTAGATCAAAATAGATCTAGGGTTTTCGGAGCGGTGGGAGGTGGATCCACGTAAGGGAAGACGGAGGGAGGGTCGGCTAGGGCAAATATACCCTTGGGGGGTGCTGGACTGGTTGTTGTAGCGGAGGAGGGAGGGCGGTGGAAAGGGGAGCTAACGGCCTGTAGAGGGGAAGCAAGGAGGCGGTGGCCAGGAAGGGGGGTTACTGTTCAAACTATAGGGATGAACAGTAATTTGCATAAATGAACAGTAACTTGCTGTGAAATCTGGGTTGCTGGACTGCAGGGAAACGCTGGCCGTTGGGGGGTTTTCGGTGGCTGAAAATGAAGGAGGAGAGGGGGAAAATGATGGTGGGGGTAGGGGTTACCTTGGGGAGGAGTTTGGCGGCCTAGGAGTCGTCACCTAGGGTTCCACGGCGTCGACACCGAGGAGGGATCGCTGGAATCCGGGAAAGCTTTTCTCCAAATTCAACAATCGCCTCAAATCAGCCCCCTAGCATCCTATTTATAAGAAAACACAAACTATGGCATCCCCATCAACGGCTATGATTGGCCGATGGGTTAGCCCTTTAAAATACATCAAAATAAGCTCAAAAATATAAAGTAATATAGCATTTTGACTCGCGGCGACGTTCCGGACGCAATCGCGGAGTCCGATCGTCGATTCGGGCGCGCCACATATGGAAAGTTGCCAAATCAGCCCCGAACGGGCCCAAAACGCGTCCTCGTCTCTGCTCCGCATCAAGAAGCGTTTGAACTCAGAGAAGTAAGATGCAATACTAAAAGAATCTTGTTTTAGTTCAAGAAAACATTGAGTAAGCTCATACACATTTGTAGAGAAACCAAACTGAGAATAAGTCTCTCGTGTTGAGTCCAACTCTCTAAGGAAAAATCCATAAGCATGTAGTTATGCTAGACTAAGGGAGATTCAGTGGAGATGCCATGAGACCACAAAGGAGTTGTCAGCATCCCAATTTATCCATGAGGGCCCTGGTGGTTGAACCATAGTCCCATCAAAGTACTCAAAGAGTTAATGACTTTGAATGGCACAATCCAATGCTCGGGACCATTCAACATAATTCGTGTCATCCAAAGGCACGGTAGTAATCCGAAAAGAGCAGAAGGGACCATGAGTCCATTGATGGTCAATGTCAAAGGGAGTTTGTACAACTATATAGGCTTTGAGCACTTGAATCTAAGGAGACCAATAAGAACAGAGAAATAGGGTTTAAACAAAGTCGAGAGGAACTCGCACAGTAGGACCCAATATAAGGGTGGATTGTGAGTTCGGTTCACACGGAGAGGGGGCATGGTGCAGGAAGCGAACACGGAACACGTGGGGAAGGAATCTCGTAAGAGGGAACATGATGCAGTGGCAGGTCGACACAAAAGGGATTTCTAAATGCAAACCTAATTGCGATGATGTGAGTGGAAGTGCACAAGTAGTCTGTAACAGGATAGCAGCGGGTAATTAATTATTTTAAATGAAACAGCAGGGCACATGCAATTGCAGCTAATTGCTTAAGGAGAACAAAATATCAGATTTCACAAACGATAGAGGCGCTAATAAATTCAAGGGGCACAGAATACATCCTGCAAATTTAACGACGAACGACTACTAACACAATAAGAAAATAATCCACACAGTACGAGATTTAGCAAAATAAACAACAATAATAAGACAAGAACTTTATACCACGAGATGCATACGTAGGCGGCGGTCGTGGCGGTTGTTGACGAGCATCCAAAGTTACGGCGATATGGGGGATGATCTGAAGTGGGTCCACGACAGGAGGGATGGGGATTCACTGTGTCCGGCAGTGAGGTGGGGAAGGAGGAGTGGCGGAGGCACGGCTGGACTGGTTTGCGGGCCTGCTGTGGCCGGACGGGAAGAGGGAAGTGGTGGATGCAGGAGTTGCGGTCTTGGGGTTGCGGGTTTGCTGTGGCCGGACGGGAAGAAGGAAGGGGTGGAGGCGGGAGTTGCAGTTTAGGGTTGCGGGTTTGTTGTGGCCAGACGGGAAGAAGGAAGTGGAGGAGGCGGGAGTTGCAGTTTAGGGTTGCGGGTTTGCTGTGGCCGGACGGGAAGAAGGATGGGAGGAGGATTAGAGGCATAGGCACAAGGAGAGATGAAGGTGGTGGTGGGGCTTACCGGAGAAGAGGATGGAGGCGAAGGATGTCGGCGTCGCACCGGGACAGCGGGAAGGAGTCGCACCTTCAGGGACCGAGCGGTTCCATAAATTTTCTTCCAAACCATCGATGCTTTTTCCCCCAAACCGCCGAGTATAAATACCCTAAAATGAGAACCGCCGCCTATAGTGAACCGCTGCTAGTATAACTCAAATAAAACCACCCCGATCGGATGGCTAGGATTGTTTGGGCCGATCGGGGGTTAAATACATCTCAGAATAAAAAACATAAAATACGAAAATGACTAGAAACAATAATTCGGGAGCGACCATGGGCTCCGATTGCCCGTCCGGGCAGCGGATCACCGCCTCCTGCGGGAATATACGCGCGTCGGTCGTGGCGCGCCGTCAACCTGCCGCATGGTGGTGATTCCATGGCGGAGAGCTGGTTGGGGTGTACGGGCCGCGGCCCTAATGAAAGTCGTCTGGTGCTGACTCCTGGTGGGACTCCAGGGTGGCGGGCGGGTGTGATGTCTGTCCCGCAACATAAAAGCTCGAAGGGTTTGTGAACTCTGAGAACAAATCCGAAATCGAGTGTCTTGTGGGACACCGGATTCAGCAAGCTCGAGCAGTTGCGGGATCAATGTGAGGACGACGACTCATGAAAGAATTTTGAGCTCTAAGAATATTCGCAAATTGAGCGGATACTAAAAACTCAAACGGGAGCGGAAGAGAGGTACAAAGGGTCGGCGAGCTCTAAGACAGTGGCGAGTGCTCGGTGAGTTTTGATCGGTGAATTCATGTGGTAGCGGTGAGTTTCCGGCAGAGATGAGAAGGGCAACTGCTGGTTGAGCTTCAATCTTCATAGTTCGATGAGTTTAAATAGGTGACTTTCTGTGGCACCGACAAGTGCTCGGTGGAAGTTAGAATAATATCTCCTCGTAAAAATGGAGTGTGAGTTGTGGGATTCTGCGAGACAAACGGTCTGGAGTTAAAGTAAGGCACACAAGCCCTCCGATATGATATATATTGCAGAGTGCAGTGTACCAGATGAAAAAAAATGTGAAGACAAAGTTGCCGGAAAAAACGTCTTATTATAGCTGAAAACTAGAAGAATATACAATTTTCAATCATAGAACTAAACAAAACATTATATCTCTACATATATAAAGAGAAGGGATTTTAAACCATTATTAGATGTATGGGACAAAAAGAAAGAGGAAAAAGATATAGGCCTTTACAGTGGGCATTCATATAATTCAACCAGCACATCTATAAACAGTTAAAAGGCTGAAGATAAAGGGAAAAGTAAATACCAGCATAAAGGTAGAGCCTGATGGATCATATTGGATTACCTCCACTTTTGAGAGGTGCTTCAACTTGTAAATTTTTGCCGGCTACAAAGACCAAATAGAAACAATAAGAAAAGCATTTGTACAGGAGCCAGAGTTTTACATGAAATTAACTATGAAGGATATCAAAAATTAAATAAGGGGAGATTCACCTAGCCTTTTAGAATTCTCCTAAATTTAACTAATTTTGAAATTAATAAATTAAAAACAAACTTTAATATTAAATATGAAAATTATTAATTTTACAATATTTTATAATAAAATAGGTAATTTTAACTTTTAAAGTTACTTTCCCTAATTGTCACTACAATGATGGATCTTTTCATTCAGGACATAAAATGCAAGCAAAAAATAAACTTGCATGAGGAACATGCACATACGTAAAATGTGACAATAAAAATCATAAATCAAATACATGAGCTATTACGATACGTTGCAAGTCGCATCAATTCCTTGAAGATTAAAAGAGCTCGGCCTTGTCAAAATTTTCTAAAATTTTGCTTTTGAAGAGTCTGGACGTCGCTAACAGAGTTCATTATGACCCACAAATCATCTAAAGCGTTGTCATTGTCATGAAACTAAATAACACTGAACAAAAACTACCTGATCAATCTCCTACGGTGTATGCATGCAATGTAGAAATAATCTACGATTCAGAACGGTTGCCACGATGCGCATTATCGGAGATACCACCTGAAGATACCATGCTATCGCGGCGCGATAGTCCCATGACCGTACACGATCTCCAGTGTCTTGGCGCGGTTATTGCAGAGTGAGACATGTGTCAACCATTAAAGTTATCGCAGGCGATATTGCGCTACCGCCGCGCGATAGTGGAAAAACTATAAATGGGCTGAACTTCGGGAATTTGAAGTTGCACACCTCCATGAGCCTTGATTTCGTGCATCTCCAGCAAGATAACTTCGTGGAACCAGAAAACTTCCTAAGTGTTCGTGAAATCCCAAGAGCAAAGAAGGGACCGTTCGTGCTTGTCATCTCCGGCGATCTTCGCAAGGATTTTCCGGCCTCTTCAGCGCTCAAGAACTGAGGGAGTTTTTATTCTCAGATTATTTTTCCTTTTTCATTCTCTTTGTAATCGATAGAGAATTCGTCATCTTGTGAGTGTAGACTAGGCTCGTGTGTGGTTTAGGGGGAAATCGCCGTCGTGGGTGCAGCGACTAGGTCGTAGTGAGATCTAGGGGAGGCTAGTTGTTGTATCTAAGAAGAGATAGGTTTTAGCCGGCCAATTCTTAGGAGAAGGACCGGTAAATTCAAAAGGGAAATTTTATTTGTTCATCACAGCCTCGATTTCAAGCTTTATTGAAATCTTTTGTTTGTAATTTTTATCACTTATGAAATAAACTTGCATTTCGTTTTATCATAAATTTCAAAGTAATTTGTTATAATTATTTGGTTGTGATCAAACTTTTTTCATTCTAGAAAAATTTGGCTTAGTAAATTGTTAATTCGTAAAATTATAATTTGTCCTTATTCACCCCCCCCCCTCTAAGGGCGCCTCAAGATCCAGCAGAAGTATGAAATATGGGGAAAAGGTGTTTGGGATGTGGGTTTTTATGAAGTCATAGATGCTTCCTTCATCAATCAGGATGAAAAAACAAGTGTGATGGATGAAAGAGGGTCATGCAGAAAGTGTAAAGTGAAGAGTGGATGACGAACACGTGGATGAAGATTTCCCCGTTTTGGAGTTTCAAAACCAACGCTAAAATGGTACCTACCCAAACTCCAAAATCTAGACTTCTCATTGCCTTCTCCTAGTCATAAAATGGTAGAGCATCATCTTCAACTACTTGCATAAGAACAGGAATTGATTGGCCTAGCAAACGTGGTGCAGCATTAGCGAAACTAGAATTGGGGAAGACATTTTAATTTGTAGAGATTTTCAGATTGAAGTAACTAAATATGGACTAACTAGACTCCTTGGACCCCTTCCCTTACCATGTACAGTGTTTCATCATGTTTGACCTAGGGTTGACCTTGGCTCACCTTTGGCTCAATTGGGGGATTGGGTTAGGAATGGATATGGCTTTGGTGAGCTTTGGTTGTGGACCTACGAGGGGTTCCCTTTGTGCTCGGGTATCATCATGGTACCATGGTTGACTTGTGTTGACCACCTATCGTCTTAAAGGGTCTACTTGAATCATTAGGATTTTTGACAACCAATGGTAACTTTTGGATTGGCAGAGGAGCTGGAGCAAAACAAAAAATGAGAATGACGAAGTGCCCTAATCCTGCAACAAGGATGGAAGTGCGGAATGAAACTAAGATCTTATATGAATATCGCTATAGAGATAGGTGAAAATAGTACACTTAAAAAGAATGCAATCTTTTGCCTTGAAGTAGCAAACACAAGTCTCAGATCAAACCAACCTAATCATTTGATAAACTAGTATGTTTCGACTTCATATTAGAATACCATGATGGGATGCTCAACAAGGAGCCGCTTTATCTCGATAAACAAAAATATTGGGGCTTGAAGTGCAATTTTTAGGCGTATTGTAGCATTTTATGCCATATGTAAGGAGTAAAAGGGTATTCAAGCTTGTTAGTTTTGAAGACTCGCATTTTAGAAGGGCGAGTGATGCGGAGCAGAGACAAGGACGCGCTTTGGGCCCGTTCGGGGCTAATTTTGCAACTTTCCATATGTGGCGTTCCCGGATCGACGATCGGACACCGCGATTGCGCCCGGAGCATCGCCGCGAGTCAAAATCTTATATTACTTTATTATTATTTTTTGACTTTTATTTCATGTATTTTGAGGCATCTCTCGGCGTCCAATCATAGTCGTCGAATGGGATGCCCTAGTGCTTCTTTTATGATAAATAAGAGTGATAGGGGGGTGAATTCAGATCATTGCGGAATTTGGAGAACTCTAATCCCGGATTCCAGTGATCCCTCCTCGGTGCCGACGTCGTGGAACCCTAGGTGACAACTCCTAAGCCGCCAAACTCCTCCCCAAGGTAATCCCTACCTCCGCCTTCGTTTTCCACCCCTCATCCAGCCGCCAGCAGCCCCCAAACCCCCCTCCCAAACAGTCGGGCTGTTGTTCCCAGGCCACCGCAGCCGATGGCTCCAAAAACCCCCACCGCCGGCCTTCCCCCACCCTCCAGCCAGCCACCAACTGCTTCCCCCCTTCAAGCCGACGACCCCCCTTCAGCCTCCCAAGTCCCATCCAGCTGACCACCCTCCTCCCCTCCACACCACCCGGATGCCATCTAAAACCCTAGCCGGCCACCCCTTAAATTACCTTTCATGTGGATCCACCTTTCTCTAGCACGAATTCACAAGATCAATTTAGATCTTGGAATTTCAACCCCGATCCGTTATTCCCGTCATCCATACTTTCCATTTTTGCCCGAATCCAACCCTAAATAACGGATCCACCTCTCCCCGGTCCGGATCTACTTGTACGAGGCCGAATCTACCCTTTTCTCACCCGATCTCACCGTTTACCGCCGAGGACAGCCACCGCCTTTGTTTTTGAGTCGTCTGTTCCATCTCCGATCGCCGATCTACACATTTGGACCAGAAATTCTTCAGTGTCTTGGTTCAGCCCTCTACTTTGTGAGCTTTTGTAGTATTGTGTTATTTGATTTGTCATTTTCATTTTGTGAATAAACGTATGTGCTGTGATTTTTGCTCGTAGAATTTGTTTTGGTACACTAATAATTTGCAGGAAGAGACATTCGCCGCACGCTTCGCTTTGGCCCTCTGAGCGGAGGAAGTCATTATAATTTGTCAAATTAATTAGTTGTTTTTCAATTCTAAATATTTGTGTGGTGTTAAATATAAGTTATCATTGCTTTAATTTATTCGTCAAAATGTCGATCATTACATTGCATGTAGGTTTTGATTAGTGTGTTACCCTTGCACCTAGAGTCGTAGGTTTTGTGCACCAGTAGCCTACCCCTACATCAGCAAGTACCTCCACATTGATCAATGAAAGAAGGGCTTACTCAGTATAAATGTAATGTGTATATATTACACGCCTCTCCTCTAGTTACTACTATTATGTTCGCAATTCATAACCATGTGCATGAAGGATCGCGGAAGACATTATAAAGAGTTTGGTATGATGATTATTTGGAAGGGCATCAGAAAGAGAATTCAATTTTCATAATAATTTGCATTGTATGCCAGTAGAATAAGACTGATCACCTCTAACCGGCAAGATTACTTAATCTCTTTCTGTTTCAAATCAAGCATGGTTAGATATATCAATTGACTTAATTGAGCGATTACCCGAGTCCAGGGACAAGGCCAATCTTTTCATGGTGGGTGGATCGATTTTCAAAGGCAACTTATATCATGACCATCTCCCACTCATATAAAGCCACCAGCATGGCACATGTGTTCTTAGAGAAAATCTTTAGCAGGCAAGGACTTTCCTAGACTGTTTTATTACAACAAGGCAGCCAACACTCTCTTTTAACAAGAACTTCATAAACTGAGTGGCGCACTTCATTGTCTTCAGCATAGCAATCAGACTATCAACCAAAGGTGGTGAATTAAACTAACAAGAGATATGTATGTTGTTTCACAAGTGAAAAACTCAAGGTGTGATTTTGTGGATTCCTTTGGCAAAAATACTACAATAAAACATTTTACCACGTGACATTGCAATTAAAACTGAAGGGATGAATCAAGTATTAGAGCTGTGAGATCAAATACTAATAATAATACCAATCATTTGTTACAAAGAACAAAATCATATGAAGTATTACTATGATAAGCATCACCTAGAGTAGCATTTCAATATAGGATTTTGGCTATAATCTTTTGGTTACTACTCTGAATTCTAAAATTCTAAGTTTGTTATGTTTCAAGTTTTACTCATTCACAAACTGTATCTTTATCACTTTTTCAATGGCCCCCTCTGATATCATCATGTAAACAATATCTGGAGATGATTCTAAGTGAGGAGGAAGTCGTGGAGCTGCAAGCAAAAGTTGTCTTTCTCAAGGAAAAAATTCCTAGCACTCATTTTGCTTTCCAAGAAACATTGATCCTTCGCTGATAAAATAATTGAACCAGGCTTTTTAAATGAAGTAGAAGAAAAAAACCTTAATGAGGGTAGGCGAAATGGGATATTTATGCTCGAATAGATTAGCACGAACAGTATCATATTTAATTAAGTTTACATGAAGTTCATCTTTCTTGAAACAAATGATATGTCTTAGTTTTACTTTCCAAAATGTGGGCAGAACTAGATTTCTATTGCAAAAGAAACCCCTGGTCAATCAAAGGCATACAAAGAGACTAGTTTATATTGAAAAATATAAAATAATTGGAGATTACAGATATCAAAAAAGTAGTTTGTAAAAGATCACCTTCCTTATCTGCAAAACAATTCTTATGAGTTTCAACATGAAATAACTGAATATAAATTTTCCGTCCATAATAAGAGCTAAACTTGTGCTAATATAAACAAAAAACAGCAATGGCTTATGTTCTTTCAAGATTTGAGTGGTATACCTCAAGAATTCCTCCATTGGAATATTTCAGGACTCGAAGAAAAGTTTTTGTTTTTTGACCCTTTACCTTGGCTGCATAATAAGTTAAAGGTTAGAAAAAATTTGTAATGGATCATAGTACTTCAACTGAAGAAAAACAAGTACAGTAATTTGATCTTGCAAGCCTAATTTTTTGGCCCTGTATAATGCAGACCATCATCCTGTATAATGCAGATCAAAGTTGCAAATCAAGCCCACTTATTTATTTTAATATACTGGGAGTTTAATGTCTATCACTAGAATATTATCTGATTTAGGGAATGACAGGAATTGTATGTACAAATGGGATCTCACTCCTTGTTCCAAAGAGATGATCAAACATATATTAATTAATGCATATTGTACCATATGCCTGACTATTTAGAAGTTAGCTAAATCGTTTGGGCAATTGTAGCAGTCCAGCGCTTCTTTTTTAACATCCTGGGCCAATCTGATGTGAGGCTAATCTTTTGAGCACTTATCCAACTGCTGGAGAGGATTGGGAATGGTCACTGGGGGTAGCTACCCATTTGGCCACAAATTGTGAAAATTCTTAGGCTAACTTATCCTTTTAAACCATTGGAATGAGAACTTCTGCCCTTTTATCTTTCCTTATCCTGCAGGAAGCTGAGTGAATAAAGAATGCAATAAATAGGGTAAGAGCTGCTGTGGAGGGCAATACAGCAAAGAGGAAACGGTCTAAACAGTTCCTTAAGATCTTCCAACGTTCTCAACTAATTATTTAGCGGATAAGACAGCCTTTGTATTGACTTTCTCTTGATTCTAGTTAGATGGTGAACTATTTTATAGGCAACTACAGTTTTGGTCCACAGTTGCATTCTGTTTTTAAGCGTGCAAGTATAAGTTTTTGAAATGAAGCTCAGACATGTCATAATTGGGTATTTCCTAATATTCAAAAATATCTTAATGCTTTGAGTATTTTTACATAACAAAGAGCTCTGCCCCCTTTTCTGCCTGACTCTCAATTTAAATGTGATTCCTAAATGCCGCTTTGGGATTTCTAGTTCCATTGCTTTCATCCTTAGAATGACATTTTTTCTCTCTTTGAGAAGTAGCAATGGTTAGACATGGAAATTATGAATATTTGTGGACATTAAAAAAATTTACAATAGCTTTTAATCATCCCTCTCGGGAGGATTACAGCAACACACTGATGGACCAGCCCATCAGTCCAAGGTTAAATAAAGAAGGGGAGTTTTCTTACCCATTCCTCTCCCTTTACCCCATACCAACAAAGCACGGGTATTTTTATTCAGGTAGGGCAGTCTATATCCTGTCTCCGTATCGGTACCCACAACCGAAACGGATTCTTGTTGATTTGCCTGTGAAGTTTTTTTTTCATGTGCCGATTAATTAAGGCATTTTTGGACTTTTCAATCAATATTGTTGGGAGACAATAACCCCAGCAGTTATCCTGTATTTTTGTTTTGTTTTACGCAATTCTTTTGCGTTGCTTTAGCTAGTGTTTTCTGTAATAATAGTGTTGGAGCATTGTTGGTCGCATCCCGAAGCCTCTTGTGCGTTCTTTATTCACCACTGCAGGGTTCGTGTGCGTCTATGGATCATTGCCCGAAAATCCCTTGCTCTTCCAGAAATTGCTTAGAGCACGACCACTGATCGTGCGCGAACGCACGACCACTGGTCGTGCGGTTTGAAGAAATTATAAAACCGGAAATCGGGTCGTAACCCTCATTCGGCACAAACCATCGTCGCCTGCTCTTGTGCGTTCTCCCTTCTCCGTACGCTGAAATCCCAGGTTTTCTTCCTCCATTTCTTCCCCATTCATCCCTCCTTTCACTTCCATTCTTCATTACCTCCATTCCTCCATGGGTCCGTCCAAGAAAGGGAGAAAGAAGTTTGTGGCCTATCGGCGTCGAGGAGAGTCATCCTCTTCCACGCCCGTTGAAAGGATGTTGGAGTTCCAAAAGCCGACACAGTTGCAACGCTTTAATCGACTCAAAGAAAAGCCCTTCCTCTCGCAAAGGTTTGTGGATTGGAATGATCTTCGTGATCTTAGTGATGGCGGTCACCTCATGGAGAAAGTTAGGCAATTACTTAGTGTTGGACACTGGAGCTGTCTTTGATAACCAGGAAAACGAGTTTAGGGAACTAACATTGCACTTCATGTACACTTTCACGTTGAGGGATATGACCCCCTCGGGGTGACCTTCAACAACGGAGTTCCGTATCCCGGGGACCACTTATCATTGCTCCCTTGTCGAACTCGTAGAACTTGCAGGTTTGTACTCCACGGAGGCAGCCACTAACCCGGGCCTTGACAATCTTCCTTGGGATTTTCCTCGGGGGGCACGGACTCAAGAGCTGTGGTCCTCTTTTATTGGTTACCGCCAATTTTATGAGACCCGCGCGGTAAAGTCCACCGCTCCCCCACTCTTTCTCCATTCTTTTAGAAGTTTGAGGCTATTTTCTTCATTATAATGATGATGTATGCACTATAAACCCATGATCTTAAATTGTATGTCATTTTTATGAAATTATGTATTGTTTATGAGTGTTGGAGGTGTGACCTAACTTGTTTTGTGTTGTGTGGATCGGATAGGTTACACTAAGTCACTAGCAATTGCTAGGTGTGAGCCAAGTGAAGAGGTGAATACGACCCTCATTTCCACAAGAGTTCTCACATCCATTCACGTGTTATCACGTCTACTCACCTTGCAAAGCGGTTTTAACAGCCCGTGTAATTCACTCGCCTTGCGAAGAGGTGCTCTTGACCCTCACTTCGACTTCCACACCTGCACACACATCTATTCGACAAGCAAAGCGGTGCTAGCAGCTTGTGTAATCCACCTTGTTGCGAAGCGGTGACTGCAACCCGCAATCCTTTTCTTTTTTAGCATTCACAACCCCACCAACAAATCAACTCAAACCATTTCTGTCAACCTTTATAATTAATTTTCTATCAATCGAAACACGGCCCCAACTTGCATTCCTTGAGAGATCGATACTTGGGGATCCACTCCCATTTTAGATTACTTGTGCGACCGGTGCACTTGTCGTCAGTGCATCACTCCTTCGGCCATCTCACTGCATCCTATTTCGGCTCTTGCTCTGTCGGCCCCTGTCTTGACTCTTTCGCTGGCCCTTGTCTTGCCGCTTCCAGCGGCATATGCCTTGCCGCTTTTGTCAGTCTGTGCTCACTGACCCCGACAGATCCGTTCCTACTGTTGGTCGTCGTTCCTCCGACCTCCTTGTTGTTGCTACTCACCACCTCTCCATCGACCTTGCCGAAGCCATTACTTCCACCGCCCACCTTTCTGACAGTGTCGCTACTACTCGTCAACGCCACTGCCACCGCTACTCCCAATCAGGCATTATTTTGGCGGGAGATTGAGATGCCAGATGATCCGACCATCTACATGGAGTTCAAGCTTACGGGCAAGCTCGATGTCAAGGACGGATAGAGTGTTACGGATCCTCGGTCGGTTATCTTGTATTATTATTATGTATATGTTGAGTCGAGTAATTGTATCGTGTTGTGTTGTATTGAGTCATAGTCTTCGTAACATTTAAGTGTTTTTAATATTTGATGTATGTTTGATATTTACAGTTATGTCATCGGCGCCTATATATATAGGGCTCTTGGGGTCTTATAAGGATTAAGCAAGAAAAGTTATCAGATTCTCTTTCTCTTCCTCAAGCTCTTCTCTTCTCATCCCTTCCCTTCTAGGGTTTCAACTTCTCTCATCTTCTCCACTATTTCTAGGGTTAACAACCCTTGTATCCCGATGTCATCCGCACCTCCCACTGTCATCCGACAAACCACCAAAGAGGCACATAAATACACATGACATAACATTCCACAAATATAAAGTGAAAGAAATGACGACATCAGGTTTTCATATTAACGATAGACATGTGCTATGACACTTTAGGGAAAATTTTAAAATTTAAAGACCATATAAAATTAAATTGACAAGATTAGAACATGAAGAGAGAAAGAGGTATACCATAGACTCATAAATGTAGCGACTAAATGAATGTCGGGTTCTCTGGATTCCGATAGGGAAGGATCGAGGTAGGACTCAGAGCAAATATAGGATTAATTGGACTTATTAAGTGTAAACAGGATGACGGAAACTCTTGGAAATGATGGGTCAATGAGTTAAGAGGGTGGAGATGTTGAATCTGGTTTAGGAAGATAAATGAGGTTTCAGAATGAGGGTGGGGAGACGTCGGCGTGAAAGGCAGGTTGAGCATGAGTTGTCGGAGACATTCGATGGGATTTCCTTCGTCTGTGCAGGTCAAGCGGCTCACCCGATCCTGGGGGGAATCGATGATGCCGAACGGAGATTGAGAAAGAGTGCCAACCTTCGTTCCACCTTCAGATGCCAGAGTTGTGCTCGGAAAAGTTGTAGGAGTGGCCGACGGCACGAGCGAGAAACGTTGTTGGATAACACTAAACAAAGTATTTATGATAAATAATATGTTTGATTTTATTTCATTCTGGCTGTAAAGGGGGGAATCGAGCTATATAAAATTTCTTTTTAAGAATATAAAATATCCAAATGACTATTTGATGTGATCCAAGGTAGGGGTGTAGTTTTGAAATAAAATAAAATAGAGAACTTTTAAAATAAATGTGGCGCGATGTATTCGCGGGCTAATTTTCTAACGAAATAAACGATCAAGGCATCGCTCGTGAACGCAAGGCTACCACACGTGCATGATAACGTCACAAATACGATTCCACAGGCACAACATACAAAAGCAGACATACAAAGCAATGGAAAATGTACGATAATTAGGAGATGAAATTAAAACTAGGGCGAGCTCTAATAACCAACTACTCATTTAAAGATTTAAGCATGAAAATATACTTGAGGATGAGCCGGGAGAAGCGAGGTATACCCAAGGCGGAGAGGCAGTGGTTGGAGCTGTGGTAATCAGAGAACTGAGCGGTGGATTGAGCGAGGGAGGGTGGCTGGAAGCTTGATGGGTTGCTGGAGGAAATAGCTGGAGTAAGGGAGGCGTCGTTGCTGACTGGAAACAGGGATGAGGCTGGCCGGGAGCGATGGTGGACAGTGGTGGGGGCAGGACCTAGTGGAGTACAAAGCCGGAGGGGACGTCGATGCCCTAGGAAGGCTCAGGCGGGCTGGACGGGGCTGGAGAGGCTTCAGAAAGCAGTTTAGGTGGTGGGAAGGGCATCCCTGGTGGATTCCGACGGTGAAGAGGCGTGGAAGTAGCGGCGAGGAAGACAACACCGGATAGAGCCGCTGCAGGCAATGTCGTCGGGGAAGGCAAAGTGCGGTGTTGGGGAAAACCGACCGATAGCCACAAAGGGTTTCGATCAATTTAATTCCCAACCGGCTCAACAGGAAGGGGGAAGGCTGATTTTATAAGGGGGGATTAGGGTTTCAAGATGGGCTTTGGTGGTGGGCTTTGGAGGTGGGCTTTGGAGGGCTAGTAGAACACTTAAACTTTGGGCTTAACTTGAAAGGAAATTGCTAATTATAAATTGAAATAGTTAATTAATTAAGTTTGTCCTAATTAACCTACCTCCTAAAATATCGGACCTATGCATTTAGGGTATCGTTGGTCGGTCACAACAACGAGCCAACAAAAATTGCGCGAACAAGATGCGCGATACAAAATAAAACTCAAGCGCTCATAACAAACGCAATACAACTCTACACTACAAAACACCCAAAAATGCGCGAAAACATGCGCTACAAAAATACAAGACATGTGCGATAAAAATAATAAAAACGAGGCGACGCGGGTTGCATCACTATTGAAGGCGTTGGCTATGATGGAAAGGAATAAAAGGTCACTAATGGGTAAAACTCAAATATTCTAGCACTTAATATTTCACCTCATTAAATTAAGTCTAAAAATTAAATTCCATTAATTTGTAAGTTCAAAAATATTACAACAAAAACACTCAAGCCTTTATCCCACTATAGTGGGGTCCGCTATATGGATCCTTTGTCGTCATTGTGCCCTATCTTTTGTGTTTTGTCACAATCTCACTAATGCCTAAGTACATCATGTATTTCCTTATTATTGTTTCATTCCAAGTCTTTATTGGTCTACACCTACCTCGTTTAACATGCCTAGTGACTAGACTCTCGCAATGCTTAACAGGTGTCTCTAATGGTCTCCTTTGAATGTGTCCTAACCATCTTAGTCGAGCTTCTCGCCTCTTCACTGCAATCGGTGCTACTCCTATCTTATCCCTGATATATTCATTCCTAATATTATCCAGACTCGTGTGTCCACATATCCACCTAAGCATTCTCATCTCTGCAACTCTCATTTTTCGCTCATGTACATAATTCACTGCCCAACACTCAAAACCATTAAGCATTGCTAGTCTAATTACAGCACGGTAAAACTTGCCTTTAAGTTTTAATGGTACTATACAATCACATAAGATCTTTGACGCGCCTCTCCACTTCAACCAACCCGCTTGGATTCTGTGTCACATCTTTATCAATACCTCCGTCTTTTTGAACTATCGATCCAAGATATTTAAAACACTCACTACGGGAAATATCTTGATCACCCAACTTAACAACGAAATCATCCATCCTTCTTGAACTGCTAGCTCCAGATACTCCGTCTTTGCCCTGCTCAACCTAAAACCCTTCTTTTCTAAAGTGTCTCGCTAAGATTCAAGTTTTGCGTTTACACCCTCGCGCGGCTCATCGACCAAAACGATATCATCCGCAAACAATAAACACTAAGGTATTGCTTGTTGGATATGTCTGGTGAGCTCATCTAAGATAAGGGTAAAGAGGTAAGGGTTTAAAGCTGAACCATGATATAAGCCGACAGTGATGAATTCAAAAATATTAATTAATAAAAAATTTAATTTTATATTTTGATGTTAAGCATGCCCAAAGAATTAGCATAATTTGACAGATATTTTCATTCAAGGGCGAGTGAAATCTGTGATACAAAACACATTGGCGGTAAAACATGTGCGGAAAAAAAACAAGCATGAAATGAGAGCACGATACATATGCGAATAAAATAAAAATGCATATAAATAAAAATATATAGATGCGATTCATATTGCATCAATTGTGGTGGCCATGTGTTCGGGCAATTGTTGGAGAGATGTTCGAGTTGTTGGAGAAATGCCCTAGTTCTTGGCAACGGCAACGCTTTCCCACAAAATTGTGGGACTGTACATTGGCATTTCCTCCGTGATCACCCCTTGGTAGAAGTCCCGTGTATAGGTCTCCCATTTGCACTTTATCATCCTCTGCCTTGTTCTCTTTCAATTGCTCAGGGAGTTTAATATTTGAAGCTTGCTCCATGATAGGACTTTCCATACCATCAGTAGTTATACACTTCTTCCGAACTGATTCAGTTGGGCTTCAACTTTCACAGCCCGATCAATTGCATCAACTGTGTAATTCAATGTAGTAAGTTGAACACGGACCTTGATAGCCACCACAAATCCCATCTGTAAATCTCGTAGTTTGTTGTCCTACGGTTTCATGTGAGTTAATGTAGAAAATCGATAATATTCATCGGTATATTGTAGAACTTCTCGACGTTCCTGATACTTCTGATACAGCATTTGATTGTAATCAATCAGGAGGAAGGAGAACTTAAGCGCTTCTCATATGCACCTCCAAGTTTCAATAGATTCTTTACACTGTTGCCTATGATTAGCTGATGTTTTCCCACAAGTAAAGGCTCCATCCTAAAGTTTGTAAGCCACACTTTTCACACGGAGGTTCTATGACACTCAATGAGATCAAAGTATTTCTCCACTTCTACAAGTCAATCCAGAAATTCCTGCATGTCAAGGTTATCACATAAAAGCAGTAGATGATCTTGAAACTCTCGGTATTGATAGTCATTTTGTTGGACATTCTCTTATCCTTTTTCCTTAATTATGAGCCAAAATGGACTTTGGGTTAAGAAGTTGTAGGGGTTGTTGGACAACACCATTCATTGAACACTACTCAACTTCACCCACACCCCACCCCCCCCCCCCCACCCACCCACAACCCACCCATTGGGACAGCCTAAATAACGTCTTGATGCTAAGAAGGTCGGTTGATGTGGAAGCCAACCATAGTCAGGATTTCTTACCTATTATCGAGGTACCTCGCGCTATTGTTGCATTTCCTCTTGCATTCTCAAAAGTGTTTGGATTAGCAAGTTGTTAGTTGTGGTGGAGTCATTGATATTGTTAGTTGTCATATAAAAAGGCTAGGATCGCTAACCTCGCAGCGGTTTAATTGAAATGAAGTTCTCGCCCCGAGAAACTATTGAATTGGTAGTAAGGGACACATCTGCCTAGAGTTTTGTACAAAACTAGCTAATCTGAAAAATCTATCAATAGTTAACTCTAAGAATATGAAACAGAGTTATTTTAGGATGAGAAATTCAGTTGACCAACAAAAAGAGTTAGTCTGTCAATTGGCTGGTCGTTGGTGGACAAGTTTTTTCATTCGTTAACCAGTTGTTCGGCGAACAATTATGCATTTATTAAGTTGTTGATCGACGAACAATTATGCATTTATTAAGTTGTTGATCGACGAACTTAGCCAAGCATCTCCTTTTTCGCATTGTCTCTTCCTTTAGTTGTGCCACCTCTTGCATCATTAGTGCTCCTGGTTGTATTACAATGGTCCCTTTTTGTATGATGTGGTAGACACCAAACAAAATAAGAAAATAACAAAGATAATATTAATGATGTAATGATTGTGATAACGCGCATTAACTGTATGGAAACACCGATTTATCTTGATAACTCGATCAGTGACGCAATAAAAGTGATGGAGGCCCTTTGAATTATAGGGTGATAACGCTCTATTTTAGAATATGATAGTTCTAACTTACTGTGTTAATGTTTGTGCACAAGCTCACATATGGAACCCATGAGATCCCTAAATGGGTGCGACGACATTAGCTCCATTTTGTTCATTGTTTCCTTGACAAGATACTAATTGCATTAGATTAGAGATTGTTCTTGGATCATGAGTTCGTTCTATAGTCATTGGGTTGGTGATTTTCATCGAAGGAGTTGAGTCATTGGAAGTAGACTATTTTGCACTATACTTGTTACTATGGTTGCGTTGTTCTTGGACGGCGTCAATAGCAGTGAAGCATCATGGAAGGACATGTTGGAATATTATTTTATTCTCCATATCACAAGATTGTATGTCATTATTTATCAAATATAACTTTGTTGTTTGCCCGTGGGCTTGATTTATAGAAAACTTATTTTGCATGTTATATTATTTCCCAACATGAATGAATAATAAGACAAAGAGGAAGAATACTATCAATGGAAAATCAAAAGAAGTGTAAGGGGGATTACTAGTGATAGCAAGAACCCTAGCTTTGGCCATTTGGCGGCCAAGCTTTGCGGATTTCCCGAAAATGCCACGGCTCTTCGCCACGCGGATGGAGAGAACGACATTATGCTTGCTCCCTTCAATGGCCACCTCGCATGCACGCTTTAGCTCTGCATCGTCCGCACTGGACCTCGCCATCATCAATTAGATTTACAAAATGATTTGCTTGAGTTCTAGTTTATCTTGAGCTCATCAAGGGACTAGCTGAGTAATTGAAGAGAATGTTAAGCAAAAGGCACAAATAACCAACTTTTAAGAAAAATAATAATTTCTGATTTGAGCAATAATAAAATAAATGGGAAAAGAAAATTTTCCATTTGAAAAGTTCAATCATGCAGGATCTCTATATGAAGTTTTTTACTTTGAACAAAATCTTTCTCATTGTTGAAGCAAGAAAAAATGGAGGTGATTACAACAAGACAGCATCAATAGTAAATGCTTGTCATCGACAATTTTATAATTCACATTATCAGGTCATTTAGGATCCATCTATTTGACACCAAGATGAACGTAGCCATAATCCTTATATCTTTCTTACAAACAGAATGTGCTTAACGAATTTGAATTCTCAGTATTCGTTTTCATATGTTGACCAATCATAGCAAAAACAAAGGAAAGGCAATATAGAAAACCCTTTAATGAGAGTCATCTTTCCTACTGTTGTTATCTTTCTCACAATATTTATTGTTTCAATCCAATATTTTTCCCAAAAGTTTGATTAAACAAATTTGGCCCAATTTAGATTAAAACAAAATAGTAGGAATCCAAGAATCGGGATAAGGCTTTGTCAATTCAGTCGTGCTGTAAGAGTTTGAAAGAAGACTCTCATGACAGATTATATCATATGCCCTAAGTTTTAGGAATAATGATGAATTTGTTGAAGATTTCTTATACCCACAACCCATAGTCAGGATTTCACATGGTCAAAGGCGCTATTTGAACCCGTTCAAGATCCATATTTAAGAAAATATATCACTTAACGCCAACACAGGCATTTTCATCCCATAACAAAATCAGGAGCGAGTTAAGAGTGTTACCTCCCTCAAGAGTGAAGGTAGAGGAGGTTACCATGGAGGAATCAGAGATTTGGCGGCGCTTGAGTGATGGAAACCGTAAATCGGAGAGGGCCTTAAGAATATCACGCCAAAAGAACCAATGAGCAGTACCAAAAAAAACACAAACAACTTGGGATTAGCTGAGTATATGACGAACACATGGTGGATCGACGTAAATAATCTATTGGGGCGCGAAAATTAACCCAAAATTTCAATAAAAATCTGAATAGAGGGGAGGAGAGGAATTCTTACCCAATGAAACCAATTTCAGACTCAAAAATCCAAGAGGAGGAGGTTTCGAGCAAACCCTAGGAGTCCCCTTCACAACACTCAGCTCAAACGAACACGAAGAGCGCTGCCGGAGGAGGATGTCGCTGACCTCGATGAGAAGAATAAGAATCGATTTTTAGGCCCGAGAAGTGAAATGGAGAAGAGAGGAAAAGGCTCTGCTGGTGCGGTGGCGGCAGGAGGCATGAGAGCAGCAGGAGCGGCGGTTTGCGGGAGTCGGGGGATTCGACACAGGAGCGTCTATCGGGACGGAAGCGGTTTGTGTGCGGGAGAAAAACAAACTGAATGGATATCTAAAATCCCAATATTCAATTAGACCCAATTAACTCTATTGAAGTGTCTCATTCACCTTCCTTTTACGCTCTCAACTCAAATATTAGCATCCCACTAACGCATCTCCTGACTCCACATCTTCCGCATATGCTGATTGAGACGCCGATGATGTTCTTATTCTCACTTGGCTCGGCCATTTTTTTCTCCCGATGCAGCGTATCAGGATACTCAATCTCTCGAAAAATAACTTCTCCAGCATCGCTCATTCTCGATTGACTTTGCCACTCAGTCGAAACATTTTCTGAAACTTCTGGTGGTTTGTTATCTTCTCTGTCTTCTGGATTCTTATGAGATGATCTATCAACAGATCTTGAGAGAATCTGACACTTCTAACTTGAATGCACCTGCCGCTTACATCTCTGTTATTACTAACCTTCTGCAGTGTCCTTCGATTTTATCCCCTCTTGCTTATGTTGCTGGTCGCGGAGCTCAATGCATTTTTGCAGGCCGCATCGGGGGTTGTGGGGGACCTCTCCCTTTGTGCTCCCATTGCGGATGACTTGACCATCTTGTTAAGAAATTCTTTATGAAGCATCCACGTCTCTGTCCTCACGCTATGTCAGCATTATCGCGTCTGAGCTTTCTGCCTCACCATCCACCCCACCACCTGAATACGACTCTTGGTTCTCTTTGACAGATATTGAGGCTCTCATCAATGCCTCCAAGTAATATGCCTCGATTTCTACTTCGTCAAGTAACACACATGTTGTTACTCAACATAAGTTGCTCATCCACTCGAATGTCGCCAATCATATGACTGAAATTCCTCGTCTTCTCTCACATAGAGAAATTCCTTCTTTACTTATGTCATCGCCTTCTCTTACATTGAAATTCCTTCTTTACTTTCGATAGTAGGTAAGAAATCCTGACTATGGTTGGCTTCCACATCAACCAACCTTCTTAGAATCAAGACGATCATGATTTGGACTCCGTTTGGGGGGACTTATTTTCACCGGTCAAGCGGTTACGACCGCATGAACCGGACCTTAATTGCGGTCCGGTTCATGCGGTCATAACCACTTGACCGGTGAAAATAAGTCCTCCCAAACGGAGCCTTGAGGTTTAGGCCCACGCGCGTCATATGTATATCCAGGCTTTGATCTTGGCTGCCATTTTTGTAATAATTAATGGTGTTGTTTGAATTAAGAACTTGAAAGTGATAATTATTATTTTAAATAGAATTATTATATTAAAAGTTAAAATTTATGAACTTGAGATGTTCATTTAGGCTGGGTTTGCCAAGACAGTGGCGGTCATGAACGTGGGGGTTAACTTGTCATTCGTTAACGCTCATTTAGGCTTCATTTGGTTCGCGGTGGCGGGAGCAATCGGCGGGTCGAAACTGGGCTTCGGAACCGGAGTGGGAGAAGCGGGGGTCGAAACGGAGGGGGGGGATTTCTCCTTGTTGCGCGCGCAAACGGGGATGACGAGTCATTTGGTTACCCGCCGTTCGGCGGCATTTGCTCCAAACGGCGCAGAAAAACGTAGAACCAAACGAAACCTTAAGGAACTTAGGTGATCTTTAATGAATGACGGCTTAACTCATGCTTTTTCGACCGTCACTGCCGTGCCAAACGGAGCCTAAGGCTGCCAGGCTTTTTGTTCGGATGAGTTTGGCCGCTATCATCTAGAATCTATGTTTGTGTTGGCAATGATTATGATGTTGGGATTCGAAGCGGTGCTGTCGTGCAGAATACCTGATGCTGGCACAAGTAATAATAATAGAAAACACAAAAGCACAAGAAGAACACCAGAATAACGTGGTTCCCCCTGAATGGGTACGTCCACGGGCGGAAATGGCAGTCACAATCTCATTCAACACAAAATACACAGTGTTACAAATGGGGATAAATTACCCCTATACAAAATGAGATAAAAAAGTGACTCCCGGATACCTTGCGGCAAAACGGCCGAAGAAAGAGGAAGTTCCTCACGGCCAAGCACGGCGGCAACCCAAACTCCGACGGCGTCGTCACGACGACGGCGTCTCCCCAAAACTGCAGCAAGCAGTAGCCTTTCCCAAACCCGGCGCAGCGGGGCGGTGCCGGCAACCCTCCTTCACACAGCGGCGGCGCTCCTCCAAAGCAGCGGCGGCGGCGGCTCTCCAAAACAGCGGCGGCGGCCCACAAAGGCAGCGGCGGCGGCGGCGGTCAGAGCAGCGGCGGCGGCGGCGATCTTCCTCCAGCGAGAGGCAACGAGAGAGAGAGAGAGAGAGAGAGACCCGGAGGGGGGGGGAACGCTGAAAGAGGGGAAGATGAGTCGGGTGTTTTTTTTTTTGTCTAGGGCTGCAGGAAATATATAGGTTTTAATATTACCAAAAATTAAAAAAAAACCAAAATAAAATCCGGTTCAGAATCCTGGAAGTAATCAGAACTCGCGAGGTTGCAACCTCCTTTTTCCAGGTTGCAACTTCTCGGCCAGAATTTGAAAATTGCAGAAATTCGCCCCGGAAAAATTTCCTTGCACGCCCGGAGGTATGGTACGATGTTGGGGAGTTAATGGAGGCAAAAACCTAACAAACTCCACCTGCCGAGATAACTCCAACCAACCAAGTTGCCAGCAAGAACGATGCAAATCGCATCAACTGAATCTGCTCCCGCCAAGGGCAGATAAAGTGAACTCCTTCAATCTGAGTAGTACACAAATTGGACTGACGTGACTACTCCAGAAATGCTCCACCTGAAGCAAAGGTCTAACTGCTCCACCTCCAGTGGTGGTCTCCCAAAGCAAAAGGAAATATCACAGACTCCAGAAATGATGTGCGCGGGGAGAGAAATGATAAATGCAAACACATCAACAATTGAATGCAGGCAAAACTGATCTCAACATGGATAAAAAGAACCCCTATACGAGCTAATCAGAAAATGTTGATTAGACACACACACTAAGCTCATGTGACGAAGGAGTAACAATGAAAGAGCTTAGGTACTAGGGTGAAACAAAAGCATTCATACAACGAAGTAATGACGGATTAAATAACCCAAAGACAGGTTATAAGAAAGATAACAGGAATAACATGAACATAATGAGGGAAAGGAAAAGCAAGCAACATAGGGAATGAACGGAACAGGAAGCACGAACATATAAGTGGAAAGTAGAAGAGCAGAGAAAAGGATGACCTAGATGAGGTTATCTCCCACATCCTCAAAGCACAAGGATATGTCAGACTTCCCCTTTTCATCACCAGTGCTCTTCCCTTTATCTTTGTTCTGAAGCTTCCAACAGTCCTTGATCACGTGACCCTTCTTCTTGCAGTATTTGCAGTATAAATCTGAGATGCCCTTTGACTTAGACTTTCCCCCTCTATCAGAACCAGAATGACCTCGAGAGTATAGAACGGAGTCTTCAGTAACATGAGAACCTGAAGACCGCTTCCGGATGTCATCTGAGAGTAGGGCCGAAGTCACCTCTTCCAAGTCCAAGATGTCATTACTGTAGGTAAGGGTAGTAACCATGCTCTCATAGAGCTTTGGAAGAGAGTTCAAAAGGATCACTGCTTTGTCCTCTTCATCCACCTGAATATCCATGCTGAGACACTCCGATAACAGTCTGTTGAAACTGTTCAGGTGGTCATGGATAGAGGATCCCTCCTTCATGCTAAACTTGTACAGCTGCTGCTTGAGGTAGATCCGGTTGGGGAGAGACTTTGTCATATAGGTACTCTCCAGCCTTGACCAAATGCCAGAGGCAGTCGTCTCTGAAAGAACTCCATACAACACGTCATCATGTAAGCAAAGCTGTATGGTGGACAACGCTTTGAGATCCATGTCCTCCCACATACGATCAGAAACCTCAACATCCTTACTGGTCTTGCCCAGTAGGGCACGGTGTAAGCCTTCTTTTATAAGAAGTGCACGAACTTTGACCTGCCATAGACCAAAGTTTTGTTTCTGTAAGAAGCGAACTAAAACAAGCCGGAAATGGTATAACTGAAATTTTATTATCAGAAAAAGGTATCTATTACAAAGGTATGGCCTCCCTTATATAGAATGGAGGAGAGAAGAGAGAATACAAATAAGAGATGTGGGACTAAAAACTATACAAAAGAATCTGGGCGGCTAGAATAACAGGCCGGAACAAGCCGCGCGGTTAGACAGAAGGGCTAACCGCTCGGCCACTACCAGAGAGAGAGACAAGCCGCCAAGTGAGACCGTTAGACTGCCCGGTCTCCTAGTCGCCAGTAACAGACCGCTTGGACCTCAGACCTCAACGCAGCAACCAACCCGCTGGAGGCAAACCGCCAGACCGCCCGGTCAATAACCCGCCAAGCCAGACCGACAGACCGCCCGGTCTCAACTTCAACACTCCCCTCAAGCTGGAGCATATATGTCGATCATTCCCAGCTTGTCACATATATGAAGAAATGAGGCGGATACAGGCTTGGTGAAGATGTCGGCCAGCTCTTTTTCAGACGTGACGAAGGGAGTGCAAATTTGTTCCTTCAGAACCTCTTCACGAATGAAATGACAGTCGACCTCAATGTGTTTGGTTCTCTCATGGAAGACTGGATTTTTGGAGATATATAAGCAGCAGCCTTGTTGTCACAGAACATAGTAGTAGAGGATGGTTGTAGACCTCTCCTAAATCCAACATGAGAGCCCGTAGCCACTTTAGTTCGCAAGTGGTCGATGCCATACTCCGATACTCAGCTTCAGCACTGGATCTGGAGACAACAGATTGCTTCTTGCTCTTCCAACTTACCAGATTTCCCCCAACAAAGGTACAAAAACCGGAGGTAGACTTGCGGTCCCCTTTGTCATCTGCGTAACTCGCATCTGAGTAAGCTTCAACCCTCAGATGATCATTCTTCTGAAAGAGCAATCCTTTCCCAGGGGCTGCTTTGACGTACTCCAAGATCCGCAAGGCGGACTGTAGATGGCACTCCCTGGGAGCTTGCATGAATTGACTCACCTTGCCCACAGCATAGGAGATGTCGGGCCTAGTCACGGTGAGGTATATGAGCTTACCAACTAGACGCCTATACCGCGAAGCATCTGAAAGAAGAGGCGAATCATCTGTCCAGGTTTTGTCTTCTCCAACAGCCATGGGACATCGGGCAGGTTTGGCCCCAGTCAATCCTGCTTCTTTTAAAATATCAAGAGCATACTTACGCTGAGAGAGGACTAAAGAGTTGGGCTTCCGAGAGATTTCGATCCCCAAAAAGTACTTCGGAGAACCCATGTCTTTTGTGACTAGATGTTGGCGAAGATGCCGCTTTGTCAAGGCTACCCCTTCCTGGTCATCACCAGTGAGAAGAATATCATCCACATATACTGCAAGAACCACCAGTCCCGAAGAGGTTTTGCGAATAAATAGAGAGTGATCAGCAGCGCTGCGAGCAAAACCAACGGCCGCCACGATGCCGCTGAATTTGTCAAACCAAGCTCGAGGGCTCTGCTTGAGGCCATAGATTGCCTTCTGTAGCCGACAGACTCGTGTCTCCCCCTGAGCAACATACCCTGGAGGTTGCTCCATGTAGACGGCCTCCTGAAGATCACCATAAAGGAAGGCATTCTTGATATCCAGCTGGGAAAGGGGCCAGTCTTTGTTGACTGCCACAGAGAGAAGGACCCGTATAGTGCTGAGACGAGCCACGGGAGAGAAGGTGTCAAAGTAATCAACCCCGTAGGTTTGAGTAAAGCCCTTAGCCACCAGACGAGCTTTGTACCGGTTTACAGTGCCATCTGGGCCAAACTTGACTACAAAGACCCATCGACAGCCAACAACATCTGTATCAAGAGGAGGAGGGACAAGAGTCCAGGTACCCCGCTCTGTGAGGGTCGCCATTTCCTCATCCATGGCCAGCTTCCAGTGAGGAATGGCAAGGGCCTCCTGGTAGGAACGAGGTGTGGTAGTAGCAGAGATAGCCAGCGCAAAGGCCCTGCGAGAAGGGGTAAGACGATCATATGAAACAACAGCAGCAAGGGGGTGTAGGGTACACGTCCGCACCCCTTTGCGAAGAGCTACAGGAAGATCCAGGTCGGCGGGCTCCTCGGCATCCAGAGCATCCGTGGCAGAGAGAGCTGGCCCGGGAGGAGAGAGCGACGGCAGCGGAGATGAGGGAGATGGAGGCGGAGAGAGAGGTGGAGGGAGAGGAGTGGGCGGAGACGGAGGAGGAGCGGATATCGCAGTAGGAGACGAGGGAACGAACGGAATAACAGGAGAATCCGAGGTGGGAGGAAGAGAAGAGGAGTCATCCGAGAAGTAGGAGGCATTCTCGAAGAAGGTGACGTCAGCGGAGACAAACTGTTTACGAAGAACAGGATCAAAGCAGCAGTAGCCTTTCTGAGTGACCGAGTACCCCAGAAAAACACATTTGGTGGAGCGAGGGGAGAGCTTATCACGGGTGGCAGATGGGACATGCACAAAAGCAGTGCACCCAAAGATTCGGAGAGGGAGAGGAAAAGGCTCCTTGCCAGGATAAAGGATGGAAAAAGGGGTTTTTCCCTGAAGAACGGAGGAAGGAATGCGATTGATGAGATAGCAAGCAAGAAGAACAGCATAACCCCAATATGAGTGAGGGACATGCATTTGAGTCATTAATGTGCGAGCAACATCGAGGAGGTGACGGTTTTTGCGTTCCGCCACCCCATTTTGTTGGGATGTATAGACACAACTTGTTTGATGAATAACGCCATGTTGAACACAGAAAGAGGTAAAAGCATGACTTAAGTATTCTTTTGCATTATCAGAGCGAAAAGTTTTAACACTAACATCAAACTGATTTTTGATTAAATGATAAAAGGAGGTCCATACATTAAACAGTTCAGAGCGATCTCGTAAGAGATACACCCAAGTACATCTAGAAAAATCATCAATAAAGTTACAAAATAAGAACTACCCCGACCAATAGTAAGGGTAGGAGCAGGTCCCCAGATGTCGGAGTGGACTAGATCAAACGGACGGGTAGAGCCCCGACCTTGCTTCGGTGGGAAGGAGGAACGATGATGCTTGCCAAGTTGACATGCTTCGCAGTGGAGAGGAGTAGTGGAGGGAGGGAGGTGGGGCAGAAGCTGATGCAGAAGCCGTGGTGGAGGATGACCGAGACGGAGATGCCACTGGAGAAGATCCGTACAAGAAGAAGAGAATGCGGACAAAGCGGAAACGTTGTCGAGGAAGTAGAGGCCGCCACTCTCAGTCCCAGTAGCAATCGTCCGCTGGGAGCTCGGATCCTGAAAAGAGCAAGAAGATGGAGTAAACGTCACAGAACATTGAAGCTGCTTGCACAAAGAAGTAACCGATAACAGATTGCACGGAAACTTGGGCACATAGAGAGTGTCCTCTAGCCGAAGGGACGGAGTAACATGAACCACTCCCGACCCATGAACCGGGGAGGGAGAACCGTCTGCAATGAGGACCGGGGGCAACCGATCATGCTGTTCGAGGAGAGAGAAGCACTGAGGATTGCCCGTCATATGATTAGTAGCACCGGAGTCGATAAGCCATTTACCTTGAGTGACTACATGGGCACTACCTGATGATGTGACTACGGAAGCAGACGGCTTGGAAGAAGAGGCGGAAGAGTCACCCGAGGGGCGAAGATGGGGATGTTTTGTCCAGCAGCGGTCAAGAGTGTGTCCGGTGCGGCCGCAGTGAGAGCAGAGATAGCGGGAAGAAGGACGTCCGCCAGACTGATGACTGCGGCTACCAGAGCCACTCCGCTGAGTTTGATGAGCATAGTTATCCGGAGGAGAAGGAGCGGGTAGAAGCGGGCGCTGAAGGAGAGAGGTGACAGCGGCGATGCGAGCAGCGGTGGCATCTAATGTAGGAGATTCCGCCTCACCCAGAATTTGTTGGCGGATCATGTCATAAGTGTCAGGAAGACGGAGCAGATAACACACAACCAGAAGCTCCTGGAAGTGCTTGTGTTGTTGAGCCAGATCCGCAGAAAAGGGGCGATTCTGAAGAATCTCAGCCCCAAGAGCTTGAACTTGTTGGTAGGCAGCAGCGGGAGACAAGGTAGGCCGGGCAAAGAGGTCCGCATACAACGTATAGATGCGGGACGTCTGAGCCCCTTTGGAATACAAAGCAGCAAGATGAAGCCAAGCGGCCTTCACCGTCTCATCATGACGGATGACGGGAAGGCATTCATCGGATAGACTGTTAGCGAGCCAAGTACGCACAAGAGCGTCACTCGCATCCCAGTCATCAAAGAGAGGAGAAGTGGTAGGAGGAGGGTCATCAGCGAGATGGTGGCGTTTGCGTTGCGAGCGAAGGAGAAAGGTGAAAGAGACGCTCCAATCCGGGTAGTTGGAGCCGACAAGCTTGGAAACGGTGCCAAGGTTCCCGGAAGGAGTAGGAGGAGGAGCCGGATTGGCTACAGGGGTGGCGGCAGGAGTGGTGGCGGTAGAAGCATCAGAAAGAGCCATAAGAGCAAACAACAGGAAGCCGCGCGGTTAGAAAACAGGCCGCGCGGATAGGCAGAAGAGGAACTGCAGCGGTCAGGATGACAGACACCAGCGGCCAGAGAGACCACGACCAAGCCGCAGTAACAAGCGAAGGGGAAGAAGTCGAGCGGCAAGCAGACAGTCCGCTCGAACAGAAGCACAAGAGAGGGCAAGGCACACGGCGATAGGTCGCGGCGAACAAGGTGACAGATCGCAGTGAACAAGGCAACAGGTCGCGCACACAGAGGGCAACGACAGGGAGACCGCGCGGACAGGGCGAAGAACAGAATCAGGAGGAAAAGATCGATTCCTCTGATACCATGTAAGAAGCGAACTAAAACAAGCCGGAAATGGTATAACTGAAATTTTATTATCAGAAAAAGGTATCTATTACAAAGGTATGACCTCCCTTATATAGAATGGAGGAGAGAAGAGAGAATACAAATAAGAGATGTGGGACTAAAAACTATACAAAAGAATCTGGGCGGCTAGAATAACAGGCCGGAACAAGCCGCGCGGTTAGACAGAAGGGCTAACCGCTCGGCCACTACCAGAGAGAGAGACAAGCCGCCAAGTGAGACCGTTAGACTGCCCGGTCTCCTAGTCGCCAGTAACAGACCGCTTGGACCTCAGACCTCAACGCAGCAACCAACCCGCTGGAGGCAAACCGCCAGACCGCCCGGTCAATAACCCGCCAAGCCAGACCGACAGACCGCCCGGTCTCAACTTCAACAGTTTCCCATCAAACTTGGCCACAACACCAGGAATAGACGAAGCCATTGATAATGGAACGCAGAAACTGCACGGAACACAAAACTTGAGTTGGCGACCTCAGCAATGCACAACTAAGGGGATAGCCAGCGAACCAACGGTCGTAAACTACCGCACCCAAGTGTACACTCGAGATCGGAAACAACTCGTCCTTTAAACAAAAGTGTCAGCCCGCAACCTCCCTCTGATACCACTTGTTGGGATTCGAAGCGGTGCTGTCGTGCAGAATACCTGATGCTGGCACAAGTAATAATAATAGAAAACACAAAAGCACAAGAAGAACACCAGAATAACGTGGTTCCCCCTGAATGGGTACGTCCACGGGCGGAAATGGCAGTCACAATCTCATTCAACACAAAATACACAGTGTTACAAATGGGGATAAATTACCCCTATACAAAATGAGATAAAAAAGTGACTCCCGGATACCTTGCGGCAAAACGGCCGAAGAAAGAGGAAGTTCCTCACGGCCAAGCACGGCGGCAACCCAAACTCCGACGACGTCGTCACGACGACGGCGTCTCCCCAAAACTGCAGCAAGCAGTAGCCTTTCCCAAACCCGGCGCAGCGGTGGCGGTGCCGGCAACCCTCCCTTCATACAGCGGCGGCGCTCTCCTCCAAAGCAGCGGCGGCGGCGGCTCTCCAAAACAGCGGCGGCGGCCCAACAAAGGCAGCGGCGGCGGCGGCGGTCAGAGCAGCGGCGGCGGCGGCGATCTTCCTCCAGCGAGAGGCAACGAGAGAGAGAGAGAGACCAAAAATGGAGAGGGAGAGGGAAACGGCTGAAAGAGGGGAAGATGAGTCGGGTGTTTTTTTTTGTCTAGGGCTGCAGGAAATATATAGGTTTTAATATTACCAGAAATAAAATAAAAAAACCAAAATAAAATCCGGTTCAGAATCCTGGAAGTAATCAGAACTCGCGAGGTTGCAACCTCCTTTTTCCAGGTTGCAACTTCTCGGCCAGAATTTGAAAATTGCAGAAATTCGCCCCGGAAAAATTTTCTTGCGCGTCCGGAGGTATGGTACGATGTTGGAGAGTTAATGGAGGCAAAAACCTAACATATGACCGCGGTAAAAAAGATGTTTAAATTTTAGGTAAGTTGAGCGTACCTAAGGATGGTACGTTCAACGGAGAATTAGATTATAAATTTTTTTTTAGCAAAATAAGTTTCGGAATATATTATTCTTGTATTTTTATGCTTATTTTATGTATTCATATGTATATATTTTTTTGTGAAAATACAATTATTAAAAAGTGACTTTTTTAATGCAGATACGACTGTTATCTAAACTGAAAATACTGTTCAATTACGATTGCAATTACAGTTACGACTGTAATGTAAACTGAAAATATAGCCATGCACGATCACATATACGCTGAGCGTACCTAACATTTTGGCTAAAAAGAAAGCCTAATTTTGGAACATAAAAGTAGATGAAGTTCTTTAGGCAAAGTCGGGTATTTATGAATATTGGTTCATAATCGCGTTGTTTGTGACTGTCACGGCTGTACAACCCCGTATTCGCGTAGTGGGGTCCTCAAGCAAGCGCAAGGTGTAATTCAGAGAATGATCTGAGACAAGTGAGTCCAAAGGCTTAGGAGGCGGGTGCGGTAGGAGGCCGGTACCCGCCCCCGGCCCTTGCTAATCAGGAGGGGCGGTTGTGGTGGCAAGCCAACACCCGCTCCGACCTTTTTAGGGTGTTGCCCGACGACGCCACTGTCGCTTGGCGACACCAGGCAGCTTCCGCCCGGCCCCTTAAGGGTCTCGCCCGGCCTAGTTCCAACACTACAAGAAAAACTTCATTTAGCAACGAAAATTAGGAAGGCTAAATAATTTGTAGCTGTTAATTAGCAACGAAAAAATTCGTTGCAAAAAAATAACAACGAATTTTGTTGCTTTAGAAATTATTTTCTTTCAAATTTGTATACTATATAATATATAAATAAATAAAATAAAAATACAAAAATATATAAATATATGTAATATACAGAAATAATTATATATAATAAACTATATATATAAACTATAAATATATATATATGTATAAATAATAATCATATATATAAAATATATAAATTTATAATTATATATATTACCGCCACTTATAAATGAATTAGTTAATTAGGAGGATTGGTTAGGTAAGGAAATTATTTATGAGAGCTCTCCGTTTCGATTCTCAACGAGTGTATATTAAAAAAAATTTGTATATAATTATAATTTAAATTTAATCAAATAATTATATAAAATACAAAACATTAGCATCAAAAGAATTCTTTCCTAAAAAATCTTTGCTAATTAGAAAGAAAGAAATTCCTTGCTAAATTTAGCTATGACCATATTAGCTACAAATTTTTTTCGTTTCTAAATTCCTTGCTAATTAAAATTAGCAAGGAATTTATCTAATTAACAACGAATTTTGTTCTTTGCTAATCAAGGTTTTTCTTGTTGTGTCAGGGGTCTCGGCGAGACAGCTCACAGGGGTCTTGGCGAGACAGCTCACAGGGGTCTCTGCGAGACAGCTCCCAGGGGTCGCCCGGCTTGAGCAGCTTGCTCGGCTTGATGGTCTGCTATTTTGCCCCTGGTGGACTGCGAATAGCTGTTCAAAATAGCGAAGTTTGGCTGTTGGCAGACCAGCCCAGGGTATTTCAGTAATTTTAGAGCATCGGGATTGCGCTATTGGTTGGTCATCTCCAAAAAAAATCTATAAATAGACCCTTGGGGTCCCTTGGAGAGGGATCCGTTTTCACCAATCTTCATATCTTCCTTCATCCTCCAAGGCACCTAACTCAGCATTGGCTAGGGAGGAGGAGATCTCAAAGGTCTTCTGGGTGTGAGGTGGGACCTCCACGCTAGAGTCAAGGGTCATTTTCCATTCAGGTCTCTCGCCAAGGAACGGCTTGGGAGAAGTAGGTGTGAGCTACACCCCTAGGTCCGAACTCTAGGTGAAACCGAATCTCGGTTTCAACAACGGCAACGCCAAACAAAATCTTAAACTTGATTGCTCAAGCGCGTCCTATAAATTCTAGATATGTCAAGCATATTTTACATCAAGTTTTTTAAATAATTATTTAAGTTGCAATCTCATCGATTTTAGCAACAGTGCTCGAGATTACTGCAATCATATTGTGCATATTCTCGCTCTCACAATTCCGAAGCACATTGTGTTGGAAGTCTTTCTGTTTGGTGGATATATTCTCTGGAGACGTCCTGATGAGATCGTAAGCGAATATTTAAGTCTATTCAGCCCCTCACGAGTGTGTGTTAGAATATTATTGGTTCCCAACAATTTTTATTTTGGCCTATGTGTCACTCAAATTCATTAACAACACTTCATATTATTGGTTGCCAAATGAGATCTAGATCTCTTTAGTTGTTAACATGCAGTGATTGGCATTAGATCTAGACCTCTAAATTAACTACAGGAGATGCTTAAACCCTTATGGCACACTAATATATGCATATGTTTGTACATCTCTTGTGCTAAGATCTTTTTAGTGCAGAGATCAATTTCTTAAGAAATATTGTATGTTTGCGGGTTCCGTCAATGCCGTCGAGTTCACAAGGAAGAACACATTAAAGCTCTTGGAAATCGCGGCCAAGATGAAAAATGAACAAGAATCTAAGAATGATATACATTAAGCTTCTGTATTTCTATCGTATTTCAATCTGATTCTAGTTTTGTCGTGTGTTTTTCAATCTAGAAAAATAAATTTAGTTTTTTTATATTACTGTTGCGGACTAACTCAATGCCCCGGTCGGACCGGATTAACTTGAACTGTCTTAGCTCACGGAGCGGTCGAGCGCGCACATAGTCAATGAAGATGAACAGTAGACACAAGTCTTGATGACGTGAAAAACCCCCTTAATGGGTAAAAAACCACGTGACCGGGTCGGTGCCGGTCAAATTCCACTAGTTTTCGGTGATTACAGCACGCTTGGTGAATTGGGGCGACAGACCGCTCCCGTTATAACTTGAGTGGAGAGAGAGAGAGACTATAGCTTCCTGCGGGAAACAGGCTGCCCCGCGGAAGTGACTTAGGCGTGGAAATGCGCGGGATGCTTCTGGCACTTGCGCTCGGGGCAGCGCGCGCTTGCTGGCTTCGGATGGCTTCTTCCTTCGGTTTCCTTTAGGTCTTGGGCACCCTTTTGCTCTCAACGCGCTGGTGGGGTGTTTATAGTCGCTGGTAGCAGCTGGTGGTCACTGGTGGCCGATGGTGGCTGCTGGTGGTTCACGGCGAGCGGTGGACGACTCGGTGGAGGAGGCAGGAGAGCTCTCACCTGAGGAAGAAGAAGACAACCCGGAGAAGAGAAAAAAGTGAAGAATTAAGAGGCCCTGAGGTCCCTTTTATAGCCTCAAGGGAGGATTATGGCGGGCCCAACCACTAAAGTAGTGAGTTAGTGGGTAGTTATCCTCCCGATCGGACGGCGAGGAGAGCCTCCCCTCGATCGGACGGTGGGAAGGTCGTCCACGGCGATGGGCCGCCACGGTGGCGGGAGTGGCCAGTCGGGTGACCGGCGGCGGGGGCGGCCGGCCTGGTGGCCGGCTGCGGAACCCTGTCGGGGGCCGGCCGCGGCTAGGCCGGCGGTCTGCCGTGGCCGGTCCGCCGGCGGCCTAGCCGACCGTGGCCGGCCGCGGCTAGGCCGCCAGCAGTTAGGCGGCCAGTGCCGCGGCCACCCGTGGCTAGGCCAGTGGCCTGCCGCGGCCAGGCCTCTAGCGGCTAGGCGGCCTAGCATGGCCTTGTCGCGGCTAGGCAGCCAACGGCCAGGTCGCCAGCGGCTAGACGGCCTGGCGCGGCCTGCCTGGTGCTGGTGGTTTACCTCCACGGGGAGAGGGAGCGGGTCCCGCTCCCCATTGATTTTCTCCTCCTGAGAGTTCATGGAGGGGGTGGGCCACCCATGATCCACTTTTGGAGGAGATCATGGTGGGGCTTTTCTCCTATAAATGAAGGTGGAACCCATCAATTGCCCTCAAATCTTTGTTGTCTGAGAGCGAAGTGAGTGAGAGATGACAGATTTCCCCTGCTTCCTGTTGTCATGACGGCTTCCGGTGAGAAGGTTGAGGCGGCGGCGGCCAGTACTTCTAAGGAATTCGGAGGAGGATTCGGCGGACGAGGACGCCAAGGCGGATCGTGCATGCTTAGGCATTGCGTGGACGAAGACGCTGGCCGAGCGCGCACAGACCGCGCGCCTAGGCTGCGCGTGCAGGCCGTGCGCGTGCTGGCTGCCCGTGCGGGACGCGCGCGCTGGCTGCCCACGCAAGGCCATGCACGTATGTCGTGCGCGCAGGCTGCGCGCGCGCTAGCCCTGGGCGCGCACAGGCTGCGCGCGGCTAGCCCTGGGCGCACGCAGGCCCTGGGTGCGCGCAGGCTTGACGGGCGTGCAGGCCGCGTGGGCAGGCTGCGCGCGCGCTGGCTGCCCGCGCAGGCCGCGCGCGCAGGTTCCCACATAAACTGATGCCTAACGAAGTTAGCTACCTTTGATGGCGCGGGCGAGGGTACAGGCGCGCGCGACTCTGTGCGTGGGTGCGTGCGCACGAGACCCTGCGCGCGGGTACGGGCGAGGGTACAGGCGCGCGCGACCCTGCACGCGGGTGCGTGCGCGTGAGACCCTGCACGCAGGTGCCCTCGCGGGTGCGCGCCCGCGATCCGGGCGCGCGGGCGGGGGCGCAAGCGCGAACTGCGCGCGGGCGTGCACGTGACCCTGCGCGCGTCTGACCTTGCGCGTGGATGGGCGCGCCGTACGTGAGCTGTACATTCCTACTTTGCGCGCGCATGGAGCGATATGCACAACTGTGCTTTTGTGCGCAAGGCGCAAGGTATGTGACATGTGCACGAGGTACGATGTGCACGGATTGTAATGTGTACGATGGATAGTGAGTGATGCGTGCCTTATGCACGATGCATACGTGATGTGTGCAAGGTGTAACATGTTTGGCGCACTAAGCGCCCAAGGGAAGGGACCGCTGAGATGTGGAGTTTCTGGTTGCCCCCAAGTGTATCACCGAGTACTTCTTGTACAAGGTCGGAAGGGGAAACTTGTTGCGGCGAGGTTCCCGGATGCAGAGACGGTGCTTCCAGAATGGTACCCAATTTGGCAAAGTTCATGTTGTTTCGCGTAAGTTTGACGTGAAATGTTGTTTTGCGCGAGACTGACTCGCGGCCTTTGCCCGCACGAGACTGACTCGTGACTTAGTTTGCACGGCTCCTGTCCGCGACCTAGCTTGCACGATTCAGGTCCGCGGCTTTGTCGTGAAAGGGGGCATACCCTTGCAAGGTTGCGCGATGAGTAACGTCGGAGAATGTAAATACTCGATCTGACCATTGTAGGTGCTCCATCCGGGTGCCGGAGAACGTTAGTGTTCAATCCGGGTACAATCGCAAGGGGGACAGGCCCTGGCAATGGCGTCGGAGAGTGTACGTACTCAATCCGACCGTCGGAGAACGTAGGTGCTCAATCCGGGCGCCGGAGAACGTATGTGCTCAATCCGGGTGCAATCGCAAGGGGCAGGCACTGACGATGGCGTCGGAGAGTGTAAGTACTCAATCCGACCGTTGGAGAACGTAGGTGCGCAATCCGGGCGCCGGAGAACATGTATGTGCTCAATCCGGGTGCAATCGCGAGGGGGGCAGGCCCTGGCGATGGCGTCGGAGAGTGTAAGTACTCAATCCGACCGTCGGAGAACGTAGGTTCTCAATCCGGGTGCCGGAGAACGTAAGTGTTCAATCCGGGTGCAATCACGAGGGGGCAGGCCCTGACGATGACGTCGGAGAGTGTAAGTACTCAATCCGACCGTCGGAGAACGTACGTGCTCAATCCGGGCGTTGGAGAACGTATGTGTTCAATCCGGGTGCAATCGCGAGGGGGGCAAGCCCTGACGATGGCGTCAGAGAGTATAAGTACTCAATCTGACCGTCGGAGAATGTAGGTGCTCAATCCGGGCACCGGAGAACGTATGTTCTCAATCCGGGTGCCATTCGGGCACCGAAGAACGTATGTTCTCAATCCGGGTGCAATCGCGAGGGGGGCGGGCCCTGGCGATGGCGTCGGAGAGTGTAAGTACTCAATCCGACCGTCGGAGAACGTAAGTGCTCAATCCGGGTGCCGGAAGAACGTAAGTGCTCAATCCGGGTGCAATCGCGAGGGGGGCAGGCACTGGAGACAGCATGATGTTGAGGGGCAAAGTTGGTGAAAAACATGCTTGTTTGGTTTGTAAGCACAGTTTTACCTTAAAACAAATATGATATTGTACTTATAAATAACCATGATTTGCGTGAGCCTGAGCTCGTGACTTTTACTGTTCTAAGGTGACAAAAACAAGATGATGAAAAATGCAGACGATAAACATCATTAATAAAAGATAAAAATATGGAGGGATGGATGCGACGCAAATTCCCGGCTGCAGGTGTGTTGTAGAGGGTCATCCTGCGTCGGGGAGAGCGTCCATCCTAGGTATCCATTGTTGGGGGTCCGGCGATGGTCTCTGTGTTTCCCACCATCTGCCTCCCTCCACCGTTTCTTTGTGCTGGGATCTAGGCTTGTCCTTGTAAAAATTTCCCCCGAGGAGCCCCTAGCGGACAAGACGTTCAATTTCATCTTTTAGGTCGGCACACTCTTCGGTTTTGTGACCCGTTGCACGGTGGAGCTCGCAGTATTTTGTCTGATCGGCCTTGGGGTTTGGCCGCGTGCTCTTGGTCGTTGTAATGCCGGATCATTCTGAATGCATACATCACATTAGTGCGGGTGAAATTCAGAGGGGTGTATTCCTGAAGTGGATGTTGTCCTCCATTCCTTAGAAGGTCACGTTGACGGCTATTGCGGCGACGCTCACTCTGACGTCGTTCTTCTTGTCTTGTGAGAGTTGGTTCTTATCTTCTTCCTTCTTCCTTTTCTGCCCTCCTTCAAACTGCTGTCGGTGTGCTTCAATAGTCTCGTCGGCTGCTATCTGGGCCTCGACCCGATGAACGAGATCTGGATAACTGGGCACGGTCTCCCTCATGAGTGTTGAATAGAAGTTGCTGGGGCGGAGTCCGCCGAGGAAGACGCCTTTGAGAATTTCGGGGTCGATGCCTGGAATTTGACGTGCCTCAGAGGTGAAGCGGCGAAAGAAGTCCCTGAGGGATTCTCCTTCATTTTGTCGAATACCTGAAAGGTGTAAGGGATCGCGAAAAATTCTCCGATTTGCAATAAACTGGTCAGTAAATTGCCTGTTCAGCTCTGCGAAGTTGATAATGGTGCCCGTTCTCAGGAATGGAACCATGTACGGGCCTGTCCTTTGAGTGTTGCTGGGACACTTGGCAGAGCAACTGGTCTATAGCGTTGTAAATCCTCATGATGGTGGTGAAGTGATTGATGTGTTCTAGTGGATCATCGGTCCCGTCAAACGTCTCGATGTTTGGAAGCTTGAATCCCTGTGGGATGGGATGATCGAGGATTTACGGCGTCAAGGGGGAGCCTTGACAGAGCGGTTGGTGAACATGAAAGTCTCTTCTTCCAGCCTGGCGGTATTCTTCGGCTATAACTTCCCGAATTTCCTCCCGAGTAAACCTTTCGAGAGGAGGGGGTGAATGTCGTTGGCAGGATGGTGATGAAGATGATCTTCTCTTACTCCTCTTTGAGCTGGGTGAGTGGAGCTGGCGGCGTCAGAATAATCCTCGGGCTCTTCTTGGACCCTTTCCGGGTTTGGTTGCAGCGGAGGATTTGTTGGGGCCGGCGGCATCGGGGGAGCAGTTGGTGCTCCCATGTTTCGGAGCAATGCAAGCATTTCCGTTTGTTGTTCTTCCATTTGGCAGACGCGCCCCTCCAGGGCGGTGACGGGGGCGAAAGCTACTTTGGCAGTCAGTGGCACGTCCACTAGTGATTGGGATCGTGCTGGTTCGATGTGTCCGCCAAGTGCGGATCCTTCAGTGGTGCAGGTACTTCTCTTCGCCATTGAATCTGAGCTTTGGAAGCGGTAAAGATAAGGGACTTGTCTTCTGAAGGATGTTGGGAATGTTTCCCACAGACGACGTCAAACTGTTGCGGACAAACTCGATGCCCCGGTCGGACCGGATTAACTTGAACCGTCTTAGCTCACGGAGCAGTCGAGCGTGCACACAGTCAATGAAGATGAACAGTAGACACAAGTCTTGATGACGTGGAAAAAACCCTCTAAATGGGTAAAAAACCACGTGACCAGGTCTGTGCCGGTCAAATTCCACTAGCTTTCGGTGATTACAGCACGCTTGGTGAATCGGGGCGACAGGCCGCTCCATTACAACTTGAGTGGAAAGAGAGAGAGAGAGACTATAGCTTCCTGCGGGCAACAGGCTGTCCCGCGGAAGTGACTTAGACGTGGAAATGCGCGGGATGCTTCTGGCGCTTGCGCTCGGGGCGACGCGCACTTGTAGGCTTCGGATGGCTTCTTCCTTCGGCTTCCTCGAGGTCTTGGGCGTCCTTTTGCTCTCAACGTGCTGGTGGGCTGCTTATAGCCGCTGGTAGACAGCTGGTGGTCACTGGTGGCCGCTGGTGGCCGATGGTGGTTGTTGGTGGTTCACGGCGAGCGGTGGCCGACTCGGTGGAGGAGGCAGGAGAGCTCTCACCTGAGGAAGAAGAAAACCCGGAGAAGAGAAAAAAGTGAAGAATGAAGAGGCTCTGGGGTCCCTTTTATAGCCTCCAGGGGAGGATTATGGTGGGCCCCACCACTAAAGTAGTGGGTTAGTGGGTGGTTATCCTTCCGATCGGACGGCGAGGAGAGCTTCC
Source organism: Platanthera zijinensis (assembly GCA_039513925.1). Classification (NCBI taxonomy): domain Eukaryota; kingdom Viridiplantae; phylum Streptophyta; class Magnoliopsida; order Asparagales; family Orchidaceae; genus Platanthera; species Platanthera zijinensis. The sequence goes on from CM077094.1 coordinate 163,890,135, forward strand.
CCTCGATTGGACGATGGGAAGGTCGTCCACGGCGATGGGCTGCCACGGCGGCGGGAGTGGCCGGTCGGGCGACCGGCGGCGGGGGCGGCCGGCCTGGTGGCCGGTGGCGGCAACCTGCCGGGGGCCGGCCCGGCTAAACTAGCGGTCTGCGCGGCCCGCGGTTAGGCCGACAGCCTGCCGCGGTTAGGCTGGCGGCTGCCTTGGCTAGGTCGGCGGTCTGCCGTGGCCGGTCCGGCGACGGCCTAGCCGACCATGGCCGGTCGCGGCTAGGCCGGTGGCATGCCGCGACCAGGCCGCCAGCAGTTAGGCGGCCTGCCGCGGCTAGGACAGTGGCCTGTCGCGGCCAGACCGCTAGCGGCCAGGCGGCCTGGCGCGGCCTTGCCGCAACTAGGTCGCCAGCGGCTAGAGGGCCTGGCGCGGCCTGCCTGGTGCTGGCGGTTTACCTCAACGGGGAGAGGGAGCGGGTCCCGCTCCCCATGATTTTCTCCTCCTGAGAGTTCATGGAGGGGGTGGGCCACCCATGATTCACTTTTGGAGGAGATCATGGGGGGGGGGGGGGGGGGGCTTTTCTCCTATAAATGAAGGTGGAACCCATCAATTCCAATCAGAGACTTATAATGTTTAATTAAGCAATCTTGTGGAGGTTCATTAGTCGCTGCATTCATTAGAATTTTTGATAAATATAAATTTGTCGTAGCGACGCATACTCCATAAATTTATAACACATTGGTCATGTTTATGAGGCTGATTCTCCTAAGAAAATGCGGGTGTGAGAGCTTGGTTTAACACACTCTTATAAAGGAGGTCAGCGGATTGAATCCTCCCCTCAACAACTTACTTATGGGTGTTCACAGTCTGTCTTCTCATGCCCCTGTGAGATCTGGTCTGCAATTCTAAAGCCCGGGACTTCCCCTCCTTAATAGAAGCCATGTTCCAAGCATGTTTTTCGCTGCGTGGGATGAATGTGATTGTATCGGCGCTGTTTGCGTGAAATTTTGTTTCACATCGTTGGAAACCACTTCTAAACTATAATTCCCTAAGAAAAGTGTGCACCTCCATTAAATATTTGTGTGCGGCCCATGTCAAAATTTGTAGACGGGGTTGTTACGATTAGGCCGTGTACCCTATCTAGTGGACCGTGCTTTTGGATTCAATAACCAAAAGTGCTTGCCACACAAAATTTGAAGACTACGGCTTCATTTAGCGTTGCTTATTTGCTCCAATGAGTTTGGTCAAAAACGGCATTAGCATAGAACGTATGTTCGGCAGAACAAAGGTTATTACCGTCACCAAAAAAATAAACTAGTTTTGATCATAAAATACATGAAATTTTTTAGATGAGTTCCGACATTCACGAACAACAGTTCACGCCCACCGTATTCAAGACCGCCGCCACGGCATTAAAGGAATCTAGGGCTTATACAAAAATTTTTGTCATATTATCAATCTATACAAAATGCCTTTCAAGATTTATGCTTGCATTTTACGGGAATGAAATAAAATAAATTCATATTGACGAAAATGATCTATGCAAATAATATTTGACAACATAATTTAGTGTTCAAGAATATTATGAAATTATTAAAAAAAAAAAATGAGAAAACTGAGGCAGAACGGGCCAACGACGCGGGACCAAGGTCACTGATAATTATGTGGGTTTCTGGCACGTCCAAAGCCCAATCTAAAGGTCCACATTTGTTCGCAAAAAATTGGGCCGCAATTTTAAATAAAATACATTGCATTAAAAGGCAAGATGAACGACCTGAATTATTCCCCACGGCAATTTGCCACGCGGGGATTCTCCTGCGCGGCGAGAGATTATTGTGTCTGGGTTCCGGTTGTAACCGAAGAAGAGGAGTGCCGTTCACTTTTTTGGCGATTATCACCCGATAAATCCAATACATCCATCTAAAATGCACTTTACACATGCCGCCACATGACTAGTTCGTTTTCTCTCTCTCTTGGACACAAGAATTTCGCCCCGCGCGGCATGTGCAGCAAGGGACTCCCTAGGCCAGCCCAATGGGGGCGGTGATCCAGCTCCCCCATTGGATGGTAGATCAGAAATGAAGTGGATCCATTTCACGGTCCAGATGAAGAGTTTGTTGATCCGACGAGTTCGTCATTTTCCATCCTTTTAAAAAAAAATTAATAAAAAAATCTTAACCACTAGATATATTTAAGAGTTGCCTTGTTCATTAGATGAAAAAATGAATTCCCTCTCATCAGAAATAGAGAGGATCCGGATCTTTGGATGGTGGGGGTGTCGCGCACTTCCCAATCGGAACAAAAAATAGCTGCATGTGTCCTTCCTATGAGTGCAATAAAATGTGTTTTTTTTTTGGCAAAACAAAAATTGAATATCGAAATAATATATATATATATATAAAAAATAGCTGCATGAAATGTGTCCGAGATTACCTTTCATGACATCTAAAAAGTGTCTATGAAAAATATTGATTTTGCATTCTCAACAAAAGTTGTAGATCTGTTCTTTTTGTTGGCATGCTGTTTAATTTTTCACAAAAAATTGAATTCATGATATATATATATATATATATATATATATATATATATATATATATATATATATTACAGTCATTTTAAGTATTCATATGTTTATGTACTGGATAAAAGTTGTAAAGATACAAATCCGAAAAAAATGTACTATAAAATACAACTTTATTTTTGCGGTAAAATAAAATATGAAAACAAGTTTATTGCAACTGTATTTTTCGATACAACTGTATTGTTGCAAAAAAATATAGTCCCGCACTACAAGATAGGAGCGACACCCGTATATAAAAATTATTCTCTCAATAGGGGGTCACACGACAATTGTCGCACCCCCGCCCCCCATGTTGCGCACTCCCCAATGGGGGAGACGTGCGGCACCCCCCCCCCCCCCCCACTCACACAATTTGGGAGTGATGCACAATCCCCAATAAGGGTGTTGCTCGACGGATGTTGCATGGGGTCGCACGGCATTTAGTTGTCGCACGTCCCTGCGCCCTTCTCTAATGTCGTTATCGTCACCCGCAGGCGTCGCTCCGCTCGTAGCACACACCACTGCACCTTCATCATCATAATCGGCACGCTCGCAATGCCTAAACACTCACAACACCTCCGCGCTCACGGTGGGCTCAGAATGCCTTCATGCTCACGACGCGTTCACAACACCTCCGCGCTCATGGCACGCTCAGACCACCTCCGCGCTCAAAAGGCCTTTGCACTCACGGCGCATTCACAACTCCTCCGCGCTCACAGCTCCCTCAGAATGCTTCCGCACTCACGACGCGCTCTGAATGCCTTCGCACTCACGGCGGGCTCAGAATGCCTCCGCACTCACAGCGGGTATAGAATGCCTCTGTGCTCACGACATGCTCACAAGGCCTCTGCGCTCACGGCGCGTTCAGACCGCCTCCGTGCTCAAAACACCTATGTGCTCATGGTGCCTTCACAACTCCTTCGCGCTCACGGCTCCCTTAGAATGCATTCGCGCTCACGAAGCGCTCTGAACACCTCCGTGCTCATGACGCGCTCTAAACGCCTCCGCGCTCACGACACGCTCTGAATGTCTTTGCGCTCACGGTGCGCTCTAAACACATCCACGCTGACGGCGTGCTCAGAATGCCTCCTCGCTCACTGCGCGCTCAGAACGCCTCCTCGCTCATTGTGCGCTTAGAACGCTTCCTCTCTCACTGCGTGTGCGACAATTAACCTTTTTAACTGCTCAGACCGCAGTCAGTGTTCGTTGCGGTCAACACGCCAACGGAATTGCCCAAACTGCCTGGGAGGGCAAAATAGTCATATCCAAAAAATGGCTTTCTTGTGCTCCAGATCGACGAACGTGCTTCGCCCGTCAGGGTGTACGACGGTTACAACGGCGAAGTTACCAGGCTACCCCTGGCCAATGTTATAAAAAGAGCCTATAGCCTTCATTTGAAGACGCATTGCATCGAGCACCTGAGAGAGCTCATTCGAAGAAATTCTTTAGAGTTTTCCTTCGGTACTCCAAGATTCCCTTCAAGACTTGAAGATTTTCATCGCCTTCGAAGATCTCCTTCAGAGATGGCGTGAATGTCTCACTTTCCTCAAGAGTCGACTTGAGCATCTCACACCTTCCTCCACCAAATACTTAGGCTCCGTTTGGGGGGACTTATTTTCACCGGTCAAGCGGTTACGATCGCATGAATCGAACCTTAATAATGATCTGATTCATGCGGTTGTAACCGCTTGACCGGTGAAAATAAGTCCTTCCAAACGGAGCCTTAGTTTTTCAAGTGGCATCCTGCCACCCTCAAAGGCTCTTCTTCTACTACTACTGTAGCGAGAGATGATTTGTCGTTCTCGAATTCTCTACTTTCATTTGTAACACATCAATACATAGTGAAATTTGGTTGGCACCGATCCAGACACGTGTTTTTTCACTTTTCTAGGTTTTTCCATGCTAAAACTTTCTTGTCAGCCGTCAAACTTTACTTGACTGTTTGCACGCTTGGTTCGCCCTCGAGTTGAGACGGTTCAATTCGACCGGACAACAAGAGCGTCGAGCGACCCACAACAAGGAGGATGTTCCTTCGTCTTCTAGGTCATGGTGGGGAGAAGTTTTTTCGTTCCGCGTTTGAAATGATGTGTGACCCACTGTGAAAAAAGAGTGTCTATTTATGGCAAAATTTTGGGTACGAGCCTCGGACACAAATCTTTATTTGGAGCTCGCGAGATGCTGACGCGTGTAAAGCTATTCAGGTTATCTTTCTCCCTGCTTTCAGATCGCCTTCCTCATTCTGCACCAATGACTTCCTCACCAACTGCAGTATGCTGCTCCAGGAAGATGAGTCGTCGTCCTCCACTTAGATCTCTGTGGGGAGAGACAAAGCGAGGAGACAATTGCAGAGAAAACCGGAGTGCCGAGAAGAGCGATTCGAACGAAAAATCGAAATAAAAACAACACAAAACACAACGATATATAGAGGTTCACCCAAAAGCGGGCTACGTCCTCTCTCCCCTTCTCCTCTTCCTTCTTGTATTCACCAAAGCAAGAAAAAATACAGATTGCCAAGTTTCAAGGATCAAAACCGATCCTACCTCGCACTTCTCTCTTTGGACAAGAAAACGGGAAGAAGAACCGCCACCGGAAAACACCACTCTTTTGTATCTCCAAAAGGTGCTTCCCGAAAACTTCCTCAGCCGAAACCGCTCAGGAAAACCCTAACCCGAAAATCGGGTTATACGCCTATAAATAGGCCACGGAACCGGAAAACGGGAAGAAGACCGCCGCCGGGGGCTCGCCGCCCCCGGACCCCCGCGTTTACTGGTACTTCAGTCATTGGAGAGGGTCACGCTCCGACGTCTCTAAGCTCACGTGGACTAACCCGGTGTGAGAAACAAGAGAGCCGGAGGTGTTCCCCAACTCCAACAACAATGAAGACAAAACTTCTCTTCTATCCATCAAAAATGATTGTCGCTTTGATCAATTTGCATATCTTCTCTTAAAATTGGATGGCATTGCATAGATGATCTGTTTATTGCTAGGATGATCTGTGTATTGCTAGGTGGGCAAAGTTTTCAATTTAGAAGAACGATGAAAGCAAGTGGGATGGGTTTAGCGAAAAAGATAAAACAAAGAAGAGTTATCTCGCTGTAATAATTTATTCGTCTCTGAGATAAATGATTTGTATCTGAAATAATTCATTTGTATCAAAGATTATTGAGTTATATCTGAGGTAACATGTTTGTCTATGAGGTAATGAACTTACCGTCTATGAAATAATCGAGTTGTATTTGAGATAATACATTTACCTCTAAGTTAATGAACTTGTCTCTAAGATAATCGAGTTGTATCTGAGATAACACATTTTTTTGAGGTAATGGACTTGTCGTCTCCGAGATAATTAAGTTGTATCTGATATAATACATTTGTGTCTGAGATAACTTACATTTGTCAGCATTTGGCGAGCATTTCAAGAAAAATCTTATGAATTCTAGTCATGCACGGATTACTCTTTTTGGGCCTAATCCTGAGGTCCAAACCCCCTGCAGTTAGGCCCACCATTATTATTATTACTATATTATTATTATTATTATTATTATTATTATTATTATTATTGCATCCACCTACAAGGCAACAAACTTCCATGGAAAATCACAGCGCAACTTCATGTAGATTGCTGCTTGATTCTTTAGGCTCCTGCTGAGGAGATTTTTCGCTACTTCGTGTTCTGATCGGGCCGATGATCGGGTCGGCGGATGTTCGATAAGGGGTGTTTTTGTGACAGAATTTCACTGTTCACAACATTCCCGGTTATCGCAAAGTAGTAGTTTTGTCACACTGCGATGGGAAATGGCGGGTAGAACTAAATTGCAAAGCACCAAGAGCTAGGGTTCGGTTGACAAGACAACGGCGGTTGTGAACACGCTAAACACGAAGGTCATGAACTGTGTCAATCGTGAACGTTCGACTTCACCTTAAGAACTCTATTCACTTTTACGCGGATTTTTTTTGTTTGAAACGGTTATAACCACCGTCACACCGGAGCAAAAAAAAGGCCAAACGGCCCCTAGTGTTGATGTTTGCGAGTACAGTGATGAAAATGAAACAAAGTTTGAGCAGTGGCAATCGCAAACCAACCCGAAAAACGCCTGCCAATCATCCAACTCAGAATGAATCACACCAAAATTCTTCGCTTTGTCACTATTTTCAACCGCACTCCTCCACGTCCGAAACGAGGCCTAAATTCTACCCACTTTTTGCGCCAACCGCTACCGCTCTCCCAAACAACTTCTCATTTGATTTTCATGGCAAGTTAAATATTAGGATCCGCTTCCATTAGTAGTATTCTGCTACCTGTAACCATGTGGAACCTGGCACTCTGTCAGCCACCTGAGATTTCATGCCAGTGCTATTCCCCTGCTATTTCTCCTTGAGGTGCTGCTGGAACTCTGCTGGCTAGAAACTGACAGATCCTGTGCACAACGGCTCTTTCTTATTTTTGGTATAACCTGACAGGATCGTCACAGGTGTGCCGTCAGAAATGCATTTCAAAAACAGAACTCTCTCTTCCAATAACCTGAAGTTTCCTTTTGTTGTTGGCTTTTTTACATACATTTCATATATTTGGCATTGCTTAAACCAGCATGAAGTGTGCCCAAAAAATAAAATTTCATAACACACATAACCACAGAAAAATTATCTCAAATTCATAAGATGGAGATTGATAAGAACTAGCAATTACAAGAAGATCAAGCTTAGCACGACCTTAACAAGATTTCCGAGATAGCCGGAGAAACCAAGGAACAAGGAAACCCAAACACACACATATCTACAAGTGAAGGGAAGTGTCGACGTCGCCTTCACCGCGACCGCTTGAAATCTCGCCATCGATACTCCGGCGTTCGTCGCCGTCTTCGCGCGGCCAAAAGGCCGACGGAGAGCCTCTGCCGAGCGGCCTCGAGGGGCGGATCAGATCGGGATGGACGAACCACTTCGAACTCCCCCTCCCGACCTCAGCAATGGCTTTCGTCTGCTCCCTTTCCTCCCTCAGCTTCTTCGCCTTTTGCAGCTGCCTGAATCTCTCCCGGAGGAGAGGAATGGACGAGTGGAGGACGATGGAGGCGGCGGCGGAGGCCTCGCTGTCTTTCTTCGCCATCAGAACTGATGCTGCTGGGTTCACAGGGAACCTCTTCCTGGCAAGTTGCAGTATTTATAAGGAGTAAATGTTGTTTTCCTGCATTTGTAATAGAGTCTCAAAAAAATGTCTCCATGCTATTTGTGGGCTCTACTTCTTAAATTTATGCACTGCATGTGTACTTACATACATCATCAACATGTGGAATCATTAGTATGTATTATGTAATCCTAACATTTCTTGTGTGTTTGTTTTGTTGTGTGAATATTCTGAGCTTCCATGCAATGTAAGCATTATGTTAATGGTGTAAACTGTATGTTAATTCAGCATAAACCTCACATCATGCAGACTTTTTGGGGGTTTTTTTAATGATTACATGCTGAATAAATTCAACAAGGGTGATGTGAAGGGAAGGAGGGAATCAGGAGGGTGACTGCAAAGTCCAAGAAGGTAATGGCTCCATGGAAGCCATCTGAGGGGAGGAATTAATGGAAATTAGAAGGGTGGAAGGAGGAAGATTGAGGGGGGAGAAATAAAAAAATAGGACAGAGGGGAGTTGGAGTTTAGTATTTGGATTGAGGCATGGAGGGGAATAAATTGTTGTGTGATGGTTTTTGTCACATAGTTCTTTTGATTCTAGTGGTGATGAGTGCCCTTTTTGCTTCCAAAGTGTGATTTCCCCTCCTTTTCTTTTCTTTTATTCTTCCCCTTGTTGGCTTATGCTTTGGTTTCTTTTGATTCTATTTTGTGAATTTGGATCGAAGATTGATGATAATTCGAAGATTAGATTATTTTTTGGTTAAAATTGAGGAATTTTGAAGGGGAGCCTTGGCGCACTGGTTGAGGTGTTGTCGTGTGACCTTGAGATCACGGGTTCGAGTCCTGGAAGCAGTCTCTTGCAAAAATGTAGGGTAAGGTTTGCCTGTATTTCACTCTTGTGGTGGGATCCGTCCCCGGACACTCACCGCGGGGATGGTTTGTGCACCGGGCTGCCCTTTTAAAAAAATTAAGAAATTTCATTTAAATTTAACTCCAGAAAATGCGTGCATTCAAGATATAAGGATCGATGCGTAGGTTAAACTGGAGGAAGAAAATGGTCAAGATCTAAGTTGAGGATTCAAGAAAATGGTCAAGATCTAAATTTGAGGATTTGAGCGTGAAGACATAATAAATTAAAAAATTATTCATAACTTTTACATGAATATAGTATAAGAACAATGAATATATATATATATATATATATATTAAATATTTGTATGAAAGAATTAATATATTTCAATATTATCACCCTAATGCAATTAACTTCTAGTAAACAAAAAATGAATTATTAAGATTTTTGTAGGGAAAAGTATTTTTGTTAGATCATTATTCACTTGCTAGTATTTGACAACGACAATAAAATAAAAAATTTAAAACAAAAGGATATTGCTTATGATTAATTCATCTTAGAAGGAATTAATTGAAATAGACCATTCTCCAAATAGAAACACCATTAGTAAAAGAGCATGGCCTCTTAAATAAAAATCATTAACTATATCCTTTGATGTACTTAACAAATCTTAATATTTCCTTACTAAACAGCATTTTGGAAAAAAAAATCACTACATTTATTTCTTTGGTCATCATTTTATTATATAGAAAAGTAAAATTTAGAGTACTCAATAAAGAATCAAGAAAAGGTAAAAATTTTAAATAAGCAAAGCATTGATTGGATAATATATATTTATTATATCTTAGGGACAAAAAATATCACAAATAAATCCTAGATCAAATGGAATTGTCCATATCTTTTAATAGGTGGCGAGTACAAATCCCTCTTGTCTTTTTATTTAATTGTCGAGTTGATAACCGCCTCATCCTGTCCGACCGGCAAGCCTAGTCCAATTATCACAACATTATTCGTATCTATATTTCTTCACTCTTGCACCCCCCCCCCCTGTGCGTCCGTGACAGTACCTCGTTCATGACAACACCTCCGCTCGTGTTAGTCTGCTCTTGGGTGCAGTCCTCCCTAGCGCATTACTCTTGTTGTCACTCAATCTCCTATCGTACTCGGGAGGACTACGAGCGGCGGGAGCACCGTCGAGGGTGGAACCCGTGCACCAATAGCAGGCAAACATGAGCGGATGTACGATCGCACGGGCCCCCCGTGTACTATCACTCGTATATATAAATTAAAAACAATCTTAAGAGATGATTAGCTACGGAAGGGGAGAAAACCTCATTTGAACAGAATATGGCTTAGAGGAAAAAATTAGAGCAATGTAAGGAAACAGAGCCTGGAGCTGTCATTCTAGCAGCCATAGAAGAAGAAGAAATACTGAGGTTAATAATGTGTTTCATCAATCAGAAACTAAATAGAAGATAGAAAAAAGAAGTAGGTAGTTTACCATCAATTCTTCTTCCACCATGCTAGTTTTGTTTTTATTAAAGTAAATCTGTCCATGAGGAAAAAAACTTGTTTGGAACCATTATTTTATTTATCCATCCAGTTCCAGTAGTGAGAAATTATCAATAAATTAGCAACACGGGAGAATGATAAATCTAAAAAACAAATGACGAACACGATAACTCCAGACTGACGCCCATCGAATCGAAGAGGAGAGAAACGAAAGGGATTTCATTTACCTGATTGCTTCCAATGAAAAAAGAGGGTTTGACAGACGATCGCCAAAGTTGTGGAAACCCAAGTCAACTTCTACACTGAAAAAATAAAATTCAGGAGGAAGATCACTTTTTGTACGCTTTCCCAGCCCACATGCATCCAACGGGAATGACTTACTTAAAGCTTCGGAATAGGATTTTAAGGCTCCTAATGCAAAAATAACCCCTTATCACTCTCCTGAGAAACCCAAAAATAAAGCATGCAGTTCTTTTTATTGCTAAACAGTGAACTAACATTCATGGTTTAGAGTTTCACGTAGTCCACATAACATCAACTTTCTGATCAACATGATAGTGTACATGTTGATCAAAATTTGATTCTTAAACTGAGTTTTCTATGAAAACACACATATTAACATCATCAGTGAACTGCCAGATAACATAATTCTAAATATTCTTGCATATAATGGAGCATAGTATAAGAGAAGCATTCATCACATAACTCAATAAACTTGAGAGGATCAGCTCAAAATGGTGAACTAAAAATGATCAAGTACATCACATCATAATTTTGCCGATTTTTTTGGTTCAAAAAAATCATTTAAAATGTGAATATTTTGCCATATATAGACATATTGCACGCAAAAATTCATTAAAAATTTAGACATAATTTTTCTATATTTAGACATACAAAATTTCATTAAAAATATGAAGATAGTGTAAAAAAATGACATTAATATAACATAGACATATATATTTTAAAATTTGTTGATTAAATTTAATTTGAATAAATTAGTATTCTGCCCACAAAGGAAAAAAATTCTGCATTTGCCACTACACACAACCATTGAAAATCTTGCTCATTGAAGAATTTATTCCCATGTGTTGAACAATTACAGTTAATTCTCATATATGAAAATAATGAGTAAAGTCTGACACCAAATGAGACAGCAAAATTTTCTATCGGACCATTTAATCGAACACCTTGTGTGCAAATCAAAATGCAGTTTTGAAATTTAATGTTGAAGCTTGACTAAACTTCCAAGCAGTATATATCATGAGTAATGGAGATGAAAATGTTTTGGACCTATTCAAGCGGTGGCCAGAGTAGTGGTCGGGGGTGGAGACGATGGTGGTGGAGGATGCAATGGAGCCTTAATCACAGTTGCCTAAGCGAGGTTGCTCGTTAGAGGAGAGAGCCACCAATGATCTCACACAATAGATTGAGAATAAACTTCTTCTTCCACACCCTTACAACCATCCAGATGCCCTTATATAAGCTTACGACATATAAAGAGACAAACAACAATAATGACACCTAATACTAGGCCCGATGCTCGAGGCCCCTACATAATGATAACACCTAGACATCTAGATAATAGAGATAATTATAATATACGATATGCAGCCCATAACATCTCTCCCGCCGTCCAAAACAAGCTTGATCTCAAGCTCAAGGGGGATCAATAATGGTGCAAGCTTCATCTGACGCCCTCATCAGAATCTCTGACGTGCAAGTGGAAAAGCTTTTGCACTTGTGTTCGCGTGTGTACTGCTCGTCGCAATTGAAATATAATCCATGAGCACGTCGTTCCAACATCTCAGCTGAGATAAGCGATGAACTGGCGGAGTGGCCTGACCATCGGTACGGCCCTGCGGAGTGCTGATGTTGAATAAGTATGCTTCTTGCGCCAGCTGGAGGCGATGGTCACATAGCCGGGTCAGACTCATAGGCATTCAGTTGCAAGCGATCACGAAGTCCTGCAGTGAATATGGTGACCTGCATCTTGGGGGAAGTGTAACATGTACTAGACGAAGCTGAAACTGCTCCAGGTAGTCGTCCACTGAGCCTGTCTGGCGTAGAGTTGTGAGGGCCTCGAGTGGGCTACTGCGGATGGGGGGGCCGATTCGCAGGTTGCAGAGTCTCTTGAAGTGGTCTCATGTCAGACCCGACATATCAGTAAGGAGGTGAGTGGCCCAAAGCGAAGCCGAGTCGAGAAGATGGAAGAAGGCCAGAGGAAGTCGTTCAACCGCCGGAGTTTGTTGGTGGTCGAAGAATTGCTCGCACTTGGTGAGCTAGCTCAAGGGATCCATTTTTCCATTGCAGGTGGGGAATTCCAGTGGGGTATAGCGTGACAGAATAGAAGCGTCGGGGCGTAAAAGGGTAGATGGAGGTGGCTCGTGGCGGATGAGCGACGAAAGCAGGACTTGACTGCTACTGGCGTGATCCGTGGGTGGGGTGGTAACAACTGGCGGTGTGGTTATGAGTTCATTAGGCATCGTGGTGAGGGTTGTCATGTCGTCCCAATGACATGCTTCTACTTCCTAAAGGTCGGCATCCATGGTAGATATAACTGAGTGGAGCTGGTTCATGGCGTTCAAGAAATTGTGGGAGTGTTCCATATGATGAGCGGAGAGAGAGAAAGAGCGGATGATAGGGTGGTCTGATTGCACAGAGTCGGATAATTGGGAATAACCACGAGAGCTGTGTCGTCTCCCAATGATGGCAAAAGAAAATACTCCAATCTTACTACGCGGGACCTAGCAGTAGGATAAGGTAAAATCTGGTTATTGCCACTGATTTGCTGCTCTGGAACAGTGGGTGGGAATGGCTAACTAGACCGGTCGGAGCCTCTTCACGCGGGCGGGAACAATTTAATTCCCCGGTTGCTTGCACAAGTGTTACGGGGCTCGACGCACTGGATCCCTTTTGGGGCCGCACCTATCAACGTCGTCCACCGAACAGGACCGCGTGAATATTTTGGTTTTTGTGACTGTTTTTATTTCGCAGTTTTTATTATTATTGTGCTCACTTGTAGTATGCCCAGGTGAGGGGCGCAAAATTTTGGAATGTTTGGGTTGGACCTATAAGGGTCCGGTTCGGTTTATAATGAAGCAAGTAAGAACTAATTTTCCAATCCCCACCTCTCTCTCTTTCCCGTCTCTCTTTCCCGTCTCTCTCTCTCTCTCTCTCTCTCTCTCTCTCTCTCTCTCTCTCTCTCTCTCGGTCTTCCACGGAACGCCCTACCCGCATCCAGCGGGATTCCGCCGCCTTGAATCGGGGCTCCTCTGGTGCTATCCCCCTCTCCTCCTCTCTTTCTCTCTCCCAAATCTCTTCTCCCCTCTCCTCTTTTATCGCTCTATTTCCCTCTTCCAAGTTTTCGGGCATTCTCCACCATAGCACCGCCAAAGGATCTTCCCGCTCCTCCGGGAAACTCTTCATTCGCCGGCCCCGTCACGAGATCTAGGTCTGGCGGTCATAACATCTTGTATCAGAGCCAAACGCCGCACCCTCCCTTCCAGGCACCTACCGCGCAGCCCTCACGGGATTCCACCGACTGCCTACTCTGCCGCTGCCCGCCAGCGACGTCGTCGGCCTGCTGCCCTCGCCGCAAACACTGACTCTTCCCATGGCTGACGTTAACCCTTCTCTCAACCAAATCATGGAGCTTTTCCAAACGATGCTAGCCACCCAAAGTGACAAGATGGAGGCCCTCAATGCGCGCCTGGACTCCCTTCAGGGAGCCCCACCACCACCACCGTACCAGACGGCCTCTTCGACCGCAAGCCGGGTCGAATCAACCCTTCCTAGCGGCGACTACTTCCCCGGCCCTCGTTCCGTCCGTATCGATTTTCCGATCTACGAAGGTCGTGAAGACCCCCTTCCATGGCTTACGCGTTGTGAGTTCTTCACCAACCAACACACTCACGATGAGGAATGTGTCGGAATAGCCTCCTTCCACCTCCTTGGACTGGCGCAACTTTGGGTCACACAACTCCTGTAACAACCCAACATTTCCTGGGAGGAATTCCGGGCAGAATGCTCCCTCAGCTTTGGACCAGCCATGTCGGGGAATCCGCTCGGCGATCTTATTGCTCTCAAGCAAACTGGTCCCATTGAGACTTATTTGGAGCAATTTCAGTTGCTCCTCTCCCGCACCACGACCATGTTACCGTCGCAACAGGTTCCGCTCTTCACCGCCGGGTTACCCGACCGGCTCCGTTGGGACGTCAAATTCCAGAAGCCATCGGACCTCTTGACAGCTATGAGCCTTGCCGGCGCATTTGAGCGTCGGCATGCCTTGGACCGACCAGCCGCAAGCCAACGAGACGTCTTCAGTCCTCGACCACCAGCAGGATTTCCCCTTTCCAAGCCACTGGATGGGCAGGATCCCCCACGGCTTCCTTATCGCCACCGTTTATCCCGGACGGAGATGGCGGCCCGCCGCGAAAAGGGCCTTTGCTTCAATTGTGATGAACCACACACCCTCTCATCGGTGCAAACGCCTCTTCTGGTTGGAGGTTGACGACCCCCCGAGCAACGACGATGATGAGCTTGACGATCTCGGCACACCTCAACTTTCTCTACATGCCTTAGCTAGGCCGCATGAGGGATGCACCATTAAGCTCTTTGTGGATGTGTCGGGCACGCCGCTCTTAGCACTCATGGATATGGGCAGCACTCATGGATATGGGCAGCACTCATAGTTTCATTCGTCAGGACAGAGCTAGTCAACTTCTTTCGTATGTTTCTCGCAGTCACGTCAAGGTGGTGGCGGCAAACAGACAACAGATGTCGTGTTTGGGCGTCTGTCGGCATGTATCCTTCACCGTAGACGGTTATCCATCACAGACTGACTTCTTTGTGGTGGACCTTCGGGGCTTTGATATTGTGTTGGGTGTTCGTTGGTTGCGCACCTTGGGGCCCCTCACATAGGATTTTGATCGTCTGACCATCTCTTGGCATGCGGGCTCCCGTTTGATACAGTGGCAGGGGCACACCCCAGGGCAGTCTCCATCTTCCTTTTTAGTACACACAAAGCCGTTGATCAACTCGGGTGAGCAGTGGGCCGACCATCCGGCAGATCTTGTTTCCCTTCTGCAGGCTTTCTCTCTGATATTTAGTCCACGCTTCCCTTCTGCAGACCTTCCTCCACGACGTGCATAGGATCACCGCATTTGCCTCCTTCCAGGGTCAGCCCCGGTAGTGGTGCGGCCATACCGGTACCCCTTCCTCCAGAAAGACGAGATCGAGCAGCAATGTGATCTCCTCCTACAGCAGGGGATAATTCGGCGCAGTGTCTCCCCATTCTCCTCCCCCATATTGTTGGTGCACAAGAAAGATAATTCATGGCGTATGTGCGTGGACTACCGAGCTCTCAATGCCATTACAGTCAAAGACAAGTTCCCAATTTCGGTGGTGGAGGAACTGCTCGACGAGTTACATGGAGCATGTTTCTTCTCTAAGCTCGACTTGTTCTTCGGATACCATCAGGTGCGGATGGCGGAAGTTGACGTGGAAAAAACTGCCTTCCGCACGCACCACGGTCATTTCGAATTCCTGATTATGCCTTTTGGCATGACGAACGCACTTTCGACATTCCAAGCCTTAATAAACGAGATATTTGAACCCTTCCTTCGCAAGTCAGTTCTGGTTTTTTTTGATGATATTCTCGTGTATAGCAAAACTTGGGAGGAGCACCTACACCATCTTCAGGTCGTCCTCAACTTGATGCACACACACCACTTGGTTCTCAAGGCTTCAAAGTGCTCATTCGGGCAGCATTCGATCACCTACTTGGACCACGTGGTGGATAGTTCGAGGGTATCGGCCGACCCGGCCAAACTTCAGGGCGTGGCGTCATGGCCCCTGCCGCAAAACCTAACTGACCTTCGCGGTTTTTTTGGACTCACGGGCTACTACCGTCGCTTCATCCGCGACTACAACAGCATCGCAGTCCCCCTGATCACCTTACTCCGGAAGAACGCCTTCATGTGGACGGACACAACGACTCAGGCGTTCCACTCTCTCCAGGCGGCACTACTCTCAAGCCCCGGTCCACCGCCTGTCGGACTTCAGTTTACCGTTCCTTATTGAATGTGATGCGTACGGCATGGGCTATGGTGCGGTGCTACAACAAGAGGGCCACCCCATTGCAAATTTCAGCTATCAGACGGTCATCCATCACCGGAAGTTACCCGCGTACGAGCAAGAGCTTATTGGGCTCGCAAAGGTCATTCAGCATTGACGACCTTACTTATAGGGCCGATCATTCATCATACAGACCGATCACTACAGTCTTAAATACTTGCTAGAGCAGCGCCTCACTACGATGTCGCAACAAAGGTGGGTGAGCAAACTTTTCGACTTCGACTTCCAGGTGGAGCACAAGCCAGGGGTGCTCAATCACGTCGCCGACGCACTATCCCACCGAAAGACTCCACCAGATGTCGTCATCCTCTCCATTTCCTTTTTGACTGCAGATCTCTTATCATTGCTCCGTCAAGAGATCCACGCTTCTCCCAGTCTATCCGAGCTTTATCACCGGGAGGAACATGGCCTTACAGACTCGTAGTGGACAGCCCGTCGGGGATTGATTTTTCATCGAGGTCGGATGTACGTTGACCAGACATCCCCCCTCATCTCTACCATCTTGACGGATATCCACTCCCGCAGCCACGAAGGCGTCCACCGCACTCTCCAATGCCTCCGTACGGAATTCTATTAGAAGGGGATGCGCCGACATGTCCATGATTTCATTGCAACGTGTGTCGTCTGTCAACAAAACAAGGCCGATCATCTCCTTCCAGTCGGATTGCTTCAGCCCTTACCGGTACCGACACAGATTTGGGTGGGCCTCTCCATGGACTTTGTTGAGGGGGCAGCCTTTAGTATGCGGTAAATCCATCCTGATGGTGGTGGTGGACAGGTTCTCCAAGGGGGCTCATTTCATCGCCTTAGCGCGTCCGCTTGTGGCGAAGAACGTCGTGCTGATCTTCTTCCAAGAGATTTTTCGGTTGCATGGCATGCCTGAAACCCCTGTCTCAGATCGTGATAAGGTTTTCACCAGTCAGTTCTGGAAGGAGCTTTTCTCACTTAGCGACACCAAATTGGCCTTTTCATAAGCCTACCACCCCCAGCCCGACGGCCAAACGGAGGTGGTCAATCGTACTCTGGAGATGTATTTGAGGTGCATTACAGGAGATCGGCCTCGGGATTAGCCTCGTTGGCTTCCTTGGATAGAGTATTGTTACAATACAACATATCACACTGCCCTTCAGACCACGCCGTTTCGCCTCATCTATGGTCGGGAGCCTCCCCGCCTACTGTCTTACATGGGAGGCTCGACTCGTGTGGCGGCCATTGACCGTGAGCTAGAGGATCGGGACGCATTTCTGCAAACAGCCCAGAACCGCCTACTGCAAGCCCAACAGCGCATGGAAGTTGCTTACAACCGGGGGCACCGGGATCTCACTTTGGCCATGGGCGATTAGGTGTGGTATGGCACCGCCCTTACCGTCAGCTCTCCACTACTCGGCCCACCTCCAACAAGCTGGGGCCTAAGTTTTTTGGCCCCTTTCCCATCACCGAACGCATTGGGGACGTACCGCCTGCCTACCGCCTCGGCCTACCGCCTGAAGCCCGGATCCATGATGTCTTCCATATCTCTCGGCTTAAGTTATTTGTGGGGCCTCCCCCGACGGTTCCTCTGGTCGAAGTTCCACCACAGCTTGAGGACAAGCTATCTTCCGACGAGGGTGGTCATGTTACGGCGCTCGACGCACAGGATCCCTTTTGGGACCGCACCTATCAACGCCGTCCACCGAACAAAACCGCATGAATATTTTGGTTTATATGACTGTTTTTATTTCGCTGTTTTTATTATTATTGTGCTCACTCGTAGTATGCCCAGGTGAGGGGCGCGAAACTTTGGAATGTTTGGGTTGGACCTATAAGGGTTTGGTTTGGTTTAGAATGAAGCAAGCAAGAACTAATTTTCCAACCCTCTCTCTCTTTTCCGGCTCTCTCTCTCTCTCTCGATCTTCCGCGAAACGCCCTAGCTGCATCCAGCGGGATTCCGCCGCCTAGAATCGGGGCTCCTTCGGTGCTATCCCCCTCTCCTCCTCTCGTTCTCTCTCCCAAATCTCTTCTCCCCTCTCCTCTTTTATCCCTCTATTTCCCTCTTCCAAGTTTTCGGGCATTCTCCACTATAGCACTGCCAAAGGATCTTCCCGCTCCTCCGGGAAACTCTTCATCCGCCGGCCCGTCACGAGATCTAGGTTAAGGGGCCATAACAACAGGGCTCAAAAGTTGAAAAAAACCATGTGTGGGGGCTCGAGAAAATTTGGCGTGGGCTGCTGTGTGCGGGGACTCGAGAAGATCTGCGTGTCAGCGCGTGGGGCTCGACGATACGGGAGGCGTGCTAGAGAAGGAAGCGGCATGGCCTGCGGTTGTCAGTGGGTTCTTCTTGCGGAAAGAAGAAGCAGACGCAGAGGCGCAAACACAGATTAAGCTGACGCGGATGGATGCAACGGCTGCGGTTTCTGGCGTTGAGGGATTGCGTCAATGGCGTTGGAGGATTCAATCGGAGGTGAGATGGTTACTGCTGGTGCAGACGACGGTGTCGGCGGCTCGCTGCAAAGATCCCGACCGCTGGACGCGATGGAGCAGAGCAGGAGCCGGCCCGAGGATAAAAGCACAATCGTTGTTGGTTGTGGAGCAGGGTGCATTTGTTGTTGTTGGCGTCGTTGGAGAAGCGGCTGCTCGTTCGTCGTCGATTTGAGCAGAACAATGGCATGCACGTGTAGCAGGAGACATAGCAGGTGTTGGAAAGGAAAACAATGGCGTATGTGAGAATAATGTGGAACAGGACTGAAGACTCTGATACCAAAGTTATTATGGACCTATTCAAGCAGTGGCCAGAGTAGTGGTCGGAGGTGGAGACGATGGTGGTGGAGGATACAATGGATCCTTAATCACGGGAGCTTAAGCGAGATTGTTCGTTAGAGGAGAGAGCCGCCAATGATCTCACGCAATAGATTGGGAGTAGACTTTTTCTTCCTTACCCATACAACCCATCCATATGTCTTTATATAGGCTTACAACATATGAAGAGATAAACAACAATAATGAAACCTAATACTAGGCCCGATGCTCGAGGCTCCTACATAATAATAACACCTAAACATCTAGATAATAGATAATACGCAGCCCATAATAGAAACATAGGTTGGGATGACCTGGATTGAAGGTTTCTAGGGTATGAAGCGGAACATTAATACATGAAAAGAGAAGGCCGTGTAAATTTTACCAGATGCGACATTTGATAGAATGATATCTGACCGGGTTGAAGCTCTCTATTCTGCACCCTGGATGGAATATTGATATCTGATAGAGGGAAGACTGATTTGAACTCTTAAGCCTAAAAAATACATAAAAATTATTGAAAAAATAAACTACTACTACACTGATAGCAGAGCAGAGAATCACAGTGGATAGGCACCAACATAGACAGATATCGTTGTGAAAAAGCTACAGGCAAGGAGAACATTCTGATGTCTTCGGCACCACTATCGACAGAAGAAGGTAGAGAATCGAGGAAAGAGAGAGGCATTGTGATGAAGTGGCATGAACGATCAAATAGAGGAGGTCGGAGCCCTGGCTGCTGACGCCCTGGTTGTGGGCGAAGTCAAAAGAGGGCAGAATGCCGGAACGTGATTACGGCGTAAGAAGAAGATTGGGGTCTCCGACTAGGAGGAGATCGGTGTAAAGGGAAGAGGGGTCCTCGCCAGTTAGGGTGTGGGTTTGAGGGAATTCGTGGGTATCGAATTTGGGAGGGAGGAGGCGCTGATATTGGGCAGGAAATAAAGCTTGGAATGAAATGTCCAGATTTTAAAGATCATGAATGAAATGTCCAGATTAGTTTAATGGTGTAATGCCCCCTTCCCTTGATTCAAGCTCGAATTGGGCGGAATGAATTTGTTCACACTAAATATTTACCTAATAGCAACGTTGACAAGCACAAAGCGCGCCTCAGAAAGGGGTTTCATTAACGGTTTGGAATTAACAATTACGATACATTCAGTACGGTTATCAAATCCATCACTGCCTGCCTCATCTTAAGTCTTGATATCATCCATGGTGGTATTTGAGGCAACTTAATTTCAACAGCATCTTCCTTTGGGTAATCTCTCTGGGGTGTTAATATGTAAGGATTTATTAAATGTGACAATCATCATCATGTAAGTAAATTTCGCAAAACAATCTATGGTCTAAAACAAGCTCTCAAAGACAGGTATAATGAGTTGCAACAGTTTCTTACCATCTATGGATTCATTAACTCTCATGCTAACGCCTCTACAATAAGGATCTCCTTGCTCGAAAACACATGATCAATACAAAATCCATTCACACTCACACCTCTTGCAAACTTCCCAACACTTACGTTTCACTCTAGCTTAGCACTCTCCAATCCCTCCAAGGATCACGCCAATGTTGGCAGCCTTCAATATTTATCCCTGGCTAGTCTTGACATTGCTTACACAGTAAATAAGCTCTTTAAGTTCATATATCAGTCAATCCCTAACCATTGAATGACTGTTTAGTCACCTGACTCACCTCTACGAGACTTTGGATCATAGGAGTATCATCTATCTTCATTCTCCAGTATGTCTTCATGCATTATCTGATGCAGGCAAATAAGAAATATAAGATGGTTTCATCTCCACCATTGTCTAATTTATATATCTTTGCTGCATCCATAATGCTAAATGGTGTGGGAATGGCAGTGATGCACCATCCGTCGCATCATTCACTACATGACGTCACTCGGCGTTGCACATTTTATTTATGCATTTATTTTCGTGTACTTCTTTTGGCGCATTTTTGCTTTGTTGATTGGCTCTTCGGGTTGACCACCCGATGAGGCCCTGAATAAATAGGTCCGGTAATTTTTAGACGTTAGGGCGTAACGGGCAAGCTTAAAATTATTTAAATGTATAAATTTAAAATTTAAACTTGAGGTAGAAAGATTTAAGAAAAATTGGAAACATCAAATTTGGAAGTAATTTGAAATCTACAACTAAACGTTTGGAAACAAAATATTTGTTTGAGAATTAAATATGGTTAAGGATATTTAAAAGGAAAATAATATCATCATCAAATTTGGCTAAGTATATTAATATATTTGGAAAGATTAAATGGGCCATCATTATATAATTGCTGCCCACGTGAAAAGGAGGGGCCAAAAGCAGAGAATTGATTTTTTTCTAATCAATTCTTTGCCTGGACGGCCTCTTCCCGATTTGACTTTCTTCTGCCACCGCACCAGGCCTCGTCAACAACAGCAAGCGGCCAACTGCCGCTGCCCTAGCCGCTCTGCCGCGGCTCCAGTTTCCTCCCCCACAACATCGCGTCGTCTGTCCCGCAAACCCGATGGAAGCAGCTCAACTGTCGCCGCCCTAATCTCCCACTGCGGCTCCGGCCTAGCTTCCGCTGCCGCTCTTATTCGTGCCAACGGAATCTGACGGAAATCAGACAGTCCATCAACGCTGTCGGGAACTGCTTTCCCCCACACTCAAGCGACTTCTTCCAGTCCACGCCAAGCCGTGAGTTTCAAGCGCCGTTCAGGCGACCATCCCCGATTTCCCTCGTTGTTGTCGACTACATCAAATCCTCCAACAACCTCAACTACCACAATCTGTCTCCGCGACGGATTTGGAAACGACTTGTTCACTATGGTATCTTCGCCCCTCATTGCTCGAGTTTTTTAGTTTTAAATTTATACAACCAATTAAATAATTAAGAATTTGCCCCGAATGTTCTGGCCACTTTAAATTCCGTATTCCATAAATTGTTGTTTGTGATCTGTGCTTGTGATTGTATAAATTCCGCTATAATTCGATCTATTAGGCGACGACAAAATTCTCTGAATAACGAATTTGATGAAGTTTGTCGTTCAGAGCAATTTTAAGCGTGAGCGCCTCGATTTGGCCACTCGGCTCCTTTTTAAAAAAAAATTAAAGTCGACTTAATTTTTCAACCTCATTTTTTTTTTGCAACAAATAACATGATTGGGATAGAAAATTAACTATTTTGATAAAACTTAATTTGAGCCTATATTAAATTAAAATAGAATGCTAAAAACATCTTATTTTTAAAAACCCTAACTCAGAGTCTACATCAGTTTGGTATCAGAGCACTTCTACCGTGGATCGGTCGATCCGTTATTTTCTTTTTTAAAAAAGGGATTTTATTAATTTATTTTAATCTCTATTTTGTCAAAAAAAATTGTGTCTTTAAATTTAAAAACTCTATTTTATTATTAAAAAAACATTTTTTATTTGAACTTAAATTTTAAAAAAAATTATTTTAAATGGAAAATCGTGTGGGTAATTTAGAAAATGGAGTGGCCGATCTGAGCGCGCAAATTAAAAATTTAATTAAAATCATTGAGGCGATGAGTACGAATGTTACTGCAAATATGCGAGATATGCGACAAGGGGTAAATGGGTTACGCGCGCGTGTAAACACATTGGAGGCCAATCAACAGTTAGGAATTATCACACCCCAAATTGAAGAAGGTCGAACCCTAGGCAACCTGAAAATGACAACCCTAATCCACAACAACTTGCACAAGAGCGCCAAAATGTTAGGGATCCACCCTGATGGGATGTAGGAGTCAAATTAGACGTTGGTGATTTTGAGGGACATTTAGAGCCCGAGGGTTGTCTAGACTGGTGTGATGGAATGGATCGCTTTCTGGCTTGAAAGCAATTGCCCCGAGCTAGGCAAGTTAAGTACGCTACCCTTAGGTTGAAGGGTTCCGTCTTGGTTTGGTGGGGTCAGCTAGAACGGTCTAGATTCAATTTAGGACTGCCCCCGATTACAACTTGGGATGAGTTTAAAATTCAATTGCGAAAGCGGTATGTCCCAGCGGACTACTTGCAGACCCTCTACCATAGGTTCCACAACCTACGACAGGTCAAATTGACGGTAGATGAATATGCAAATGAATTCATAGTCCTTCAATCTCGCCTCAACCTCCGAGAGGATGATAACATGAATGTATCCCATTATCTGAACGGGTTGCATTATTCCATTAGAGACAAGCTAGAACGGGTTGCATTATCCCATTATCTGAACGGGTTGCATTATTCCATTAGAGACCAGCGAGATCTACTGATAGATCCACAACGAACGTCACCACAACCACTACTGCTAGGATCTCGGAGTTCCCTCATCTTCCCATCACTACCGGGACTCCAACCCCACCCACCATTCCCTCCAAAGGAAAGGAGATTATTAGGGCTAAGCCCAACACTGGAGTATTCCGATACTTCAAGTGTATGGAGCAGGGGCACAAATCATCTGAGTGTCCGCGACGCCACTTCGTCGCTATCATCGATTCTACTGATGGACGTGAGCCTGAGTATAGAGTTTACGTGTATGAGTCTCACCCTGAACCTGAGCACGAACAAGAGACTAGGGTGTCATAGAAGTGGAAGGCGAACACGTCGAACACTTAGTCTGCGTCTTACGATATAGCCTGATCACCCTCAGTGAGTCTACTGAGGATGATTATAGGAGACACGATATTTTCTGCACCACTGCACGCATCAAGGGACAGTCTTGTTTCATCATCGTCGATAGCGGTAGTATGGAAAATTTTGTTTCTCAGTGCAGAATTAACATATTAGGACTTGAGATGCGCCCGTTAGAAAAATCCTACAGCTTATCTGGAGTCAATAGTCATTTGACTATACCCGTCATGCATTACTGTCTAGTAGAGTTCTCTATAGGGAGCACATATTCGGATAGAGTTTTATGTCATGTCGCTGTCATGGATGTCTGTCACATCATATTAGGGTGAGCTTGGCAGTACGATCGATGTGTCATGCATGACGACACGAGCAACTCTCACTCTTTCGAGCACCACGGGCACAAGACAGTTCTTCTACCCCAGAAGAACTGTCTTATTCTGAAAACACGTGAGAGGACCTCTACGACTTTTAGTACACTTCTCACTAACTCCACCAAATTACTACTCACCGCCCGCCCGCCTGAACCCCCATCCTATAAAGCAACTCGTGGCCCAAATATGTCACTCACCCCACATTTATCGAATCCCGACGTACCACCGGACGTTTTTCAGTTCTCTTATACTATGTATGATGAACGTTCACTCAAAACACCTCACCCTGTCAACTTCATATTTAAAGATTATACTTTTAATTCACCTCATTATCATTTGGAAAGAAGCGAATTTCTGGAATTGTACCAACGTGATAAAATTTTTATATCATATTTATGGAACACATTATGCGGGCAAGAGCGAGCCAACCTCGAAGATAGTAGCGTCTATCACTCTCAGACCGATGAACAGAACAAAGCCGTTAGTATAAGTTTGGAGAATTTTCTTAGACAATCAATCGGTGAAAATTTAAAGTAATGGAATCTTGTACCTCCTCAAGCACAATTCGCATTCATAATTCTAAACATCGCTTCCGTTATGTATCTCCTTCCGAAATTATCCATGTGTTATTCCACCCACCCGACTGTCATCGCATCTCATTCCACGAACATATTTCATTCGACGCACAAACTCATATTAATTATTTGACAGAACTGTATAAATTTATTGCTAACAAAATGCGAGCCACCTGTGGAGATTGTAAATTCATGGTCGGTCGTTATCGTCATCGAGTTGAACTTTCTACTGGTGGATTGGGTGTCTGATTATTGCAAGAGTTCGTCTTTTTCAAATTCAGAAGCGTATCAAGCAACATGTCAAGGCCCGAGACATACCACCTGATTCAGCACCAGCGACGACATCAGCTCTCTCAAGTACCAGTCTTTGCGACTTCTCGTCGGGGTCAAGCGCTTTCAACCCCGAGGGAATTGATACACCCTCCGTCGCATCATTCACTACATGACATCACTCGGCGTCGCACATTTTATTTATGCATTTATTTTCGTGTACTTCTTTTATCACGCTTTTGCTTTGTTGATTGACTCTTCAGGTTGACCGTCTGATGAGGCCCTGAATAAATAGGTCCGGTAATTTTTAGTCATTAGGGCGTAACGAGCAAGCTTAAAATTATTTAAATGTATAAATTTAAAATTTAAACTTGAGGTAGAAAGATTTGAGAAAAAATGGAAACATCAAGTTTGGAAGTAATTTGAATTCTATAACTAAAAGTTTGGAAATAAAATATTTGTTTGAGAATTAAATATGGTTAAGGATATTTAAAAGGAAAATAATAGCATCATCAAATTTGGCTAAGTATATTAATATATTTGGAAAGATTAAATGGGCCATCATTATATAATTGCTGCCCACGTGAAGAGGGGCCAAAAGCAGAGAATTGATTTTTTCTAATCAATTCTTTGCCTAGTGGGCCTCTTCCCGATTCGACTTTCTTCTGCTACCGCACCAGGCCTCGTCAACAACAGCAAGCGGCCAACTGCCGTTGCCCTAGCCGCCCTGCCGTGGCTCCAGTTTCCTCCCCCCACAACACTGTGTCGTCTGTCCCGCAAACCCGACGAAAGCCGCTCAACTGTCGCCGTCCTAATCTCCCACTGCGACTCCGGCCTAGCTTCCGCCGCCGCTTTTATTTGTGCCGACGGAATCCGACGGAAATCAGACAGTCCATCAACGCCACTGGGAACTGCTTCCCCCCACACTCTGGTGACTTCGTCCAGTCCACGCCAACCGTGAGTTTCAAGCGCCGTTCAGGCGACCGTCCCTGATTCCCCTCGTTGTTGTTGACTACATCAAATCCTCCGGCAACCTCGGCTACCACAATCTGCCTCCGCGACGGATTTGGAAACGGCTTGTTCACTGTGGTATCTTCACCCCTCATTGCTAGAGTTATTTAGTTTTAAATTTATACAATCAATTAAATAATTAAGCGCTTGCCCCGAACGTTCTGGCCACTTTAAATACCGTATTCCATAAATTGTTGCTTGTGATCTGTGCTTGTGATTGTATAAATTCCGTTATAATTTGCTCAATTAGGCGACGAAATTCTCTGAATAACGAATAATGAATTTGATGAAGTTTGTTGTTAAGAGCAGTTTTACACATGAGCGCCTCGATTTAGCCGTTCGGCTCCTTTTAAAAAAAAAAATTTAAATCGACTTAATTTTTCAACCCCTTTTTTTGCAACAAATAACGTGATTGAGATAAAAAATTAACTATTTTGGTAAAACCTAATTTGAGCCTATATTAAATTAAAATAGAATGCTAAAAACATCTTAGTTTCGAAAACCCTAACTCGAGTCTGCATCAGGCAACATTTTGTTGTCCCCGTGCTTCAAATCTGTTAGGAAGTTCTATGGTTAAATCCATCAAGAATTTAGATTGTTTTGGGATTTAAAACCCCATGGGTTGATTTGTTACGTAAGAGTATGGTTTGAGACTTTTACATTTAAAGTATTATTGGGGGATTTGTAGTATTGCTTTTTGTAGGCTACTAGGCTATAAGGGGGAGAACAGCTAGGGCAACGGAGACACAACATCTACGAAAGAAAAGCTATTCATTGTGCTTCTTGTGCTCACACCTAATTGAATCCCTTGGAGAAAAGTTTTTCTCATCTTTGCTCTTATCGATCGGTGTAGCCCATGAACTTGTCCCTTTCAATGTAGCGTGCCGGCGTGCGGCCTTAGCTCCTTTACGTGCCCCTTCACTTCTAGCTAAGTCAGTCTCCTTCAACACCAGTAAATGAGAGAGCAACTGAGCAAGAGAATCGTAAAGAGCTTTGGAATCACTTGAATGCTTGAATTCTTGGATTTCTGATTTTCTGATTGATTGCAAATGTACACTCATCCCTTTTTATAGCCCCTCCAAGGGGTTTCCCTCCAACAAAGGGATGACTCTAGAAACTCTCTACTCTAGACTCTTCTAAACACCTCTCATGGCTATGTACAAGTCTCCACACTATCTTATCACATTCAAGAGTACTCTAGATAATTCTAGTTTACTCTCATATCTACAAAATTTTCTACCATTCTAGATACCACTATACACACCTAGAGTTCTATAGAAAGTTCCTCACCCTTCTAAGAATATTCTAGATTATTATATACACTTCTAGAATATTCTAAAAAAATCTACACAATTCTATAATATTCTAGAGTATCTACATGACTCTAGAATCTTCTGGAAGACTTCATATCATTCTAGAATCTTCCAACATTTTCAAGATTTCTCTTCAATATTATGGAGACTTCTGCAATCCTCTACGTCATGGAATATTTCATCTCATCTCAAGTCATGTACATTGTGCTAACCTCTTTTGCACATGCATGGATTTATTTCAAGGCATACTCATATGTCTTATAACGTGATCCTCTATTTGATGCAATCCATATCGTATGGATTCATTATTTATCATCAAAATGCCAAGCCGGTCTGCACACCATAGTTCTTTTCTCTATGTTGCATTGTGACACTACCTAGGTTATCATCTTTTGTCACAATATTTTATTGCACCGTTAGACCTTGATACTAAGGCCTTGCACCACAAATCAAGGATCTTGCGAGCATGTCATGACCTCTTTCTTTGTCAATATATGTGACACTCTTGCCACGCCTCTTCTTTGCCAAGTCGCGGAATGAGTCCGTTCCATCTTTGTGCCATCCATGTCGTCCATGCTCCTCCATACGATTGTTGCCACAAAGCTGAGATCCCACGCTGCCCATGTGGTAATCATGTTGCACGCTGCCCATGTGGTAATCATGTTGCACGCTGCCCATGTGGTAATCATGTTGCACACTGCTTTATTCTCGTCATGCTCTCTTTATGCATGCATGTCTTGAGTATG
This sequence comes from Platanthera zijinensis, assembly GCA_039513925.1. NCBI lineage: Eukaryota > Viridiplantae > Streptophyta > Magnoliopsida > Asparagales > Orchidaceae > Platanthera > Platanthera zijinensis. The sequence goes on from CM077094.1 coordinate 163,917,976, forward strand.
GAGTGATACTTGTGACAAGGGCTCCCACACCCAAGCCTTTGACGCCTTATCGCGCCACCATTACGGTCATTGTGCCATTCACATACGCATTGATGGTCACGGCTGCGCCATGAACTAACAACACATGACATTCTCCCACACTCATTCTTGCGACGCCCTCATCGCAACCATGCATCAAATACCAACATTGTTCGTGCCTTTTCCCTTCTTCACTTGTGCATGTTGGATGGATCTTCTACAATGTGGCTCCCACGCGAGCCCTCTTCTTGGTGGTTTGCAACATATGTCACCGCCAAGCCTTATCTCCAATCACCAAAAAAGATCATACCTCCAGCAATCCAATGATGTTTGGTGATCTTCATCTTCACCGGGTAGCGTCACCAACTAAGCGTCGATTAGTGACTCTTTGGCAAATCTTCTTAGTTCTCCTTCATAGTTCACAACTTCACATGGCATGGACTCCACGTCCCACTTTGGCTCACTGTCAAGCAATCCTCAATATGAGCTTCGCCCCATTGGCGATTAGACTTTGTGTTCTTTGTTTACCCCATATTAATTGTTGTACTTAGTGCCTTCATGTGAGCATTGCCTCTACGGCTCTTGGACGTCTCTTACTCTGATTGATCACCATTGAACTCATCGACTAGTTCCTTTATGTTAGCCTCACCCCCATGGCGCTTGGACTCAACATCCTCAACTGGCTGGAATTGGAATCCAATGGTTTATTCCTCCTTGTGAAATTCGCCCCCCATGGTAATCGGAATCTTCACCCATACTTAGCTCCACGTTACTTAACATCGATTCTTCTTCCGTGGAAGTGTTGCCCCCCTTGGCAACTTAACTCCACATCTTGCTTATGCTTGATGTCGAGTTCTTCTAAAGGAGCCATTATTTGGCATCCCAAGTCCTCATCAACATTTGCAACATGAGCTACCTCCTCTTGGCTCGCTGACTCTGCATGCTCGGTCACTTCATCAACATCGGTGTCAGAATCCTTACCTTCCACAGACACCTAGAATGGTTGTGTTCTTGGACAACTTGATGAATCATGATCTCCATTGCACAAGTAGCACTCCAACTCAGTAGCACCCCACCATGGGCAATCCGCTAGGCTGTGGTCGCCTTTACATATGAAGCAACAACATTTAATCACCATCATCACTCTTATTCTAGCCTCATACTCTTCTCGAATAGATGACAACCTCCTTCGTTTATGTTTGTGTTGTTCAACGAGCTCCACTATATTCTCGCCCCTTGCATACCTTGGATCATACCGTCGTCAGAAATCCATCTTTAATTCATCATAATATTTATCTCATTTGGAAATAAGATTTTCCACCAATCGTAAGCATCACGATTGAGATGTTACAACACTATTCTGGTGCGCAATGTGTCATCAATCTCCTTAGCTTTAAAGTATCGCTTCATATCCACAAGAAAAAGATCCACTTCATAGCTCATCCCAAGCCCTATGAAGTCCTTTGACTGGGGAACTTAACCCTCAAAATCATCTTGTGATGTCTCCTCCTTATCGTAGCATTGTTCAAGTTCTTCAAGATCTTCATCAGTGTTTTCCATCTTGGTTGGGAACTTGGGATAGCCACCTTCTGGATCAGTTGATCATTGCTAGTTTTGATAGGATGATCGTCCAACATCTCCTTGGGAAGTCCATCCTCCTTGGACTCTTGTTCCACCATATTGCCGAAGGAGTAGAAAATATGGAATAATATTTCTTCAAAACTTTTACATCTTTCCCCTATATATACACATACAAGGAGAACTACAACATTGTACAAACGGTGTGGGACTAGATACCGAAAGGAGGAGACTGCTATCTGCACACCAATTTGCGATATTTTCACACCCAATTACCAACAGGTGTTGATCCAAATGGCCTCACCCACCATGATTGACACACCCTTGCAATCAATTGGATCCACTTTTCCTTCGCCATGTATCTTTCAACCTTCCTGACTTTCTACTTTCCCTTCAGCTCCTTAGCCGCCCAGTTGCGCTCATTAAAAATGCTAGAGTTGTTCCCTTCCAACACCATCTTACTCCTTAGCAGCATGAACCACAAACATGAGCAAACATAATGATACTAACTGTCACGGACTTGTCCCTTTGACAATATCGTCTGTGACCTTAGCTCCATCCCGCACCCTTCACGTCTAGAAGTCATCCTCCTTCGACACTAGTTGTGGCAAGAAGAGTAAGGGAGCCCTTTGAATGAGAGAGCAAAGGAGTAATAAAGTTTTAAAGAGCTTTGGAATCCCTTGAGTGTTTGAATTCTTGGATTTCTGATTTTTCTGATTGATTACAAATGTACACACAACCCATTTTATAGCCTCCACACTATCCTATCACATTCAAGAGTACTCTAGACAATTCTAGATTACTTCCCACATATACAAAATTTTCTTCCATTATAGATACCACTACACACACCTAGAGTTCTTTATAAGGTTCAACACTCGTTTGCAATATTCTAGATTATTCTTCACTCTTTTAGAATATTCTAAAAAACTCTGCACAATTCTATAATATTTTAGAGTATTCTATATAATTTTAGAATCTTCTAGAAGATTTCATACCATTCTAGAATCTTCCTCCATCTTCAAGATTTCTCTCCAATCTTGTCGAGACTTCTGCAATCTTTTGCGCCATGAAATATTTTGTCTAAGCTCAAGTCTTGTAAATTGTGCTAACCACTTTTGCACATGCATGAACTTATTGCAAGGCATATCCATATGACCTCATAATGTGATCCTTTATTTGATGCAATCCATATCGTATGGATTCATTATTTATCATCCTAATGCCAAGTCGCTCTTCACACCACTGTTCTTTTCTCCATGTTATATTGTGGCACCACATATGTTGTCAGCTTTTGTCAAAATCCTTCATCGCACCATTACACCTTGGTACTAAGGCCCTACAGCCCATCTCAAGGCTCTTGCGAGCATGCCATGATCTATCTCTTTGCCAATATATGTGACACCCTTGCCGCGCATCTTCTTTGCCAAGTTGTGGCCCGAGTCCATTCCATCTTCGCGCCATCCATGTCGTCCATGCTCCGCGATACGGTTGTTGCTACAAAGTTGAGATCTCATGATGCCCATGTGATAATCTTGTTGTGCGATGCTTTATTCACACCATGTTTTCTTGTGCGAGCATGTCTTGAGTATGGAGTCATAGTTGTGACACGGGCTCCCACACCCAAGCCTTCGACGCCTTTGAAGCCTTGTTCCACCACCATGCAGCTCATCGTGCCATTTGCATATGTATTGATGATCGCGGTTGCGCGATGAACTAGCAGCCCATGACATACAACTCTTACTCTGAGAAGTGGCGTCCTGGACAAATCTTCTCTCGGTAGCGAGCCTCTATCTCCTTCATCCAACCTAGGTTTTCTCCCATGTTTTTATTGTGTTATTCGGCGTTTCAAAGGTGTTGTTTGGACTCTTTTTATGAGACTTGTGATTTTGGAGTACTTACTTCATGTATGTTGAAGAAACCAAGGATCCTATGAGATTATATTGAAGCTAGCTTTAGAGTACTGCAGTATAAAACTTTTCAGCTGCAGCTTTGGGATTTGTTTGGTAAATTTTTCATGTTTCTAATGGATAATCTTATCCATGTGATCTTGTGTATGGTTTTTGAAAGATCATACTTCCGGTTGTGGACTGTATGCTCTTACCAGCTTCCGAATTTAAGTTATTACTTTTACAAATCATCTTATCGTTCCCGGAGGGATTTGTGTGCTGGTTTTATAACATTTACTGTGAATTACCAGAGGTCAGTTGTTATCTAGTGGCAAGTGCTTGCTGTTTGGGAGCTATTTGGATGACACTTCTGGCTTAAAGAACTGAGTTTATTGAAGTTTGGAAAGAATAACTTGCACTAACTTTATTTTCTAGAAATTGTGATGACATGTTACTCATTGAGGTTCATTTAATCCACTTTGAGTGCGTCAAAGGTGCTGAAATTTAGTAGACATATTTTGTCAAGCTAGAATAAAATGCCTACAAGTTTATTTTGTTCTAAACCGACTCGAAAATCCATTATTTGGTGTTAAAGATACGTTCAAAGAGAAGGTTGGGTTGATTGTTCTTAAGAGAGTCAATATAGGATGAGAACCCCCAAAGTTCAAAGGATCGTTTTCCCAATATACTTATGGAGTGGTGGTAACGCATTGCACGTGTCTTTAATTACATGGATTATTCAAATAAGGTAAAATGGTGTAAACAAGCACACAAGCCACTAATCATAAGAATAATCCAAGCATAAGCAATACAAGTACAAAACAAATAAAAAGCTGCGTAAATATGGATAGACAACGACATCGGATCTGAATGGTGTTGTAGGCAGAGGCGTTGGTGGAAAAACAACGGTACGATGACGTCGAACCACTCCCGAATAGGGGATTTGGTCGTAGCCAGAGTTGGGAAGGAAGGGAAGGACAGTTAGGTGGTAGATAGGGCAGGGAAATGGCATGGGAGGGGCGGTTTGAGAGCTAGGGTAGGGGCGGTTTGAGGGCTAGGGTAGGGTGTCTGGATGGACTGTAGAAAGGGGAAGGAAGGTGTAGGTGGTGGTTTGAGGGCTGAATAGGGCGGTGGCGGGCTCAGGTGGACTGGTGGATGGAGGAGGAAGGCTAGACAAGCTGTCAAATGGGAGGGGAATAAGCATGAGATGGCTCGGAGGGTCAAGTTGGGCGGTGGCAAGGATAAAAAAGCAATTTTGTGGCTAGGGTGGAACTTGGAGGTCGGTAGGAGAGTGTTGCGGTTAGGGAAGGATGATCGGTGAGTTGTGAAAGAGAGGGACACAGAGAATGACTCCCCGTCAAAAAATAGGGGGAGGGAACAAACCAGCTTCGCACTGTGACCGAGAAGGAGATCTCCCAATCTGTGATGCAAGAAAGGTTTACGTGATTTTATATAACAAGAGCTAGGGCTACCTTCATCATGAATGATCTAGATTGATCGATTTCAAATTAACAAAATAGGCCACCAAATGGACCAAAAAAATTGAAAAAAATTCATAGAAATATAAAAAAGTCGCTTCGTATGTGAGTGCAAACTCAAATCATCAGTAAAACAATCCTGCGCGTGGAAACAACGTGAACCAACCCTCACAAGCTCTGAATGGTGAGAAATATCTAATGTGCGGTGGTGATCCTCATTAACTCCCCCGACTCAAAAGCATTCATCTTTGATGAATTTGATGAAGATAGACATACTCTTGTTGTAATCCTAGGACGAGACAATCTAATACTTCGTATGTGATCCAAGTATCATCTGTAAAAGTGTATCCTCTCCAGCGAACCAAGTATCTCAAGGTCGGCCCCTCTAGAGAATGTGTCATCTATCGGTCAACAATCTACGAGATGTCCTCAACTAAATCGCGAAGTCCAAAACTAGGGCTCTAATATCAAATCTGACGTTGGGGTTTCTAGGATGAATGTTGGATACATGGGGAGAGAGGACCGGATGTCAGGTATAGAGAGGAAAAAAGGAAAAAGAATGAGAGATTGAGAATAGCCCCTTAGGGCTTCCAAGTTTCTTAATACTCCAAGATAAAGAAAAATACATAACCCCGTGAGTTCATATAACACCCCCGGTCCAAATACAAAACAAGAAAAAATGCATTACATTCCCCAAAAATATATGTGCGCCTTAATGATTTCCCACTGACGTGTCACAAGCGAGCCTTTTGCAGCATTGGCACACCCGCCGCACCGGAGGTCGTCTCTCTCCCTCCTCCGCATCCGAAACAATGAAACATAGAAATGCTAAGTTATGGGATCAACCCCTAACTTCTGCTTGGAGGAACAGCATGAGCTATTGGTAAAATTAGGGTTTAAATCAATCAAACAAATAGGTTATTAATTATATAAATCAAGGCATACTTGAGTTAGAAATTCTTTTGTAAGCAACAAGGTTTTATCGAAATACTAATAAGAGTATAATAACAAAAATGAAAGGTGAATCCACCATCACAATACCAATTAACAATACGAAAGCAGCCAAGTACCCAATCCACCAATCATAAGGATAATCCAAACATAAGCAATGTGAATGTAAAACACATATAAAAAGCTCACCTAAACATGAATAGCATCGGCATAAGATCTGAATGGTGTTGCGGACAGAGGCGCTGGAGGCAAAACCATTTACACTGAAATGGTCGTAGTCAGAGATGGGAAGGAAGGGAGGGGTTGTTGACCATTTGATTTAAAACCTTATTGAGGGGGACATTCATAATATTGCTTTTTGTGGGATACAAGGGCAGACAACTAGAAGCAAGAGAGACGATATTTATATAAAAAAGAAGCTACACATTGTACTCTAGAAAACCCAATGTTAGCAATTTTCCTTCTCATTTAGTATCTTGTAACAAGTAATATTATCCCTCTTCTAATTATTACTCTCTCTAATTCTCTTGTTTTTCCAATCATAATCTCTAAATTCCAGTGCAAAAAAAATATTTAATATAGAAATATTTCCAACTTACATAACATATAATGCATGCAGCCCTCAATGTAATCAGGAATTTCCATTCTTCAGATGACAAACAAAAGCACTAAACAGCCTGTTTCACATACTCTTCCATATCATCACGTTCTGTCAAAGCCCAACCAGACTCCTTCCTCAAACTCCCTTCTTTCATGAACTTCCTCACCTCCTCCGCCTCCCTCCACCGCCCCATCTCCACATATAGATTTGACAACAACACATAATGTGCAGCATTTTCCGGCTGCAGCTCCACCAGTCTCCTTGCCGCGAATTCACTCAAATTCATCTTCTTCCTTGCCCTCGAACCAGCCAACAATGATCCATAAATCACCACATTGGGTTCAAATGGCATCGACTGAATGCATTCTACAGCAGAATCAAGCATCCCGGCTCTTCCGTAAAGATCGACCATGCATCCATAATGTTTGATCCCTGCTTCAAACCCGAACTTTCCTCGGATTACCATGTCAAAAATCTTTCTTCCAGGCTCTACCAACCCAGAGTGGCTACAGGCAGTGAGGACTCCTATGAGTGTAATAGGGTCTGGTCTTATGCCCTCCTCCTCCATCTTCAAGAACCACTTCATCGCCTGTGGGCCTCCTTTCACCAAGGCAAAGCCTTGAATCAATGAATTCCAAGTGAACACGCTTCGCTGAGGCATTCTCAAGAACACGTCGAGACCGGAGTTGATGCGGCCATGTTTGCAATACATGTCAACGAGAGCGGTGCCGAGAACCACGTGAAGCTCCCATCCGTTATGGATAGTTTGGCGGTGAATCCATTCACCGAAATCAAGAGCGTGACCGTGAGCGGCACAGGCAACGAGTGCACTCACCATGGTGACACGATTGGGAGTGACTCCGGCGAAGTGCATACGCTCGAAAACGATTAGGGCGTCCACTGGACGGCCGGCTCTGGTGAGGCCAGCGATGAGGGTGGACCAGGCGACCACCCCTCTTTGAGGCAATTCGTCAAACAGGTGAAGGGCGGAATTGGAGTCGTTTGAGCACAGAGCGTAGAAGTGGAGGAGGGAGGACGAAATATATGAGTCCAAGAGGTAGCCGAGCTTGAGGATGTGGGAGTGGAGGGAGATGCCGGAGTTGAAGAAGCGGAGGACGGAGAGGGATTTGAGGAGGATGGGGAAGGTGTGGTGATTGGCGGGGAGGGAGGAGAGGTGCATCTGGTGAAAGAGGAAGAGTGGGGCGGAGGGGCGTAAGGAGAGAAGGGAGCGCATGAGGGTGTTGCAGACGAACGGAGGAGGGAGGCGGAGGAGGGAAAAGAGGAGAAGGGCGGGGCGGGGTGAGAGGAGGGAAAATGAGGAGGAGATGAATGCGGCGGCCACGGCGGAGTTGAAGTGGAGGCCATCGCGGACAATGTCGAGGAGGAGTGACGGAAGGTGGGAGGAGGAGGTGATGGTACAGAGATTGTGGAGTATCCGGCGAGCTTCTGGGGAAGCGGCGGCGGCGGATGCAGAGGAGCAGGACGGTAGGAGTGCTGGGGGCTTGGTTGAGTTGGAGGAAAGAGGAAGGGGCATTGGAGAACTAGAACATTCTGGCGGTAGGCCGGATATTTTTTTCTTCAAAAAAAAAGCACAAGGATTGTTTGAAAAACAGATGATTGTTATTAGCACCGTAGTTTTTGCCGGGAAATATATTTTGTACATGTATTTTTAAGAAAGTGTTAAATATGAAAATTGTAAATCTCAAAGATATGAGATCTACAATTTTCGTGTTGAACACTTTTCCTAAAAATGCATCTACAAGGCGTACTTTGGAAATACGCACAGGTTTCACGTCTTTTAGAAATACGTCTTGTACACCCATTTTTAGGAAAAATGTTCAACACAAAAGTTGTAGATCTCGACGAAATCTAAAACTTTTGTGTTGAACACTTTTCCTAAAAATGCGTGTACAAGACGTATTTACAAAAGGCGTGAAAAATTAGGAGAAAGTGCGGTGCGACTAGCCAATTCTGCGGTGCTAATAACAATCACCAAAAAAATGTTGGTGCATGTAATTCATCTTCACTCTTGATTTTTTTGTATATTTTTGCAAATATTATTGCGGGTCACCCGATTTTCCTTTGGTCGGGTAAATCGGAATGCATTACCTTCAAGTCGGATCGTGCACACAAACAGTCTGACTTTAAAGTAAATCAAGCAGTAATTACATAAATGCATTTTAGGGTGAAAACGTAGAAAGGATGAAAAGTCATGTGGTCGAATCGGTGCCGAGCTAAAATTCACTATCTTCCTTGATGGTACAAGTGTTTGAGTTCTCTAGAGGGTGACAGGTCATCTCTCCATTCTCAAGCTTCAAGTACAGAAGAGGGGGGAAATGGCTAAGTCATGGATCTTTGAGAGAGCGTCGGCAGGAGCGTCCATGAGCACGACCTTCTAAGTCTTTTCTTGCATCTGTTGTTGCGTCCACGCGAGCGTTGAGCGCGAGCATACTAGAAAGGGAGTGTAGCTCATTCCAAACGATGGAACGATCTAATGATTTTTTGGGGCCTTTTAGAGCTCTCTCCGTCTCTCAAGTTATTTGTCCTTAAATGAAAGTCTGGGGCCGTTTTATAGCTTTCTTGAAGGGATGTGTTAGTAATTGCGCTCAATTGAATCTCGAGTTCACGAATGACGTTGCTCGGTTCCAGTCACTTGGATCACCCATTTTCCCAAAATGACGAACAAGTCCCCCTGGGCGGGCCGGGCAAGTTGCTCGCACCCTGACCGCTCGTGTGCGGGTCATACGTTGTGCTCGTGCGTGCTTGATTTCATTCCCCTTTTGGGGTGATTTTGGCCCCTTCGAGCAGTTGCAGCTCTTGTGCGTTGCTCACTCAGTCGGGTCAGCTTGTTTGAACGTTTCGGTCGAAGTCTTGCAGGTTTGACTTGGGAATCTTTTGTTGGAATCCCGTCAAATGCCCCCAAATTGTGTGGGTCGTAATCCGCCAAGCAATTTGTGAGGACCCGGAGCAGTCTGACTCAAAAGCACAACTTTCATCCTAGGTCCTCATCATGGACTATAGTTTGTGCTACCCCAACCCCTCTCCGCGCCCCTTCGACCACGGGGAGTTGTTGGAGACTGCAGTCCTCCCTTTGATGAGAAGTGATCCAGTTAAGTGCCCCTACGAGGACTTTTCAGGAGGTCACCCATCCCGAAACTACTCTCATCCAATCACGTTTAGCTATAAAGTTCTTTCACTTCTCATCGCCAATTGAGTTGCATTGTTGTTTGTGTTCGAGGGGTAGTCTCTCAATTCTCATGAGCAGGTGGCCAACTATATGAGTCAACTTTGCACTGATATTGTTGTTGCTTGGGATTGTCGGTGTAACTGCTCGTCTTGCATTGGCTTACCAAGCACATTATTGGGCTACAACCCAAGCACCCCAAAGCCTCTCTCGCCTATTTATTGCTCGCGCGCATTGTTGAGGCGGGGTCTCGAACCCACAACCCCTTGATAAGGAGACTTAATACCACTCCTCATCACCAACTACTCCTCTCAATAATGCGCGTGACTGGTTGACAGGCGTGAGAGGCTTTGGGGTGCTTGAGATGCAACCCGATAACGTGCTTGGTAAGTCAATGCAAGGCGGGTTGTTATAGTTGACATGTTAAGGTTGCTCGTGCGGATAGATTATTATTTTCCTACCCCCCAGAGGGATGGACTACCTAATGGAGTAGTGAAAGACTCACTTCAAAATGTGTTTCAACAAAACGGTCATTGTTCTCATTCCTAAAGTTGAGGGATCTGAACGAATCAGTCAATTTTGACGTTCGAGTTTCAACATAACGATTAGCATATGTACAGTTCCTATGAAACTCATCACCAAGGTCATTGTGGTTTCCTATCCAAATTGGTGGGTACTTCTCAATCAAGCTTTCTTCCTGGGTGCAATACCACATATAAGATCATTGTGGTGCACTCTTATGTGAGTATTCTGACTAGCATGGCTCACCAGCGTTGCTTTCGTCCCTGGTCCTCATCATGGATTTCAGTCCATGCCACCCAACCCCTCTCCACGCCCCTTCGACCACGATGGGTTGTTGGAGACCGCAACCCTCCATTTGATAAGAAGTGATCCAGTTAAGCTCAATTGGTGGTGAAAAGTGAAAGAACTTTATAGTTAAGTCTGCTTGGATGAGAGAAATTCCAGGATGGGTGACCCCCTGGGAAGTCCCCGTAGGGGCACTTAACTGGATCACATCTCATCAAAGGGAGGTTGCGGTCTCCAATAACCCGTCGTGGTCAAAGGGGCGCAGAGAGGGGTTGGGGTGACACAAACTGCAGTCCATATTGAGGACATGGGACGAAAGCACAATAGTTAGTGAGCCATGTTGTGGTAAGGGTCCTCTCACGATGAGCCCGGAATTTTGTAACCTTTGTTGTGCCAACTTGGAGCCATGGACTTTAAATTATTTCAACGTGTGTGCGTCATAAATCACATTTCGTTTACACGCATGAGATGTCTTTTTTGTTAAGTCGGGAGATGCAGGCAGATTGCACTGTATATATATACAAGCATCTTCGCACAGGCTACGCCCGTGCTCGATGCTCTCGGGCGGCCTTCGGCCGCATCCAGGCGGGCTTCACCCGCCTCCGCACGGGCTTCGCCCGTACGCGCCGTCTTACGCCCGTGCTCGATGCTCTCGGGCGGCCTTCGGCCACATCAAGACGGGCTTCGCCCGCCTTCGCACGAGTTTCGCCCCTGCTCGATGCTTTCATACGGCGCCTGGCCCCCTCTCAGCCACCCTCTCTCTCTTTCTCTCTCTCCCCGCGTATATTTATATATATATATATAATTATATATTATATACAATATATCTTCTATATATACAGAGTGTCCGCCCCTCAGCCGCTCTCTCTCCCCACCTATATATATAATATAATATATTATATTATATATATAGCAACCCATCAGCACCGCTCAGCCGCTCTCTCTCCTCTCACTCCTCCTATATATATAATATAATATATGTGATATCATCTAATAGTTTATATTATACATAATCAGTAATAACTCTCTTTCTCTCTCTCTTTCCCTCTCTCTAGCTTTGCAGGCTTTTACACATCCCTAGATCATAACACATCAGCTACCTAAGCAGCCTATATAATGATGACTGCTCTCCCCAGCCTATATAATGATGACTGCTCTCTCAGCCTATTAAATAAAATATAAATGATGACCGCTCTCCCCAGCTCTCCGCCGCCCGAGTAATTTTTAGGTACACACGGGTACGTAGAGGTATGTGCAATACTTTTTTTGCCATCGGATTTGAGATCTAACCGCCAGCATTAAAGGGAGCAAAAAATATTTAAAAATAAGCAGGACTTTTTGTTGATCGGATGGCTCACAATGCATCGCGGGCACCATCCTCCACATACCCGCGTGTATGTAAACATTTTCGCCGCCGCCCTCCCTCTCTCAGCCGCTCTCTCTCTCCTCTCTCTTGTCCTTCATGGTGAGTAGGTGTAGGAGGCCTAAGCTTTTCATTATTTAATGTTAAAAAGATCTGACGGCTGCCGATTTATGATGCCATGATCCGACGGCGGATGGATTTTCGAACTCATGGCTTGATACTTCTTTATATAGATGTTAAAGATATATATATATATATAGGATTTAATGTAAAAACGCAGCCTGTGTACATTTTTTAGGTGTGAGACTTTATTTTTAGGAAAAGTGATCAACATGAAAGTTGTAGATCTCGACGATATCTACAACTTTCATGTTGACCACTTTTTCTAAAAATGCATTTTACTAGGTGTATTTTCAAATGGCGCGGAACCGGGCGGAACTATTGCCCGGTTCCGCGCCATTTGAAAATACACATAGTAAAATGCATTTTTAGGAAAAGTGGTCAACATGAAAGTTGTAGATATCTTCGAGATCTACAACTTTCATGTTGACCACTTTTTCTAAAAATGCATTTTACTAGGTGAATTTTCCGTATTACACATCCCTGCGTATATAGCCTATATGCACAAGCCGCGTATATATATATATATATATATATATATATATATATATATATATATATATATATATATATATATATATATATATATATATATATATAATCAAGACTTTTTTCTCTGCCACAAATAGAGTACGACGGAGAGAAGCACAATCACAAGCGAACATAACTTGTCCAAAAGAGATCAAGCGGGATGCATCTGTCGACCATGAGCTTTGAAGTTGGACAGTAATTACCAATAAGATCATGCGGGATGAAGAAAAAGGAATCCGACGGGATTTTAGGGCAAAAGGAGACGTCGCCTGCGAAGAAGAGCGGAAGGTGCGACCTTCGATCATGAATTTAAAATTTTGGTTCAAATAGATTTAAGAGACAGTCAGGTAAAATTATGGTGCCAATAGTCAAATAAGAGGTGTCTTTAATCATTCACACATTAAATATTTAAATGTTTTATATTTTGTACTTAAAAAGAGCGTTGTTAAGTGCAGACCTAATTTCGCTAGGTGCAAATCGATCAAAAAAACATAAATTCGTATATATATTATTCCCCTAAATCATAAAATAACCTAGGTGCAACCCACCCTCAAAACAAATCCCGTGAGAAAACCCCCTTCCGCGACCCGCGACCAAACCCCCCTTGCGCTCCCGTTTCGCCGCCTTCAACGACGCCGACTGGCGCTACCACTTTCGCTAGCACAAACAAATGTCTCTCCAGCCTTCCACGAATGACTACTACCCTACCGCTGGTGGACCTTCCTCTGTGACATCCTCTCCGTCGAGGTAAAACCTCCCGATTTTTGATTTCTTGCACTTTTATCTTTCCAGACTTCTTACCCTCTCTTTATGTTAATTTTTTTGCCTTTCATTTTTATTTTAATTGTAGATTTTTTCCAGATTAGATTTCTTTTAGGGTTTGATGTTGAATATTTATGATCACAACCTCCAGATTTTCCCGTTTCAAATTTCTTTTAGGGTTTGATGTTGAATTTTTATGCCCACAACCTCCAGATTTACAATTTCAGTTTTCTTTTAGGGTTTGATGTACTTGAATTATAATTTTTTTGTTTGGTTTGGTTTGTTGTGTTTATATTTGTATTACTTTTTTGTAGGGTCATGGAGACGCCTATGTTTGAGTCTTCGATCGCTGAAGATTCAGTCACGTAACCTCTGGATGATGGTATTGAATACTTGATCCCTTGCTCGTAGCCGTTTAAATACAGTTCTCTTTTTAAACTAATTAAGTAGTAGCAGTAATTTTTGTTTGTAGATATCAAACAGTTATGCTATGAAGATTCAAATCCTTCAACTCGTGTTGATGCTGGCAATCATTTTATCACATCACATATTTTATCAAATAAGGGTGAGTTGATGTGTTGGGCTAGAGAAATTATGAAACGTTTGGATTTTGTCATTACTGTGAAGAGTGCAGACAAATAAACTAGTAGACCTAAACCTAGAGCTCTACTTGGATGTGACAGAACAGGGTATTATCGTGAAAACCGACGGAATAAAGGCGGGTGAGACAAAATAAAAGAAAATCCACCTCGAAATGGTGTGGTTTCATGTTTTCTCTTAAAGATCAAAAAAGTGATTATTCGGATGAGTGAAGTTTGGAAGTCATGTGTGAGTTTCACAACCATGAGATGATTCATTTAGAAGCTTATTTGTATGCAGGGAGATTGGAACCAAATGAGCAGGCTTGAAGATGAGTTTAGTGGACTGAAGATGAGTTTAGTGAGCATATTATTGTTAAGCATATTTAGTGAGCATATTATTGACGAGTTTAGTGGAACCAAACGACTTTAATGAACATATTATTGTTGAGTTGCGTACTGTAGATGATTTTAGTGAGCGGGTTGCTTCTATGTTGCAAGAGTACAATGAAAAATTATCTCGATGTATGTTCGTATGTGCTTTCTATTTGACTTGAATCGTATAAATTTTTTTTGTTTCTGCATGGGCAGACATTTTCTTGCACTAGATAATTCTACTACCAATAGTGTTGAAAGTGGACACAGACATCTAAAAAATTGAAGTCTCCGTTGGAAATCTAACAACTATATGAAAAACCTTCAATCAAATGCTTTATATTACACAACACTCAGAGATAAGGAGAGCCTTTGGGCAAAGTATAATTCAACTGAATAAAGAGTTTAGTGGTCCTTTATACTTCGAACTTGTTGGCCACGTCTCTTCCACTGCCTTGGATTTGATAAAAAAGGAAGAACTCTTAGCAAAGAATGGTCTGTAGATGCGGGCAATTGCATGCATAGATGTCGACATGCATAGATGTCGATCATGTACACATGATTTAGTGACTTATATGTCAAATGCTAACTGTTTTTCACTATGAATGATCCAAAATCATTGGAAGCAATTGACATTAACAAAGTCACTAATGAGAACATAAAGTTGAAGTTGTGAATGAAAGCGAAATAGATATTGAAATGAAGGATATTTTGAAGAGATACAAGACCACAAGTGCTTTACAAAAGCAAGAAATAAAGAAAAAATAGCGTGATATAATGAATCTGACATCAACTCAAACATTGGAGCCTATGTTACAAAAAACATTGAAAGATCGGCCACGGGGTAGCTACAAAAAGTTCAAGGATGATGCAAAATCTACAAAGTGCATGCAATCCTCTCTATTTGAGTATGTATTGATTTATGAGCGATTGTCACAGGCCACAAGTACATTACAATTTACACAAAAGGTGGTATTAAAGGAGATCAGAGTGTTGCGTATTGTTCAAAGGGAAATGCCACCGTGTGTTTCTAAGTATGTTACAAATGTGATTAATGTATTATCAAATAGTCATTGTGGGTACATAGTGGATAGTAATGCAATGGACATGGGTACTGATTGGATGAAGATACACATATAGCTATCATTGGAGCTACAAAAAAGAGAAAGCATGTATGACAACATATTTGGAAAGGAAAGAAGATTGATGCTGCTTAGTTCAGTAGATTGTACTGTTATTCTAGCTATGTATGACAAGTGGATGTC
The DNA here is from genome assembly GCA_039513925.1 of Platanthera zijinensis. Taxonomy (NCBI): domain Eukaryota; kingdom Viridiplantae; phylum Streptophyta; class Magnoliopsida; order Asparagales; family Orchidaceae; genus Platanthera; species Platanthera zijinensis. The sequence goes on from CM077094.1 coordinate 163,933,476, forward strand.
GATGTCAGATATTAGATTAGTACTGGCTGCTTCTTGCTATAACATAGCATTTGTTCACTTATCTATATACCAGTCATTCACACTTCTATCTTTGCATTCACCTCCTCTGGCGTCTCCCAAGATAGTTGCATCAGATTTGTAAATGATAATCATTTTGTTCAATTGCAAATGCGCGGCGATTTCCATTGCCTCCTACAATATCTTTTCGGAGAAGACATTGTGAAGAAAATGCGGAGCACTGGAAGAAGCAGTGAAAATGAATAAAAAAAATTTGATTTCAAGGCATCATAAATTTTTTTGATACTACAAACTATTTAAAACGGTTTACTAACATTAAAATTTTAACATGCAGCATTCTACGCAATTTATTACGTTTATTTTGGTAGCAAGTTTACCCACCTCCATATTGGTAAGTTAATGATTAACTTGTACTATAACTCATTTAATAAGATTATTTATTGATCTCACAATTTTATATATTTTAATGCAGATGACAACTAATTTTTGGACTTACAATTGGACATGAAAAAAAAAGATTTTTTGTATTAAAGTTTTATATTAAAATTGATTTTATATAGTAAATAGTATGGTATTAAATAATGTAAAGTGGTATTTATTTTTCTTAATTTTTTTGGTTTGCACCTAAAGTTTTCTGATTTGTACATAATCACAGTCTGCACGTAATCAAAATGAATTTGCACATGTACTCACACTAAAAAAGCAATAATTATATGTTGGCCGACTTGGGTTATATGCAGGCCCATAATGATTATATGCTAGCCAAAGCCTATGCTAATTCACAGGTTTCAATAATTTTTAAGTTGGCCTGCATTTATCCTCGGCTGCAAATTGGGAAAATGAAGGGTGGTGTTAAAGGCACACCATCTTTGGCTTTGTGCACACCAATACTATGTGCACCCATTGGAATTTTATGTGCACACCATCTTCGACTTTGTGCACACCAATGCTATGTGCACAGTCTGAGCAAACATAGCTGCAATGTATGTGAACTCGTTGGGCGTCGTTGCCGTCTCCTTCATCAGAGCAAACAGATCGACGGCAAGACGGTCATGGTCGTGCATCGCGAGCCCTCCGATCATCACGTTCCAAAGCACGACGTCTTTGCTCGAAACCCGGCGGAACACCTCCAAAGCTGCTTCAACGCACCCGCATCTGCAGTACATGCCCACAAGAGTTGTGAGGAGGATGACGTTGCCGTGATTGCATAGTTTTTTTTTAAATGAAATACTCGTCTTTTTGAACTGCGTCTTCTACGTTCATTTTCAGGAGAAGTGTTCAACATGAAAGTTGTAGATCTCGACGATATCTACAATTTTCATGTTGAACACTTTTTGATTTAAAGCAGTTTAGGCCCCCGATTTGGCCCCCGGAAAATAACGCGGAACATTAAATGTTCCGCGTGATTTTTTCCGGGGGCCAAATCGGGGCCTAAACGGCTTTAAATCAAAAAGTGTTCAACATGAAAGTTGTAGATATCGTCGAGATCTACAACTTTCATGTTGAACACTTCTCCTGAAAATGAACGTAGAAGACGCAGTTCAAAAAGGCGCGTATCAGGAAGGGGGAGGCGGGCTGCTTCGGCTTTAGTTGGGTGGGGTTTAGAAAACCTAAATTATTAAGGATTATATTTTTGATGGGTGTGCACATAGCCGAAAATGGTGTGCCTTTAACACCACCCAAAATGAACTGCCCATATGAGATGCGCTTTAGGGTCTGTTTGGCGCAGCTCTGGCGGCTGGAAAATCTCTATTTCAGCCGCCAGAGCTGCTTTCAGTCTGTTTGGGACAGCTCCCTGTGAAGAGCTTTTCAAAAATCTAGAGCTGTTTTGCAGCTTTTCAGAAATCTCTTCCCCCCCAGCTTCTGCTCCCACAAAATAGCTTTCTCTCTCACATGTTTTGGAAATCTATTGGTTTCTTCAGTTGGAACATGCTCAGAGGCCGAACGGCCTTCCTCCGGCGATTCCGAGCCCCGGACGGCTTTCCTCCGGCGATTCCGAGCCCCCGACGCCCTTCCTCCGGCGATTCCGAGCGCACTTCTGCACAGAACATCCAAACAGTCTGCAGTTTTTCAAAACTGCTCCCCAGAAATCTATTTTAAAACAGCTCTATCCAGACAGCAGCTTTTCAATCCGCCAGAGCTGTCCCAAACAGACCCTTAAAGCAGAAGAACGCTGCGGCGAGGCCTCCAGCCTCCCTGCTCCACCACTCGCACTCTAATCACGTAGCCGCGGCTCTGGACTGACCGTTCATTCTTGTTGACGCCACCGCCACCGCCACCGCCGCTGTACCTGCTACTGCCGACGGCAAATGAAATGAAACCACGTATCTCCTTTAATGGTGAGACCTCCCTTCCACTTCCCCGCTCTTTTCCCGCCCCTCTTCGACCGCCGACTACAAAACCAGCCCCCGTCCTTCCTCTCTTTTCTGCCACGTCTCCTCTCCTCTCTCTCCAACCTCCAACCCAACGACGATCCATCGCCGGCGGTGGTCCACCGAATCCTCTCCCACCCACAGTGGCGCGATCTTCCCGATCTATCCCGCATCATCCCCGCTCTTCCACCCCATCAAATACTCGAAATCCTTCGCTCACACCCCAATCCGCTGCGCGCTCTTGATTTCTTCCATTTCCTCTCTCAGCGGAATTTTCACAAACACTCCGTCGACGACTACTCCGCCATCCTCCACCGGCTCGTTTCCGCCGGCCTATTCGCCCCTGCGCATAGGCTGCGTATCCTTATGATCAAATCCTGCTGGACCAAAGAGGAGATTCTTCGAACTATTTCTATACTTCGGAATTTAGGCGCGAAGGGTTTCGCCTTCGACGTTTTCTGTTACAATACTCTTTTAATCCAGCTCGGGAAGCTTAATTTGGTCGGCGTTGCCGTGAATGTTTACCGACTGATGACGGAGAGCGGGGTGGAGCCAACTCTCATCACTTTCAATGCGGTGATCAATGTTTTGTGCAGGAATGGGAAGGTAAACGAAGCCAAGGTGATTTTGAACAGGCTTTTGCAGTTCAAGCTCATACCCGATACATTCACTTACACATCGATCATATTAGGGCATTGCAGGAATGGAGACCTGCATTCAGCATTTTGTTTTTTCGATGACATGCAGAAGAAGGGTTGTGATCCGAATTCCGTGACTTACTCGACTCTGATCAATGGATTATGTGATGAGGGGAGGGTGAAAGATGCATTGGATTTAATGAAAGAGATGGTGGAGAGAGGCATCATGCCCACTGTATACACCTATAGTCTACCCATTTCAGTTCTTTCCAGTTCCGGGCATATCAGAACAGCTTGCGATTTGATTCGGGATATGAAGAAGAAGGGATTGACGCCGAATATTCAGACTTACACTGCTCTTATCAGCGGGTTTTGCAGATCAAACATGATAGAGTTGGCAATTGGGTTCTTTAACAAAATTATTCTGGATGGTTTATCCCCAAATGTAGCAACTTGTAATGCTTTGATCAATGGACTGTGTGAGATGGGAAATGTGCAATCTGCTTCTAGGGTTTTCAGTATGATGGAGAGTATGGGCTGCTTTCCTAATACCCAAACTTGCAATGAGATGATCAAAGGATACTGTTTGGTGGAAAGAGTTGAGAAAGGTATGGTTGTTTTAAACAAGATGCTTAAATTTGGTCCTTCGCCAAACCAGATAACATATAATACTATCATCAATGGGTATTGTAAAACTGGTAATCTGAATAATGCGGCACGGTTGATGAATCTAATGAAGGAGAATTTGTGCACTCCTGATGAGTGGACTTACACTGAACTCATATATGGATTTTGCCAAGAAGGAAAGATGGATTTGGCCTCCAAGGCTTTTGAGGAGATGCAACAATTAGGTCTGAGACCAAATGAGGTTACTTACACAGCACTTATTGATGGGAATTGCAAGAATGATAAGCTGGATGATGCATTGGCATTGCTAGAGGCAATGAAGGATAATGTGTGTAACCCAAATGTGTGCACTTATAATGCTATGGTTGATGGTTTCTCAAAAGAAAATCGACTTATAGAAGCCGTGAAACTGGTTGATCAAATGCTTGAGCGAGGCGTGTATCCTAATGTTGTTACATACACGGCTTTGGCTGATGGATTTTGTAGGAATGGTGCCACATCTAATGGAAAGAAAATTATGGATGAAATGATTGCGGGTGGTTGCACTCCCAATCTCCATACGTATAACGTTCTACTCTCTGGCTTGCTACGAGAAGGCAATCTTACTGAAGCTGAGAAATTTTTTACTGAATTGGAAGAAAATGGGTTTGCACCTGACCATGTAACATACAATTTGATGATCGACGGTTATGTAATGTTAGGAAGGCTGGATCTTGCTTTTTCGCTTATGAAGAAGATGATTGATGCTGGATGCAGACCGAATTTTGGAACATATTCTATTCTTAGGAAAGGATTGTACAATGAATGCATACTATTGGAACAAAAACTTGCAGTTTCACCAAATGCAAGCACTACTTGTAGTCTGGAAGAAAAAGAAATGGGCATTGATACCATTTCAAGCTTATTAGAGAAGTTAGTTGAATTTGGTTGTGAACTTAATGGTGATACTTATGATACTCTGATAAGGGGTTTGTGTAAGGAAGGGAAGTGGTTCGAGGCAACCCAACTAAGTAGAAGTATGATAAACCAGGGGTTTTGTCCAAAAGAGGAGACATATAACTCCTTGTTGCTAGTGGTTTCTAACCAATTGATGGTAGATAATGCTCTAGAAATCTTGAATACGATGACTGACAGGGGATTTACACCTCCCCTGATTGGTTATAAGTCCTTGATATGCGCTCTTTGTAAAGTGGACCGTATCAAAGATGCTCGACATTTGTTTGAGAGCATACTTCTGCAGGAGTGGAATCCGGATGAGATTGTGTGGACTGTCTTCATTGATGGCTTCGTGAAGGGAGGAAAACCAGAATTTTGCATGGAATTTCTTCATGTCATGGAAGCTAGGGGCCATCATCCCTCTCCCCACACGTACATTATTTTGGATAATGAAGTTCCTAAAGAAGAGAGCTATGTTGATTGTTGAACCAAGTCATGCTGCTAATACCTTAAAAATCTGCTGACTTTTCTTGCTTGAGTTCCTTAGAAAATTGATGAAGTGGAAATTTTGAAAGTCAAAGCCTGTTGATTGAATGGTGAAGGCTGCATTTTGGAAACAAAAGTCATGTGGAGACTGAATACCAGAATAATAAGCTTTTGGGATGCAAATGGTATTTGCTTTGATACATGTGTATACATAATTTTAATTAGAGTTGCACAGGAATGATGGTAGCCAGTTGGGCCGCTTGTTCTAGCCTCATTCGGTCCATTAACTGAACTGTTGATATCAGTAAATTGAAGATCCTCATTGAGCCAACAGTTTTTTGGGAAGTCATGGCGACCTAGTGGTGAATTTAACCATTTTCAGTGACCTGAAAGATGTTGCAAATAGATTAAAGTCTAAATTTTCAAAAATATTCTATAAGGTGGTTTCACATATCTTTATCTTAATGCTATAATTTACAACTCAAATGTAGAGATTATTGTAAGAAGAATTTTGTTTATTTTGATATATTAAGTTCTCTAATTTTGAATACTTTAAACTTACTGACCTAGGAGTTCAACTGTGACTTGATGGTTTTTCCCCTTGACTTGGTGAATGCTGTGTTATGGTGTAATGGCTATAATAGAATGTTCTTTATTGCTATAATGTGCGTAAAGTTTTCATGCAGGAGATAGTTTAGAGCTAATTTATGTGAGTGTTACATTTTTGTAGTGGATAAGTGATATCAGAGGGAGTTTCGTTAGGATAGCGTTATTGGATGTTCTATGAAGGTTCTGACTGTGGTGGTGAACGACTAAATTCTCTTCTCATCCTTTCAGATATGAACTTTGAACAAATCAAGTCTTCTAGTTTGCCGAGGATAGTCATGGCAGGAAAAAATGCAGTTATTTAGAGATTTTTAGTGAAGAAATTTGACGATAGCAGGAACTTTAGTCTATGACAGATTCGATTTAAGGATATACTGGTTCAGCTAGATTTGATTCGAGTCTTGCGAGAGCGTGATAAATTACCCACGTCGGTAAAGGATGAGGATTGGAAGGATTTGGATAAGAGAGCCACAAGGATGATCAAGATGTGTGTTACAGATCAAGTCTTATTCAACATCAGGTCAGAGGATACTGCAATCGGGTATCGGGAAAAGCTGGAGCAAGTGTATCTTGCAAAATCCGTGACAATAAGATTGTTGTTGAAGCAGTATTTCTTTGCGCTGAAGATGCAGGAAGTGGCAACCCGCAAAAATACTTTAATGTGTTCAACGGTCTTCTGAGTCAATTGCATGTGGTTGACTCGAAGGTAAAGGAAGAAGACAAAGCTCTCTTGCTTCTTATCTCACCTCTTGCGTCCTACAAGCACATGGTGACTACGCTCTTGTGTGAAAATGATACAGTGGGGCTAGAAGAAGTTACATCGGCGTTGTTGTCTAATCAAATGTTGAAGGACCCCACTTCTTAGGGTGACCAGATCTTGGTAGTGCGTGAACGCGAGAGGAGTTTCGACAGAGGATCGAGCAGTGCACGCGCTCGATCGACGTCGAAGAAGAGAGTGATATGTTTCCACTGTTGACATGTGAGCCACATTAGGAGAAACTGTTTGCAGCGTGCAAGAAGTTCTGGAACTTTGAAAGACGTCTAGGATGCGGGCATAGTGACATTGGACCTGGAAGGTGATGATGGGTTTTATTCCGTCACGGAGAGTCGGGTTGACTTTAAAAGCTGGATTTTGGATTCCGGTGCTTCACAACATGCTTGCTCCGATGCATCAATGTTCAGTACCTTGGATGTGATGGTCAGGTTGGTCTATCTTGCCGAAGATTCGAGATGCGAGGTCACGATAGTAAGGAAAGTGGACATAAAAATGCATTGCGGGATGGTGCGCAGGCTTGAGAAGGTACATTTGGTGCCTAAGTTGTGCAAGAATCTAATCTCGTTAAGCGGATTTAACTCACAAGGTTGCAGTTGGGCATCCATTAGAGGAGTCTTGACAGTGAAGCGAGGGCGCATCGTGCTTATTCGAGCTAAGCAACGCGGTTGTCTGTACTAGCTAATGGAGACCACAATGCAAGGTGGTGAGCCCATGATTTCTGTTGTCAATAGAGTTGAAAGTCGAGGTGTTGCAGTGGATCACCCTTCTGTGACTAGAGTTCGATGAGTCAGCTTTTGCGATTCGGATGCGTCGACATCCCTTAGGTGAACAAGTGTAGAGATGGAGTCGACTGGAGTAAGTCGGCTGATGCCTCGAGCATAAGGTGGTGCTTCACGTTGTTAGTGCTTAGTGCAGACATTACTTCGTGCAGACAGTGCTTTGTGCAAAATGTGATGTTTGAAATTCAACTCAAGGTGATGATTGTTTAGTTGACTTCTTTTTTCAAACTTACAGCTAATCCTAATTAAAGTTGTCCACCCATGCACTTCACGTGAATGTTTTAAAAAAGAGAAAAACTATACTTATCTTTGACTTAGCTACACCCCACCCACGTGAAACAAAAAAATACAAATCTTTACTTACCATGCTGAGCAGGCCGCGTGAAGAAGAAAGTATATTATAATATATTATGCTTGTGCAACATGTATAAAAGAGATGAATATTTTATATCATTCTTTATATTATAAAAGGTGGTAGAAATGACATCAAAATTATATGCCAACCCGAGGAAGAAATTCCAGAACCGTGAAAAGCTAGAGGAGAAGAGGTGCGAGCTTGATGTAGAAGGCGTGCATAATTACAGTTGGCCTCGACAGTGTTCCTCTTGCGGTGGTGGTGGTTGGACATTGTGGATCGACGTCGAAGATTCCCGGGCGAACCTTGTGCGTCCGCGGTAATAGTGGATTGCAGTCAAAGTTTTATATCCTCCGCAAATTATTTTTGTTGTCCGTCTTCATCTGCGGTATTTATCAAAAACATTGTAATTTTTCTTTGTTTAAGTAGTGACAATATTATTGTTATAAAATATTGCCATATTTTTGCATTTTAGTTCCATGTATTTTTGATCGTCCTGGGAAATTATTCCGCTTAATTCCCAACAGTAATAAAATATTGGAATTTCACATTCTCCTTTTCTACATGGTATCAGAGTCACTTGATTTCTCTTGTATCACTCTCGACGATTGAGCTTCTGCTCTCGCCTATTGAGATTTTTTCCCATCCTTTTTTCAGGAACTCATAACCTCTGCCTCAAGTACTCACAACCTCTGCCTCAGTTACTCGCAATCTCTGCCTCAGGTATTCACATGTCGCAGCCTTTCTCTCTGATGCTCACCTACTTAGCCTCCTGCTAACTATCTAACCCCCACATAGGGGTGCAAGTTGAGTTGAGCCAGCTCAAAAAAAACTCGACTCGAGCTCAAGCTCGACTACGAGTCAAGCTCGAGCTCAAATATTGTTGTTCATGAGGAGCTTTTTATTTCTACATTTTTTTAAATTAATATATAAAGAAAATAAGGCTCATGTGCTAAAAAACTCATGAGTAGCTCAAGTTCGACTCGTGCTAGCAAGCTCGAAACTCGAGTTCGATAAGTAGGCATTAAGCTCGAGCTCGAGCCAGGATAAAATGAGCTTGTCAAGCTCGAGCTCAAAATGATTAGCTCGAGCTTGGAAATTTTGCCAAACTCGACTCATTTGCACCCTTACACCGACCGACCTTTTTATAGGCCAACTAACTTTGACTATCCTCGCATATCCCTTGTAAAGACTCGTCGATCCTCCTGATTTTCTTCTGCCTCTGCAGAGTTTCGTAGACTTATAGTCCTAGTAGTACTCGCAAAATCTTAAATTTGTCGGCGTTTCTCCCTCCTATAGGCTGTAGAAATTCACACGCTCCATCCTTCCATAAATCACTGAATCTTGAGCTTGCGTCGAACCCGCTACTACTTCCCCTGCTTTTGTGCTCGCTGCGACATCGTTCCAAGCTCGTCTCTAATTCCTTCTTCCAAAGGCCTTCGCGCCCCTGCCGACCCCGTTATAGTATTCACAACATCTTAAGCCCGCCGATGTTTCTACCTCCTATAGAAACTTGCCCCCATGTCCGAGCTCATCGCGACACTGTTCCAAGCTCACCTGGACTATTCATAGCATCCTGCGCCCGCTTCTTGCCACTCACACCGGCTCGCTGCGTTAGAACTCGATTCGTCCAAGAATCAGAACTCATTGTTCTGGCGCACCTGCTTCAACACTCCCAGATGCAAATCCTTTTGCTCCATAGGCTCAGACCCACTATTTCTTGCTTCCACAAACTTGACACTTAGTTGCTCTTTGTCCTTGCTGCACCTGTTTTTCGAGCTCGCATCTTAAGCTTGCTCGTCCCTTGTTTAGCACTCATTGCTCCTCCCCTACAACAATTTTCGACTCCTCTTCTCAATATCTCCCTTATGACATGGGGATAAATGCTACGTCTGTCTCCTATAATCTCCAGGCACTCGCTCCGGCTCCTATCCCTGACGTCGGTGATGAATTGTGCATCACCACTATCATTGGGAAAAAAATTGTTGGGTGGGTCGACTCAGTGCGTCGAGTACTCCAGACTAAAGGTTTTCATCATCATCTAACTCACGACCTACTTGTTCAGCCTACTGGGTAATGACTTCGGGATGACAACCGGGTTTAGTCATAGATTCTGAATTTCATGGAGAGTTAGTAATACACATGAATATGTATCTAAGACTGTCAAAGCCATGCGAGACGAACTTCAATCTCTATACTTTGAGAAAAACAACATCCATCATTTATTCGATATCTTTACGGACCTACTGACAATTGAACCTGGTGAGTATGGGGACTTGACTTCCTTTGTTGTGAAGTCTAAGACGAGGCGTGGATCCAAGAACAATTACAAATTTTGGATTTCGCAAAACAACGAGCTCAAAAGGAAGTTGTTTTCATAATACTGATGATGGCACGGATCCCCCCTCATCTATACAGTGTATGTGCCAACATCTTATCCTCTCCCACCATTCCCTCTCTCTCTCTCATGTCTGTTATATGATTTTGAAGGTGACACCGCCCACCATTATCCCAGTGACACCCTCTCCTGCCCTTCTCCAACATTTTACTGAAGATCACATCCATCCACTGGGACTCATAGAGGGCGCCATGGGTATCTGGGCGGTGGGCGCGATGTTAGAATCGCTTCATGGAGCACAACACTTGTCTGTGTACTCATTATGACCAAAAAATCATATTCATGCAAGAAACATGGGTTCCTGCCACAACCGTCCAACTCTCAACACCATGCTCTCCTGCGGTGGATTTTCCCGCGCAGACCTAACATAGGCCCAGTGTGGGCGGCCGCCCACACAAAAAAATAAAATAAATAAATAAGTAATAGGTTTAGGCAATGATATTTTGCATTGTTATTTTCATTATTTTTAAGATAGCATATTCGATTTCAGCCTTCCAATCCGCCTTCCTATCCCGCGGCCCCAATCTCGTTTATTTCATATCTACCCTAAATCTCGCAAGCCTCTATTGCGCTCCCATTATGCGGTTCTGCCTACTCATCGACCTAGTTGATGGCCCTCTTCAACAACGAAGGCGAATACTAGCCTTCTGCTTGCCTCTTCAACGACGAGCTGCCGACGAGTCTCTGTCTACACGAGGAGCCCTCTGCCTCTGCCGCAGCTTATTCATTTATGTCCTTTGCAGTCTGCTTGCCTCTTCTGCGATCCCGCTGCTGTTTTGCCTTCCAATTTCCAACTACAGGTGCATATTGATATTCTTGCTTCAGATCTTCATAACTTCTAAAATCTGAATGCATTTGTTATTTTTTTTAGTTATGAAGTGTGGAGAAACTTTGTAGAAATTCTATTCTGTTAAGCAGGTTTTAGATCTTCGGAGTAATGAATTTTTAGAAAACTGTGTGTTTGAAAAGTTCTTAAGGGAGTAATTAAACTTAATCAAGTTTTTTTCCAAGTTATCAAAAGTTGTAACTGTCATGTTTATTTATGTTTTGTTCCATTTCTGTCGAAGTGATTTTTGGTTTTATTTGTACCCTAAAATCTGAGTGCATTTATGTTTTGATCAATTACTGGGTTTTGATCAATTACTGGGTTTTGATCAGTTGTTAACCTTTGCAGAACCTTTGCATTCATCCAATCTGTGTTTTGAACAATTGCTTCAGCCAGCGTACAGTTGGTTTGTTTGGTATTTGGCAAGCTTCAGGTTAGCCGCCCCTTACATTTGATTTCTTTGATGGTGCATTTGTTCATTATATAACATTGATTACTTAGTTAGATCTTAAATAAATGTTCAATGCTTAACAATGTCCTAATTTAGATTTTTTTTGAATACTTGTAGTCATTTTTTATCGTACATATCAATATTTTTCGTCATTATTTTATTGAACGTCCCCACTGAAAAATCCCGTTGGGTCCGCCTATGGATGTTCCTACCACCTCCCGCTCCGGCATTGACACCTTGCGCAAGGAATTACAGTATCTCCAGGGGCTGGTTACTCAGACTTCTGGCTCCGTTGCCTCAATCTCCAACGAAGGTGTATCGTGCTTTTCCCATACTCCCTCTTGGATACTGGACTCTGGGGCCACGAATCATATTACTCCGCAGAAGCCTTCTTGGTAAACAAACTCTTTTTGTCTTAAGTTTATCACAGTGGCCAATGACGACACCACCCCGGTCCGTGACTCTGGTGATGTGCCTCTCACTCTGTCCTTCAGCCTCCGCTCTATTCTTTATGTTGCTGGATCTTAATTTAATCTTCTTTATGTCAGTCGTCTTATTCATGATCTTAAATGATCTATCACTTTTTCCTCTTCTTCCTTTGTGGTGAAGGATCATCGGATGCGAGATATCATTGGTAGAGTACGAATGTCAAATGCGCGTGAATATACAAGTCACGAATTTCAAGAAACTTGCACTATGTTAGGTATTATCCACCAAACATCTTGCACCTATGCACCATAACAAAATGATGTGGCTGAGCAGAAGAATCGCCACCTCTTAGAGGTTGCCCGCTCTCTTATATTTCAAATGCAGGTCTTCGAGATCTATTGACACTTTGCGTTCTCCACCACATGTTATCTAATTAATCACATGGTCTCTTCCATTTTCAATTTTGCGATGCCATTCTCCTTCCTCTTTCCTTAAACACCCCTCTTCCTCTTGACTCCTTAAGTTTTCAGAAGTGTTTGTTTTGCCCATCACCTTGACCTTGCCACCACACATAAAGGGCTATGTATGTTGACTCTCCCACTGATCAGAAACTTGTTACATATGTTGGTGTTACTTTTCTTGAGAATCAACCCTTGTAATCCTCGTAATACCTTCTCACCTGCTATCCCACGTCCTAATGTACCTAATAAAAGCAACACACCTCCTCTGCTTCCAACACCACCTCCCGCACTCCCAACACAGTCACCTCCTCCTCTTTGTGTGTATACTCGTCGTCGACCTCGGTCTGATTCTCTGATACAGTTCCCTACTACTCATGACTTCACGGGTCAGTTTTGGGTAGTCTATTTCGATGACATCCTCATATACATCAGGACACCCGATGAATATCTTCACCATTTGTGTTCCTTGTTTGAGATACTATGCAGGGAGCATCTATATGCCAACCTAAAGAAGTGCATCTTCTTATTTGAGTTTGTCCACTTCTTGGGGTACATCGTATCTATGTCTGGCATTGCTGTGAATCCTGACAAGGTCAGGACCATTCGCGAGTGGCCTGTCCCATCGAACATCCACGAAGATCACATCTTCATAGACTTTTCATGTTCTATCGAAGGCGACTTCACTAATTGCCTCTGTAAAGGTGACTTTGTGTGGACTAAGGCAACCACTAAGGTCTTCGAGGAGATCATGGAAAAATTATCTTCAACCCCTATTCTGCGATTACCTGACTTTAACAAGGTGTTTGAAGTCGCTTGTGATACCTCCGGGGTAGGCATAGATGGAGTGCTGAGCCAGGAGGGCCACCCAGTTGCTTACTTCAGCGGGAAATTGAATGAGGCCCGACAAAAGTACTCGAACTACTGTTGAGAATTCTACGTTGTGGTTCATGCTTTGCTTTATTGGCGTCACAATCTACTCTCAAAAGAATTCATCTTATATTTAGACCACCAAACTCTGCGATATCTAGAATCACAACGAAAGCTGAGTCATCAACACACAAAGCTGGTTTTGAGAACAAACCAACCGACACCCTTAATTGTCGTGTTAGTCTTTTACATACGTTTAGTGCAAGGGTGACTATGTTTGAGCACATTATCAATGACTACCCCTCCTGCCCAGAATTTAGTACCGGTATATGCGCCCCTCAATGGAGTGCCCCCAGAACCCATTAGTGGGTTTCTTATTGGTGACAATTATCTTTATCAGGGGTCCAGATTGTGCATCCCACTTACTTAATATCGAGACTGTATGATATGGGAGATGCACGTCAGTGGTGCTGCCCGTCACTTTGGCAGGGATAAGTCGATTTCCTTACTTGAGGATCACTTTTATTAGATGAACCTAAAGAAGAATGTGGCCCGTATCATTCACCATCGTCGAGTATGCCAAACGGTCAAAGGGACACAACAAATACAGGTGTGTACACACCACTACATGTTCCCCATCATCCTTGGGAAACATCAGTATAGATTTCGTATTGGGACTCTCGCGCACCATTATGATGAACGATTCCATATTCGTAGTTGTCATTTGGTTATCTAAAATGACTCATTTTATTGCATGTAGCGAGACAATGGATGCTTCTCAGATTGCCTCACTCTTCATTTGAGATGTTTTTTAGGTTAGATGGTTTCCCGAAGACCATAGTCTCTAATCGCGATGTTCGGTTTATGAGTCACTTCTGGAATACTATATGGTGAAAAACGGGGATGACCCTTAACGTTTAATCTGCCTGCCACTCGCAAACCAGCGGCAAGGCGGAGGCAGTGTATCGGAGCCTAGGAAATCAGTTGTGATGCCTAGTAGGTGAACATGCATCGAGTTGGGATTTGATTCTGCCTATAGCCGAATTCACGTATAATAGCTTGTTCAATAGGTCCACAGGTCTAAGCCCATTTCGTGCAGTATTAGGGTACGATCCTAGGAAGCCAATTGACCTGATTTTGGTTCCACTTGAGTCCTGCCCCAGTGCACCCACTAAGTCATTTGTTCATCATTTGCATGAGTTGCATGATTCAATCCGTCGAAAGATAACATATAACAATGAGATCTATAAGGCGACTGGGTGATGGTTCGCATCCGTGAAGAGAGACTTCCTCATGGGACGGCTAGAAAGTTGAATGCTAAGAGAATGAGTCCTTTAACAATCTTGAGAAAGTTTGAGGCAAATGCTTATGAGTTAGACCTCCCTAAGGACATAGGCATTCACCATGTGTTTAATATAGATGACCTAATACCATATTATGAGCCGCGTGAGTACATGAAACCACATTCCGAAGCCATTCCTGATTCCCCTCCTCAACAACCGATACATGTATTTTATGTAGTGTTTTCACCCCGTTGTTCTTATTATTTTTACCCATTTTTGTGCTAGATATGTAGAATTATTGTTCCTATTGATGTATATTGCTCATCTAGGCTATTGGGATGATTTCTTTGTACAAGTGTGGATTTTTGTGCATGTTTAGGGGAGACTATGTTTAATTTGGCTCACGCACACACTTGCAGAATTTTTCGCACGTGCGTACGCCTGTTTCTCTAATAACACAACAATTTTATTTTAATCCGAATTTGCGCGTGCGTCACTTTCACACGCACGTGCTCACACCACTGCTGCCAGCCCATCCTGCTGAAGATCCAGCCACCCCCTTGCCTCCCCGCTGTCGCCAGCCACTAGCCGCCCCCACCTCTCTTCCGAGGGGCCACCAAATCAGCCCCGTCACCATCTATAACCAGATCTGGGTAACCCAGCCCAGATCCCACCTATTCCCTCCACCTGTTCCCTTCCAGTACCCCGAATCCGCTCTCAAATCATTGGACCTACCCTCCCTCGCCCGGATCCACCCATACGTAGCCAGATCTACTCACTTTCGGCCCGTTTCCGCCTTCCACCGTCGAGGACAGCCACCTACGTTGTTTTCCCTCCTCCGGTTCTGTTGGAGCATGCGTTCCACGCTTCTTGATTTGCTAATAACAAATCTCGTTTGTATTTGATCTTTGGATATTTATGATGTGCAGATATCACAGGTTTAACTCTAATGGCATTTGAGTGTTGATTCGGGTCAGAACAGATGAGCTCAGGAGATATCGCCAGACGATATTGGGTATCGCCCACCGACGATAGCGGCATGAGCAATTAACTCACTATCTCCACACGGCTGGCGGTTTCTTCACTATCGCTCGACGATATTGGATATCGCCGATCGGCGACAGACCACGATTGACATGACTAATCTGCGATGCAAAAATGAGGAATACGTGGGACACGTGACAGCCGTTAACGATATCGCCAGTAGGCGATACCCAGTGTCGCCCGGTGATATCGCCAAAATATAAAAGTCAGTCAATTTTTTGTGGAGATCACAAATTTTATTACCTGGAGTGTTCCTTCCTGTTTAGACAATCCAAAGAGCTCCAGAATCCAGAATTACTCCATACTCTCAAGAAGGACGAAGCGCAAAAGATCGACGGCACGTACGCGACATTCAGAGCAACCCTGACAAGGATTCATCGGCATCTCCAGCGCGTCGTTTAGAGGGAGTTTTTATTCTGAAGTTTTCTTTTTGTTGTGTTCTTTATTTCTATTGTAATCGAGAGAGAAAATCGCCGCCTTGTGCGTGGCGTCTAAGTCCTTGCGTGGCTTAGGAGAGAATCGCCGCCTTGTGAGTGGCGTCCAAGTCCTTGTGCGGCTTAGGGAGAAATCGCTGCCTTGTGTGCAGCGTCTAGATCGTGGTTAGATCTAGGGGAGGCTAGTAGCAAGATCTAGGGAGAGATACGCTTTAGCCTGCCGGTTCTTGGTAGAAAGACCGGCAAAATCAATAGTAAATTGTATTTTTCATAAGCCTTTGTCTCTAGCTCTATAGAGATATATTGTATTCAGATTTAGCACTATTGAAATAAATTGTTATGTTTCTGTCTTTATAAATTTCTGAGTGTTCAATTCTGCTTATGAAAAATTAGTCTTGATTTTCTTGTCTTTCACTAAGTAAAATTCTGTTTAGTTAAAGTAAATTAATTAATCCTTATTCATCCCCCCTAAGGGCGCCTCACGATCCAACAGGTTCCACATTGGATCGCCGTCAAAAACGCATCAGGCTCCAAAATCTTCACTGGCTTGGTCAGCCCACTATTTGGTGAGTCTTTATTGTATTGGATTATTTTCTTTCAACATTATTATTATCAGTTGGAGCATATGCTTGTTTGGATCTCTCGTGTTGTAGTTGCTGACTTTAGATTACTATTGCGATTTGCAGTGTCTATTCGCCGCGCTCTCTCGCTTTGGCCCTTCACGCAGAGAAAAACCTAACCTGTTTGCTTAAACGGATTTATTCTTTGCTTTTGTCATAATCATGCGCATGCAATTAAATTATTTAATGTTCAATTTGAATTATATGTCGGATTTTGCATTGCATGTAGGGTTAGGACAACGTTACATCCACCACCTATAGATTCGTTTTGCGTCAAGTGAGGGCGACAGTGGAAGGAGGGGTGTCTTGCCCATCAAATAATGAAGATCACCAGCCATTGGAGCAACTAGCTGCTCTCCCCGACGATCACACAAAAAGGGGGTTCATTGGGAGACGGCCACTCAAACATAAAGATGTTGTTGCAATGAAGTTAATGTTCCCATGGTTGTTCTGCAGGAGATGTGGCTTTCCTTGGTAGTTGGTGGCTGTGGGAGGTGTGCCAGGGCAGGAGATCGGAAACTATCAATGGGAGAAAGATACAGAGCCTTAGGGCTACTCAGGAATTAGAGAGGACATAAAAATATTCAAACGGCCCAGAGCATTTTGATTGTGCAACACTAGTTTTTGCTTTTAAATTGTAATAGATCTTTAGGAAGATGTCGTGGGGCTGCTAATAACCATTTTTCAAAAGCAATTAGGTGTTACTACTGAATTTACAGTACTTAGATACACAGCGAGGCTACAATATATTATACTCAATCATTCAGATACTTTCTTTAGATAATTGAACTGGTCTACTTTATCTTACTGGTCTCCATAATTCACCAAACTCAGTGTATTTCTTGGGAGAGTACTTGTTACAAACAAAAAATTGATTGCATTGAGATTAAAAATCACAAGACATGCTCGTGACTAACTCTAGAGGTAGATTCCTCCTTGAAGTCCTTTATCCAGAAGAGAGTTCTCAAAATCCTAAATAATCAAAATATGATCCTAAGGCACTATAGTCTCCTTATATGTGGAGTGAGACCCACTTATACAATTACCAAAATGCTCTTCATAAAGAGAAAAATACATAAATATCAAAGTAAAACACTCCAGATTGCTGCTATTGTGTGTGTAACAATACTTTTTTCCTGGAAATCAAACTTGTCCGTAAGATCGAGTCTCTGCCCTTTTACTAGTTCTAGGCGCAACCATGAGTTGACCCTGATTGATGTGTTGGGGCACTTGCTTGGTGGTTTGTCCTCAGTCTTGAGGGCCTCGAAGTAAGCAATGTCAATATCATCCAAAGTTATCTTGTACCATTGCGTTGAACTTCTTCACATGGCACTCGTGAGTAGGAGATTAAGGAAAACAAAGTCTCTTACTTCTCAAGTCATGATACTCCTAACATTATTGGCAGTAAGTATGGACAGGACTATTGTCTCAAGGAATGATGGTTGGTCGAGGAAGAGGGTGCAATAATATTCGCAGTTTAGGATTAGGCACAAAGTATGGTCCAATGGGGGGATGCTTGGAAGGGGTGGATGTAAACTGGGGTTTAGTGGATGTCTTAATGAATTATGCTTCCTTAAATAGTGAGAAATCTAGTGCCTGGTTGATTGTGGACAGATGGAGCGTGCAACGGCGATCTCGGACCTAACGTTGTGGGTCATGCATAAAGTAGTATAAGTAATGGTTGAGGGGTATACATAACACATGTGCGACAAGTTCAATGAACTCGTCCATATTGGAGTTGATGGAGCCTGTCTGGAGGACCCCACACAAGTGTTTGATCGCATTGCCAGCTTAGTGATGGTCGTAATGCTGTACGAGAGCCTCCGTGAGAGTGGCTCAAGGGATACCCAAAGAGGACTGATGGAGCCAGTGGTCCCAGTGATGCAGAAACCCTTCCATGCTAATAAGGGCGGCGAAGACCTTTTGTTTCTTTGCTGTCCGATGGAGGTCAAAGTACTGCTCTAGTGCTCTGCAAGGGCAATCCAACCCAATGGGTTAGTTCCATTGAATACCAGAATGTCTATGCAATGGTGGGTCGGAGGAGGCAATCCCGTCGAAGCGGGTTCCCTAGAAAATGTCTTACTTGAGGATCCTAGGACGGCGGGGCGTTGGCTACAGACGATTGGCTCAATTGCAGGGCGCGGAGCAGTACCAAAATCGACGTGAACTGCTCGTCTTAGGCGTCGAAGTGAGCATTGATGGTGGAGAGCTCATACTATAAGGCATCGACACAGTTGTCCCTCCATTTTGCATGTCTTGGGCATAAGAGAGAGAGAGAGAGAGAGAGAGAGAGAGAGATGTTGAAAGTGCTGGTACGGAAGAGCAGTCAGAGCTAGGGATGGTGGTTGGTACAAGGGTGCCAAATGGTGGACCTAACCAAGCGCTAAAGTACCACTGAAGGCTACGGTGTCAATGGGGATAACCGCCTGCGAGGGAGTATTGTCAGGATAGATGTTTGAGATTGAGGTGGAAGCTTGTTTAGAGGAGTCGCGGGCAGGGGAGTTAAAAGAATCTTGATTGGAGCAGCGCCCGTGTTTATCAGTCGACGTAGATCGAGCATGCCAACCGGCTTTGTGAAGCCCTTTGAGCATCGAGAGATGTTGGCGTCTGGATATGCACCCAGTTGGGCGAGGACGGAGAGGTGTATCTTAGTCAAGGGGGATGTAAAAATTTCTTAAGTGAGAACTAATGAGATCGCAGGAACACTCAGCCACAACCGAAGTCAAATAAAAGACAGCGACAATGGAGGCACAAGAGATTCCAATCAGAATCAACTTCTATTACAGGCCGAGACATACATTGCAAGACATGATTACAATGTAAACTGGGAACAATCTAAAATTGCAGCAAAGAAGAAACTGCGCGGACTGTTTCCACTATCCGCACAGTTCGCCTACTCGCCAGCTCTGTCCGCCGAAGTTGCCTATCCGCAGCTAATCGTACGAAATGCTGTTATTGCAAAAACTGAGAGACTGAACAGAACCCGCTGATAGACCGGGCGAACTGCTCCACTATCCGCAACTCTGAGGAAGAGAAACTAGTCGTAAGATCGCAACCTGCTGATTGTATCCGCGAACTGTCCCACACCAATGTTTCTGCTAGTCGCCTAGCCGCCTGGTGTTAGCCGCGCAGCCTGTAAAGTAACCAACTTCCTTAGTCGCCGCGATTAGAAAAACGTAACTGCAAGTTTAAACGCGAGCTCGTTCTTACTGTTCACATCTGCATAATGATGAGCCGGGGGGTCCTATTTATAGATGTGGGAAGGAGTGTTGTCACCACCTATACCGATAAGATAACCGCCCATCAAATCTTGCCGACTAACACCCGTATCCGCACAATGCGGATACAAACTCAACTCGCCAGGTCGCACCAACAGCTCCTGCCGGATAAACTACCAATCCGCCAATCTGCGCGGACACTGTTTGTATCCGCCCATTCTGCAGCCCGTGACAAGTCGTCAATACTGTCGAACACGGTGAATAGCAAGGCAGTCCGCACTAGGCGAACTTGGCGAGTAACCAACCAGGCCGCACCAAGACGAACTCCTAAGACAAGCTCGGCGAGCTGCCAACCAGTCCGCACAAGGCGAGCTCGGCGAGTTAGGCAACAAGCTGGACTTGTCTTCCCCATACCAAGTCTACGAAACCCGCGGTCACCAACCCAGACCGCGACACCTGATACCAAGATCGCGCTCTTCTGAACATCCAGTCCGCAACTATCCATGCAGATTGCCTCATCAGACCGCGCGACCTCCAGACACACTGTCTGTGTAACAAAGCTTGCTCCATGATCTAACATCCAGGCCGCAAGCTTTGATCCATGCCGAACACCTGCGAGCTCCATAGAGTCCCCACACCAATCACCGAACTCTGATCCATCCCGGCCCGAGAAGGCACCAACAACCTGGTTGCAAACTGCCCTAGTCCGCTTATCTGGCTGCCCCTTAGCGAATCAGAAAACCTGTCAGAAACCGCGGATAAACATCCTATCAGCCCGGTTACTCCACCAGAGCACTTGCTGGTCCAGACCGCCAGAAACTACAGCCAAGCCAGCTGTCCGACAAGGTAACCCGCCAAGGTAATCCGCCTAGTCCGCGCGGTCTTTGCGGTCTATTCGAACTGAGCAACCAGTCCGCCTGACTTCCCCAACTTCACACTTCAACAATTTCAACACTCCCCTTTGAAGTGAGAAGTAGAAACCAGCCCGAGCAACTCCCGTAACCGAGTAAACGGCCCCTTCAACAACGGCTTGGTAAAGATATCTGTTACGTTGTCCTGACTCCAAACGTAGTCAACTATCAAAGACCCCTCCAACACCTTCTCCCGTATGAAGTGATGCCTGATCTCGATGTGTTTCGTCTGAGCGTGACAAACTGGATTATTCACCAGTTTGAGAGCACTCTCATTGTCGCCGCGAATCAGAGTAGGACTCCGCACCTCCTCATGGATGTCATCCACTAGTCGCCTAAGCCAGATGGCTTCCTGAGCAGCCAAGGTCGAGGCCTTGTACTCTGCTTCGGTAGTAGAGACAGACACCGAATCCTGCTTCTTGCTGCACCACGAAACTGTCGCTGATCCCGTGAAAAAGACATAGCCAGATGTCGACTTCTGATCATCTTTGTCTCCCTCATAATCAGCATCTGTGTAACCATGCAAACAAAAGCCCGTGTCCCTCTTGTACAAGAGACCCATCTCCAAGGTAGACTTGACGTACTTCAAGATACCTTTAGCCGCCACCAGATGAGGTTTCCGAGGCTCCGCCATATACCGACTTACCCGACCTACTGCGCAAGCAATATCCGGCCTAGTAATAGTCAGATATATCAGACTCCCCATAAGAGCCCGGAACACCAAAAGGTCTGGAAGAACTCTTCCCGCCGAAGTTTAATACAACCTCCAGAGAAACATGACTACTCTTCCCATCTCCCATACCGAATCGCTTAACGATCCACTCTGCATAACCCTTCTGGGAAATAAGCATGTCATCCTTCTGCCGCTGCACCTCGAGCCCGAGGAAATGGTGAAGCTCACCCAGATCCTTCATCTCGAACCGGATAGTTAGCTCAGCCCGGAGCCTAGTTACTTCCTCCTCTGAGTTCTCCGTGACGATCATATCATCAACGTACAACAGAACGAGGACCTGAAGCTCCCCCTGCTTCTTAACAAACAGACTGGAATTTGAGTCTGAAACAAAGTAACCACAGAACTGGAAATATTATGCGATCTTCCCATACCACGCCCGAGGCGCTTTCTTCAGACCGTAGAGGACCTTCTTCAGCTTGCAGACGTGTCATGGATGTTCTTCAGATACGTAACCCGGTGGTTGCACCATGAAGATGTCTTTGTTAATCTCACCGTAGAGAAAAGCATTCGTCACGTCAAGCTGTCATATCTTCCACTCTTGGCAAGCCGCAAAGGAGACCACCACCCATACCGAATTCATCTTGGCCACAGGACTAAACGTCTCCTCATAATCCTCCCCGAACTGTTGAGAGAACCCCCGAGCTACAAGGCGAGCCTTGTACCGCTCGATACTCCCGTCAGTCTTTTTCTTCAGCTTGTACACTCACTTGCACGTCACAGGAGTGATGTCTTCGACTTTGGGCACAAGAACCCAAGTCTCATTCTTCTTGTGGGCATCCATCTCCTCATCCATAACATCCTCCCACTCCTTGACTCCAGTGACGTTCTCAAAGCTCGAAGGCTCACGTTCATCCAAGGGACCTGCGAAGAAACATGAGACAAGGCTCACCGTATTTCCGTCCCTATACCGAGTTGGTGGAATAATAGTCCTCTTGGACCTCCGCAGGGCTTGACCTTGATCCACCACTCCCGCTGCTTCTTCTGTGCTAGCTCTGATCCCGGGCTCACCAGAAGCATCGCTCCTCCTGCTTCCAGATCCAGAAGCCTTTGCCCCAGAGCTAGTTGCCGCCGGAGCACCTGGCGACACAGGCAATTCCACCAGAAAATCCCAAGCAGCATCTCCTTGCCCTCCGTCAAACTTGTTCTCCTGTAGATCCATAGACGGGCTACCCTGGTATGACGTTAACTCGTCAAATACCACATCCCGGGAGACAACAAACCTCCGTGTCTCTGGATCCATGCACTTCCATCCCTTCTTCCGTTCATCATATCCAACGAAAACTAGCTTCCTTGCTTTCACATCTAGTTTCGTCCTGAGTGTATCTGGAACATGCACATAACAAGTCGACCCGAACACCCGAAGATGTTCCACGCTGGGCTTCTCCTTGAAAACCAACTCATAAGGGGATTTCATGTTGTTTGGACTGAGGGGCATTCTGTTGATGACGTACGCCGCACAGACCATTCCCTTCGCCCAAAAAGACATAGGAATGCCTTTGGCGTGAAGCCAACATTTGCAGATCTCTATCAGATGACGGACCTTCCGCTCTGCAATCCCGTTCTGCTGTGGAGTGTGAGCATAAATAAGCTCCTGTTGGATGCCAAACTTTCTGCAGAAATTAGAGAAATTTGACGAAGTAAACTCTCCGCCGTTATCCGTTCTCAACTTCTTGAGCCGCAGACCAAGCCGACCTTGCACAAGCTCCTTGAACTCTACAAACTTTATGAACGTCTCTGACTTCTCCTTCAGAAAGTATACCCATGTATACCTGGAATAGTCATCAACAAGAGCAAGCATGTATCTGCTTCCGCCGAGACTGGGCGTGACGGTAGGCCCCATTAGATCACCGTGAATACACTCCAAAGGTGCTCTACAACTAGTCTGTGATATGTCAAATGGAAGGCGATGTGTCTTTCTATACTGACAACCGGCACAGACATGACCGTCTCCGTAGGAGGAAAGACTAGGCAGGCTATGTATCAGGCCTTTCACAGCCTTTAGCTTGTCCATTCCTACATTCCCCAACCTCTCGTGCCAAATAGTTGCACTATCATTTGCCCTCATCTTATCAACATAAGCACTTGTCGATAAAACGGACAAGTCTCTCACCCTCCTTCCAACATGAGTAACGTCAGCTTTCACAGCTGAAACATTTCGGAGAAACCTCACTTCTGTTGGGCCAAACAGAACGTGATATTCAACATCCACCGCATTGGTCACCGAGAAGAGATTTTTCTTCATCCCAGGTACGTGATACACACTCTGCAACGTGTGTGGCCCCTGATCACTACCCAAAGAAACCGATCCCTTCTTCTCTACAACATGCATAGTATCATCAACAGTAACAATAAAGACATTACCTTTGAATTCTTGCAGAGATGAGAATTTGGAGACATCCCCTGTGAGATGATGACCGCACCCGGAGTCTACAACCCAGTCCTCCTGATAATCAATGGAGGAGAACGCCTGGACAGAAGTGCTCGTCACGAAGGCACTCCCCCACTCTCCATTCTCAGGCTTGGACTCAGCCTCCTTCTCTGCAGCATGTCCTGGCTGAAGTTTAACTCTGTAATTCTTGCGAATGTGACCAAGTTGGTTACATCTGTAGCACCGTGGTCCGCTACGCTTCTTCCCGTCGTCAACCTTAGGAGACTTGTTCCTCTCCTGCTGTGATGAAGAAGATGGACCATCACCAACAAGTGTCTTCTTCTTCCTGTCTCATCTCTTCTTCTTGCCCGAGAAGAGAACATCACCGTCTCCCTTAGAGACCGACACTCCAGCCATCTGCTTTGCGAGGCTCTCTTGTAAAAATTTCTTAAGCGGGAGCTAATGAGGTCGCAGGAAGACTCAACCACAACCGAAGTCAAATAAAAGACAACAACAATGGAGGCACAAGAGATTCCAATCAGAATCAACTTCTATTACAGGCCGAGGCATACATTGCAAGACATGATTACAATGTAAACTAGGAACAATCTAAAATTGCAGCAAAAAAGAAACCGGGCAGACTGTTTCCACTATCTGCACAGTTTGCCTACTCGCCAGCTCTGTCCGCCGAGATCGCCGAAGCCGCCTATCCGCAGCTAACCGCGTAGACTGCTGTTATTGCAAAAATTGAGAGACTGAACAGAATCCGCTGATAGACCGGGTGAACTGCTCCACTATCCGCAACTCCGAGAAAGAGAAACTAGTCGCAAGACCGCGACCTGCTGACTGTATCCGCGAACTGTCCCACACCAATGTTCCTGCTAGTCGCCTAGCCGCCTGGTGTTAGTCTCACAGCCTGCAAAGTAACCAACTTCCTTAGTCGCTGCGATTAGAAAACCGTAACCGCAAGTTTAAACGCGAGCTCGTTCTTACTGTTCACATCTGCATAAAGATGAGCCGGGGGTCCTATTTATATATGTGGGAAGGAGTGTCGTCACCACCTATACCGATAGGATAACTGCCCATCAAATCCTGCCGACTAACACCCGTATCCGCACAGTGCGGATACAAACTCAACTCGCCAAGTCGCGCCAACAGCTCCTGTCGGATAGACTACCAATCCGCCAATCTGCGCGGACACTGCTTGTATCCGCCCATTCTGCAGCCCGTGACAAGTCGTCAATACTGTCGAACACGGTGAATAGCAAGGCAATCCGCACTAGGCGAACTCGGCGAGTAACCAACCAGGCCGCACCAAGACAAACTCCTAAGGCAAGCTCGGCGAGCTGCCAACCAGTCCGCACAAGGCGAGCTAGGCAACAAGCTGGACTTGTCTCCCCCAGACCAAGTCTACGAAACCCGCGGTCACCAACCCAGACCGCGGCACCTGATACCAAGATCGCGCTCTTATGAACATCTAGTCCGCAACTATCCATGCGGATTGCCTCATCAGACCGCGCGACCTCCAAGCACACAGTCCGCGCAACAAAGCTTGCTCCACGATCTAACATCCAGACCGCAAGCTTTGATCCATGCCGAACACCTGCGAGCTCCATAGAGTCCGCACACCAATCAGCGAACTCTGATCCATTTCGCCCCGAGAAGGCACCGACAACCTAGCTGCAAATCGCCCCAGTCCGCTTATCCGGCTGCCCCTTAGCGAATCAGAGAACTTGTCAGAAACCGCGGATAAACATCTTATCCGCTCAGTTACTCCACCAGAGCACTTGCTGGTCCAGACCGCCAGAAACTACAACCAAGCAGGTTGTATGACTAGGTAACCCGCCAAGGCAATCCGCCTAGTCCGCGCGGTCTCTGCGGTCTATGAGAATTGAGCAACCAGTCCGCCCGACTTCCCCAACTTCACACTTCAACCATTTCAACAGGGGACTCATCGAAGATCATCAGGCAAAATGCATGAGGTGCGAAGACTCTCGTGCGCAAGAATCCCTGACGGCGAGGCCGCACGAGATGGGATCAACTTGGATCGACGGATGCTTTGTGAGCCAATAGAGCGTGACACATAATGGGGGAGAAGATGAAGCTTGAGTAACAACTGTGACTTGTAGTTGCTAGGGTATCGCCGGTAATTGAAGCAAGGGGCTGGCGGAACGTTAAGTCGGACCAATGTAATAAACATGTAATTAAATGCATTGAGATTAGAAATCATGATACAAATCACAAGACATGCTCGTTCCTAACTCTAGGAGGTTGGTCATTTTGCATTCACTTGTTTAATTAGTGCATTTTCTTATAATTTCTTGCACGAGTCTAAACTTGCGTCTATTTTCAATTCGTAGGAATTCCACAAATAAAAATTAACTACCTTCAGACTTCCCACGCTGCAGGATAGCTTTTTGAAACAGAATTTCTTGAGGAGCAACTCGAAGAGAAATCAAGTCACAAGTTTTGACGGATAATGCAGAAGAGCTTACGAAGGTTAGATTCGCAACAAACAAGTTACCTAGTTTCCTAATTTAATGTATCCATGATACATATTCTATGCATCACCATTTCTTATGCTTTGTAAATTTCAATTTATTTATAGTTTTCTTATCATCATTGGATTTGCTATAACATTGTTTTTTTCATTGATTTTAAATATATTTTTTGTTTGATAATTTCATCAATTTTGTAATGACCATTTTGCTTTCCACCTTCCCAATCTTGATGCTCAAAATAGATGATTTGGAGCTTTGGCTAGATGACTTCTTTCAGTGTTGCTTCCATGATACAAATACATTGACCCAATCAGAAAAATCTGTATATATGGCTATTGTATGTTTTATATGTATGGATTGGTTGATAGAAATTTATAATAAAATTGAAGCTGAATACCACCAGAACTCCAAATGTGCTCAGTTCTTCTGAAAATAAAAATAAAAAGAGAAACATATTGTACACTTGAAAACGGTTCCGTAGTAAAAGTAGAGCAGAAATATATGCAGGTAATTAAATATTAAAAGGCTAAGCTTTCACGTAGTTTTGAGCTCTTTACTCTGAACTCCAGGGATTGTTCCTGTGGACTAGGGTGGGATTCTGTAGTAAATTTTCTCACATCAATAGAAACGAACCATTCCCCTCATCATCATATCTCACCCTATTGTATTATATTATAGTTGTGGTGAGTAATCTTGAACTACAATCACTCGCTGACAAATTGGATTTCAATACTCCGTGCGGCGGGATGTGGGCCTCTAACTCGAGTATAAAAGCCTGACATGGTCGAAACACGAAGCAGCTGATCCCGCTTCTGCTAAATGTTTTGCAACCGTCCATTAGTTCTGGTGCATGCAGAATCTCATTTAGTCTCTTATGTAAAGTTGGCACTTAGAATCGGGAACCATAAACCGAACCGGAACTGAATTGAACCAAACCGAACCCCACATGCATTCGTGCGGCGGAGCTACCCTAGGTGCTTTGTCCCGCTGAGTTTATGCTCATTCCTGCATAATGTCGTCATCCCGCCTGCTTGATTTTGCCCATTCAACCTCTGGCTTGCAGCACCCTACTATTGGTGGTGGGACCGAGGCTGGGTGGGGGAAGACAGATTCTTATTTAGGTTCCGTTTGGGGGACTTATTTTCACCGGTCAAGCGGTCATGACCGCATGAACCGGACCTTAATTAAGTCCCGGTTCATGTGGTCATGACCGCTTGACCGGTGAAAATAAGTCCCCCCAAACGGAGCCTTAGTCTCCTATGTAGATCTGTCACTTAGAACCAGGAATCATAAATTGAACCGGAACTGAACCGGATCTGCATTGAACCGGGCCAAACTGAACCCCACATGCATAACTTCGTGCGGTGGAACTACCCTAGGTACTCCGTCCCGCTGAGTTGCATGCGTGTCCCTGCATAATGTCGTCATCCCAAATTAAACCTCTGTTTTGCACCACCCTACTATTGATGGTGGGACCGAGGCTGGGCGGGGGAAGACACATAGATTCTTAGAAGATAAGCATCAAAAATATCCAACCGTTATAGATAGATGAATCTACAAGGGGAGGCATGATCATGTCAAGGCCAACTTGTAAATTGAGGAACTCATTTGGTTATATAGAGGTTTTGCTAACAATGAATGGCCTGCCGATGGAGTGTGAAGTACACTTATTGACCCTATATTGGAAAAAATCAATGTCACCTACATGAGCAGAAGGAGAATTAGCGTGTTGGCATGAAGTGATTGTTTCGTAGGATAGCGAAATGGTGCGCTAGAGAGGCATTGGAAAATGTCTTTCCCCACATGGAGGATGGAGCTATGATTTTGCAAGGTGAAAATCCTTGAAAAGAGCAAGCTAGTTGTGGGTAGATCATGACCATCAAGCATGATCATGATCGTGGAGATTGAGGCTCCATTTGGTGCGGCAATTTTACTTTGGTGAATTTGGATAAAAACGCCATCGTCATAGAATGTACGTTTAGCATGACAATGGTTATGACCGCCATCAAAAAAAGAAAACTAGTTTTAAACCTAAAAATGGATTAGGTTCCTTAGGTGAGGTCGGGCGCTCACGAATGACAATTCATAACTACCGCGTTCACGACCGCCGACACCTCGCCAAATAGAGCCGAAGCCTAAGGAACTCCATCCACTTTTTGTTCAAAACTAGTTTTCTTTTCTTGGTGGGGGTCATAACCGTTGTCATGTCAAACATATATTCTATGACGGTAACGTTTATGTTCAAACTCACGGGAGCAAAAACACCGTGCCAAACGGAGCCTCAGAGGTGCCATGCTTCCAATCTTGTTTCTTTTTCACTGGTGAATGCTACTGTCTTCATTTATAATAGCCACACTATACTTTGAGAATCTTATTAGAATCATGATGATTTCGGATCTCGCAGATATAAACAAGTTGCATTTGAATGGATTTCTCCAGTAATACTCGCATATTTTTTAGAATCGGGCTCCGAATCCAAATTTCCATCCAGGTAGGAGATTGTTTCAATCTCGTAGAAGATCATTTTGGTCTCCTAATTCGCTCACTTTCCCTCTTTTGCGCGTGAGTGAATTACGAAATCGAGATGATCTCCTAGGAGATCGAGATTATCTCCTACCCGGACAAAAATTTGGATTTAGAGCCCGGTTCCAAAAAATTGCTTTGTTTGGGGTCAAAAATATTCACTCTGTTATGATTTTCCTCTTGATTTTATGTAACGGCTCATTTGGTTGCTCCTTTTACAGAAATTATAGTTTAAGAAATACTGGTTTTATTTTTCAATCATTTTATGTGAAAATAAAATCGCCATTTAGACAATTTTAGAAATGATTTTGATGAGATTTATGGAGCTTGAATTTTAAATATTTATACTCAATCAAATAACAAATTTAATAAATTATATGTATGAGCTTATAAAATATATTTTCTTATTTCAACTATTCAAATGAGTACCAAGAAGAATCATTCTCAGAC
This sequence comes from Platanthera zijinensis, assembly GCA_039513925.1. Taxonomy (NCBI): domain Eukaryota; kingdom Viridiplantae; phylum Streptophyta; class Magnoliopsida; order Asparagales; family Orchidaceae; genus Platanthera; species Platanthera zijinensis. The sequence continues at coordinate 163,962,585 of CM077094.1, forward strand.
TTCATTCACATCCATCTTATTTATTTATCTTTCAGGGTTTTCTATTGTTTATTTATTCATTTATTATTTTTGTGTTGGTGCACTGTTAAGGTGTTGCCGTATGATCTTGAGGTCAATTTTTTGAGTCCTGGAAGGAGACTCTTGCAAAATGCAAGGTAATGTTTGCCTACATTTCACCCTTGTGATGAGACTCTTCCCCGGACCCTCGCTGTTCGGGTATGTTTTTTGCATCGGGCAGCCCTTTTTTAAAAATCTTTTCCATTGATTCATTTTCTTGTCACTCAAGTAATCATTAACATAACACAATTGCAATAAACTTACATCATTCTTACATAAGAAAAAACTACACCAAATAGTCGCTCGGGCGATCACTTGCCGGGCACGAAGTTGGTGGCATAGGCCCAGGCGTTATTGGCCACCGGGTCGGCCAGGTGGTCGGAGAGGTTCTCGATGGGTCCCTTGCCGGTGACGATGGCCTGTACGAAGAAGCCGAACATGGAGAACATGGCGAGCCGCCCGTTCTTGAGCTCCTTCACCTTGAGCTCCGCGAAGGCCTCCGGGTCGTCAGCCAGGCCCAACGGGTCGAACGACCCGCCTGGGTAGATCTTGTCGAGGCCCTCCCCTAGCGGGCCGCCGCCGATACGATAGCCCTCCACAAATCCCATCAGCACCACCTGTGTGGCCCATATAGCCAGGATGCTCTGCGCATGGACGAGGTTGGGGTTGCCGAGATAGTCAAGGCCGCCCTCAGAGAAGATCTGGGAGCCGGCTTTGAACCACACCGCCTCACCGAACTTGACGCCATTTTTTGAGAGGATCTCCGGGAAGACGCATCCCAGCGCGCCGAGCATCGCCCACCGGCTGTGGATCACCTCGAGCTCGCGGTTCTTGGCGAAGGTCTCTGGGTCTGCGGAGAGCCCGGCGGTGTCCCAGCCGTAATCGCCGGGGAATTCGCCGGTGAGGTAGGATGGTGTTTGCTCGGAGAAGGGGCCGAGATATTTCGGCCTATCTGGGCCGTACCTACGAGACAGAATTAATGGGGGACGATTAAGGGCTGGTAAGAGTTCATATAAGAAAACTAATGAGATAATATAAAGCATACCAGGTGCTCTGGGGAACACTCTTGACTGTGCGGCGCATGGTGATCCGGCCGCCATTGCCGGCGGCACCGACCTTGCGGAGGAGCTCGTTGGAGTTCTTTAGGGATGTCTGGCCGGCGAAGGCTGACCGCTGAACGGCAGAGGTGGCCATTAGAGAAGCTCCGCGAGCTGGGGGCTGTGTTTTTGCTCTCTGCTCCGATGAGCTCAAAGTGTTCGATGAAATGGCTGAATGGGCGTTGGGGGTTTAATGGACGGAGGGAGGAGGTGAAACTTGTGTGCTGGATGAGGACGATGCCATGTCAGCAGAAGGCTATTGGTCCATTTAAGATGGCCAGATTTCAAAGAGATATATCTTGGTCATAGGATTTCTAAACTTCTGCCACGTGTCAGTTGTGGTTTGTGGTAGCTGAGCCACGAACTTTTTTGTGGCTGGTGTTTTTATTTTTATTTTTAATATGAAGCATTATTATTCTCTTATAATGAGTCTCTTTGTGGCTAAATTTTTTTTTTCTGAGATTTGTTTTCAAATCTATGTTCAGATTTAATCTCGTGATGACACATGGCTCCATCAAAACCATCGAATAATTAAAACTTTTTTCAAAGAACAAACATCATGTTCATTCTCACTTGCGAAAATTATTACTGGGCCGTTCTCCGGCGACTTGGACACTGCTGAAGCGAAGGAAGCTTTGAAGCTAACCGGCGATTCTTATAGCATGCGTCGGCATCAGGTAGTGCTCGAATAACTGCGGTTTGAAAAAACAAAATTGTTTTTCCCCTAAAGAGGATCGGTTTTGATTTAAAATGGACGGTCAAGATGATGCACATCATTACACAATAAGAGGACATCTTTATATATATTAGTATAGATATATAATTGTTTTATATATGTTGGTCTTATAAAAAATTGTTTTGAATTTCACATGCACAAGCTAATTAATGAATATATTTTCCTTTCACATGCACAAGCTAATTAAAGCAATGAAAAAGCTTTGATACTTTTTCAACATAATTAATATAATTTAACAAGGTTTTATAGATAATTATTAATTATGGCATATTCAATTATGCATGCAACAATTTCTCATCCTCCTCATCTATGAGGTGTTTATAGATAATTAATCCTAATTTAAGAAGCTTGCTAATTCAAGAAAAGTGAGGAGAAAGAGAATTAAGCGGGAATAGAAGGAATTAGAAGGGAGATTGAGAAAAAAAAAGTGAGCTAGAGAATTAGGGTCCGTTTGGCTTGGCGTTCTTGCTCCGTTGAATTTTGAACAAAAAGCTTCATAACCCTAAAATGTGTTTGACATGACAGGTTGTGATCGCCATAAAAAAAGATTAACATAAAAATAGACGAAGTTCCTTAGATGTGGTCGAGCGTTCGCAAACAATTACATTCATGCCTGTCACACCGTGCCAAACGGACCCTTACAGAGTGTAATTAGATTCTCTATCGTGTTGTTAGGTCAGTAGAGCCTACACTTTGAGCTAATTGCATTTTATATGGCTAATCTCTTGAACTTCCATCCGGCTCTTTATGAGTTGGATTTTAACCATCAACTTTTCATTTGGTATTCCGAATTAAGCTTGGTTCATTTTCTATGCCGGACCCTTCGGTTAGATTAAGGCTCTGTTTGGCACAGTGGTGGCGGTCGCAAACACATGGGTTAAATCGTCATTCGTTAAGGATCACCTAACAAACAACATCCATTTGAACATAAAAGTGAAAGACGTTCCTTAAGTGGGCGTTAATGAATCACAATTTAAACCTCATGTTCATGACCACCTGCCACCACATTTGACAGTGTTTTTGCTCCGATGAGTTTAGAAAAAAAAAACACCAACACCATAGAATGCATGTTTGGCAAAACAATGATTATGACTGCAATCAAGAAAATAAAACTAATTTTGAACATAAAAGTGGATGAAATTTCCAAGGCCAGGTCGGGCATTCAAGAACGGTTCATAACCACCACTTTTACGACCGCCACCACAGTGCCAAACAAAGCTTCAAAGAAAAACTCAAAAGTGATTTGAACATGTAAAACGAAGGTTAACAATGACAAATTAGACAAATAAAAAAAATAATAATGAGCATGATATTAGACAATATGAAAGTCTTAGAAGATAACAATGAGCATGATTTAGGTTTAACACCGCCACGTAACACTCAAAAATAAATTAAATAAAAATAAAAAATCCCAAAGCATTTATAATCAAGTATTAAAATAGGTGATGCAACCCATTATTGGCTACACTCAAAAAAATTTTTCGCGCCTTTTAAAATACAAATAAAAAGTGTTCTAAAAAATCCTGAAATTGCATGTAAAGCATTTGAAAGGCGTAAAATCTGAGCAATCAAAGTAGCCTTGTACATGCATTTTTAGGAAAAGGGCGCAACACGAAAGTTGTAAATACTTTCGTGTTGAGCACTTTTCCTAAAATTGCATGTACAAGACGTATTTCGAAAAGGCGTGAAAAGTTATGAAATTTTGGGGTGTCACTAATAAATAGCGGATTTACGGTTAACAATCTTAAAATATTCATGCTCTCCATTTTCGGAAGAAAATAAAAATAATAAACTCAACATAAAATAAATATTATATGCATTAATACAATTTTAGCCTTTCTAAGGAAAGTGGAGATAAAATTTTGATGTGCTGAGAAATTACTGCTGCACTTAACATTGGGGTTGGGCTCTATTCAGTTTGCAGGTCATGTGTTGTTATCAAAAAAAGAAAATTTTCATCAGAGATTTTGCTTCTAACAGCAAGAAAAAGGCCTTCAAAATCATTAGCATCAGGCCTTACTATAGCAATCATCTGAAAAAGCATCGACGACTGTAAATATCAGCGGCGCCTTTTTCTACTACCATCGTCGTCTTCATCGTCGGAATCCCCACTTTCCCGAAATCGAGGGTTCCTCTCCTGCTGTAGAAGATTGTAGTTAATATTCAAGCAGAAACTAGGGACCGAACCGGTGTGTGCAAAATAGAGGCGCATACCGGTCTGGAATCGTGATCAGAATTCCGTGAATCATAATTTGCCGTGCGTCCATCATCACGATATCGTTTCCGCTGATAATCTGCATTGCGGGGAATCATTTCGTGAAAATGTCGGATTGAAAACAAGAAAAAAAAGTGAAGAAACAGATTTGAAGAACGAGTAGAAACCTCGATTGTGTCTATAACCGCCGGAACCTCGGTCTCCGTCATGTCTGTCATCTGCACTCAAATAGAAAGCTGATAAGCAAATGGCTGGATAATTGAATGAAGAAAATAAGAACACAGTTGCATTTAGTCATCCTTCAGAATGCATATTAGTCAGTCATGACACCTATAATATTTAAATAATTTTTTGCGGGGCAGATGATACTGCTATAGGGGACGCCTCTTGCATCCGTTGCCATAAAGTTCTTCATGGCCGAAGCAAACTCGGGAATCCAGAGGAGCTACCTACAAATTCTATCCGCCTGATGAATGATTCTAGATGTCTAATGGCTCCATTTGGGGGGATGTTTTTGGTCCGAGTGAGTTCGGACAAAAACTCCGTCATCATAGAATGTATGTTCCTTAGGCGAGGTCAGGCGCTCGACAACGACGATTCATAACCACCGCGTTCACGACCGCCACCGTTGTGTCAAACCGAGCCTAAGTTTACTTATAATAAGTCCAAAGTTTACTCATGAAATAGTCAACTCAATTTACATTGTCCAGGGCCGCATTTCCTGTAGCAGGATTGGTGTGTGTGCATGCTTCTTCACGCACGCATGTGTGCTTACTGTGCAGGTCGTGTGCGCGTTCAGTGCCCATTTTTGGCCAAAAATCAAGCGTTCTGCCAATGCGCGTGTTTTCTTCGTGCACGTGCGGGCACTGTTCGTGTGCATGCACGACTAATGCAATTCTGCTCCACTTTTCTACACGCAAGTGCGTGCGGTTTGTTGCACATGTTTCCTGAACCAGTATAAAGACATTTAGGTTTTCAAGAAGAGGGACCCGATTCAATCAGCCGTTTTTCACTTCCAGCAGTTCGCCCAGCCCTCTCCAGGCATTCTTCCTCCTTCCAGGATATCACATGCTCCATTGATGGATTTCTAGAGAAAAATGAGATTGCTAGAGGATTTTTGTGCTTGAGCCATGGTGCTTGGGAGCGTTGTGAAGAGAAGAAGACGGGTATTAGAAGGTTGGTGACAATTCCTCCCGGACCCCGGATGATATCTGTAGAATTGCACATTAAGAGAAATAAAAAATATTTTTATTAATTTCTCTATTTTCTTGGTCAATACAAACATGTATCTGTGCCCTTATATAAGAAGAGAGAAAGGAGGGGAATACCTATCTAAGATGTGAGATTAAGGCTCTGTTTGTTTGGGCGTTTTGATTCCGTTTTGGGCAAAAAGGAGGGTAAACAAATGAACCTCCGGCGGCGTTTGCTCCGTTTACCTGAGAAACGCCCCAAAAAGCTCAGTTTAAGAACACTCCGTTTCCTGTCAACCCGCCAGAACCAAATGAAGCCTAAACCAAAGGAATAAGATGAGTCTTATTTTGGGTCTTTACATATTTTCTTCAACACTATCCCGCAAGCTGGAGCATATAGATCGTAAGCACCAAGCTTGGACAAAAACTGACAGTATAACGATCGTTGTAAGGCCTTGGTGAGAATGTCAGCAACTTGCCCAGCACCAGGAACATGTTTTAATTCCAACTTCTTCAATTGAACCTTCTCTCGAATGAAGTGACAATCAACTTCAATGTGTTTGGTTCGTTCATGGAATACATGATTCTTGGCAATGTGTATAACAGTTCGACTGTTACAAAAAAGAATGACTGGTGAGGAAAGTTTGACTCCCAAATCACCAAGGAGACATTCTAGCCAGGTAAGCTCAGACACAATAGCGGTTATTCAACGATACTCGACTTCAGCAAATGAGCGAGCAACAACAGATTACTTCTTGTAACGTCAGGTAATAAAGTGTCCTCCGAATTAAGTACAGAAACCACTTGTGCAACGTCGATCATCCAGAATCAGAGATAGAGAAGAAGACGGTTTGCATACAAGTTCTTGTCCAGAAGCAATCTTCAAATATCTGAGAATGCGCTCGACGGTTTGGAGATGAGAGATCCGTGGAGCATGCAAAAATCGACTGACAACTCCAATAAGAAAGGAGATATCAGGTCTTGTAACAGTAAGATAAATCAGCTTTCCTACAAGAAGACGATAATATTCTGAATTTGGAAGTAGTAGATCGGAGTCAGAGTCATAAGTGCAGATCTTGTGGTTGACATTCATAGGAGTGTCAGCAGACTTGCATTCAAAATAGTCAGCATCATGAAGAAGGTCAAGACAGTACTTCCGTTGAGATAGGACAAAACAATCAGGGCATCTCGCTACCTCAAGACCCAAAAAGTACCAAAAATTTCTCAGATCTTTAGTTTGAAAGACCGAGCTTAAGTGTTGTTTGATCATTTGTATTCCTTTGAAGTCATCAGTAGTAATCAAAATATCATCGACGTAAACTAAGAGAATCACTGTGTCGATCGGTCGATGACGAGTAAAGAGAGAAAAGTCAGTCAAGCTTCAAATGAATCCAACATCACGAACAAGCATACTAAACTTGTCAAGCCATGCGCGAGAAGACTATTTGAGAGCATAAATTTCTTGAGGTGACAAACACGAGAATCCCCCGTGGTCTCAAACCCAGGAGGTTGGTGCACTTTCGATGAACAGTTAAGGAGATCGGGACACACAATATTCAGCTTGGCAGCTGGTGAGAAAATCTTATCATAATTGAGGCGTTGTTGTTGACCAAACCCTCGAGCCGACGAATCTTTAGGCGTTCAACTGTCCCGTCTGGAGCATTTTTTATTGTAAAAACTCACTTACATCCCAAGTCCAGTTAGCCAATAGGGCAGTCATTTCCTCATTCATGGCGGCACGCCACCCCGAATGTGGAGATCTTCCTGCAAATAGTTAGGTATAGAAATTGAGGATAAAAAAGCACGAATTTGAGAAGAGGTGAGGATAGACGATGTAAGGATACATAATTCTCCAAGGGATGAGTCATAGAGGCTGGTGTCTGATGTGCAGGCCGAGATGTGTCACTGGTAGAGGGTAACTGTTGTAGGACATCAAATCTGGGAGGGAAGCGAGTGTACACACGAGGAGGTGGTTTGGGGTGTACAGGAGTCGGGTTTGGAAGAAGTGGTAGAATACAAGACGTAACAGAGGCGGTAGGATGTGGTATAAGAGGAGGTATATGAGGAGTTGGATAAAGAGAGTGAAACGTTTGGTCCTCGAGGAAGGTGATATCTATAGAAACGACAACTCTGCAATCGTTGGTAGAGTAGCATATATACCCTTTATGAGTTCGGGAGTAACCAACAAACATATTGTTGGAAAGTTAAAGAGAATAGAAGAGGTGATTTATTCATCCACATAGGGACTTTAAATAGGATTACAACATGACTCAAAAGCGCTGATAGCCGATGTGGGACTAAACACAACTACACCTAAAGGCTTTAATAGCCCGACATTGACTCGATAATCTCAACACTCCCCCTCAAGCTGAAGGGGGGACCATTCAGCTTGGACACAACAAATACGGTAATTGAGGTAGATGATGGGGGACAAAACATCAGACGAGCCACCGGGGGAAATTTCAAACTGGGGAATCAAGCCGGGGGCATAGCCACACACGACGCTGACCCATGCACGACGCAGGACCCACACACGACGTGGACTCACAAAAAAACGGTCAACCAACATCACCTGCACACACAACATGCGAAGGAGAACGAAAGATGTTGAGCAAGTCATCAAACGAGTGATCGGGGATAATCTGTCGGAGATAATTCGCACAAAAACGGTCCCTCGCGACACAGTCCCGCACGACACAATCCCACAACACAACATAAGCATGGAGGACACCAACACCAGTCGCGTCCCCAACACACGACCAATCAAAAGAAAACACGGGGAGACGCAAACGACATACAACATAAGCATGGAGGACGTGCGGGACTAAGGCGAATCACAGGAAAGATCATCTGAGTCGTCATCATCTCAAACACTCCCCTCACATGAAACACACATGAATATTGACATAACTAGATCAGACTAAGCAAATACGAACAACAATCAAGCAAGGACAATTAAAGACACACAAAAAAGACTAAAACTGGCATGAAACTTCATTATCCGCAAGAGATCATCCCCTCAGAAGAGGCGGCATCAGCTAGAATTGATATGAAACCAAGGTGCAGCGGCTGAAGCAGCTGCGAACCACAGTGGGAACACCAGCATAGGGGCACCAGCAGCAAAGGGAAGCAGTGGAAGAAGCACGACGACGAACAAGAAACTGTTGTGAGCACACCATCGAAAGGGAGAATCATCATTGTCGATGAGCTGCAATAGGAAGCAGGCGGGATCTGGAAGTGGCTGTATGGTCTCATCGAGGAAAGGAAGACAGGAGGACTGGCCCGGAGCAGGCGACGGCGGCAGACGGAGCAGTCGTTGACGGGATCGAGCGCTGCAGCAGCCACACCCCCAGGAAACGGGATCGAGGGAGGAGAGTAGCGGTTCCGTTGATGAGAAGAAGAGCAGGGTAGAAGCCAGATCCGGCCTCGGGAGAAGAGGCGACGGGAGATGTGATCTGGAGCAGCCGTCGACTGGGGAAGCAGCCAAGAACGGCCTGGGATATGCTAGACGAAGAAGCCGAAACCCAGTTGCTGCTGACGGGAGAGGAGAAATCGGCAGAAGTATGCGCAAGCGGAAGCGTCGTCGATGGCGTTGGACACAGCAGTCGGAGCGACGATAATCGAAGCCAACGAGGGAAGTAGTCGGAGCAGGCGGAAGTAGAGCCTCCCGTCGACGACGGTGCAGACAGGATAGAGAATGACGGAAGCAGAGCCTCCCGTCGACAGAGTCAGAGGCTGGTCTCGTCGACGAGAGTGGAAGAGATCCCCGTCAGTAGCAGCGATGAAATCAGATGGTGGAAGGAGAAGAAAATGGCGGCCACGGGAGAAAGGAATTTTAGGATTTACTCGGGAGGAAAAGTTTTGCTCAGATACAATGTTGGAATGTTAAAGAGAATAGAAGAGGTGATTCATTCATCCGCATAGGGGCTTTAAATAAGATTACAACAGGACTCAAAAACACCGATAGTCGGTGTGGGACTAAACACAAATACACCTAAAGACTCTAATAGCCCGACATTGACTCAATAATTCCAACACATATTTTGTAGCACGAGAAGCAAGCTTGTCAGTGGAAGGATCAAGATTATAAACATAACAGGTACATCCAAAAATGTGAAGTGTGATGAAAAAAGGGGCGTGGATGGAAAAAAGAAAACTAAAAGGAGTCACAAAGTTGAGAATAAAGGAGGGCATGCGATTGATGAGATGACAGGTAGTAGAAACCAAACCGCGAAGTTCCAGTAAAGTTTGGGTGTCTCCATTTGAAACATTAGCGAGCATACAACGCCAAGAAGGTGACCGTTTTTCCATTCAGCCATACCATTTTGTTGGGGCGTATAATCACATAAAGTTTGATGGATAATCCCAAAGTCAATACAAAGATTTGAAAAAGCATGGCTTGTATATTCACACGCATTGTCGGTGCGAAGTATCTTTAGAGCACTGAAAAACTGAGTACGAGTCTCACAATAAAAACATGAAAGATGTAAGTGATTTCAGCACGATCACGGATTAAATACAACCAAGTCATGCACGAGTAAACATCAATAAATGTAACAAAATAACGATAACAATAAAAACTAGATGTTTTATATGGTCCCCAAATATTAGAGTGAACTAAAACAAAGGGAGCATTGCTCCGAGTACAATTATGAAGAAAAGACGAACAATGTTGTTTGCCAAAGATACATGATTCACAAATAAAGTCATGGAGGGAGATATCAGGAAGAGCTTTCTTGAGGATCTGGAGGGGAGCATGCTCAAGACGTCGATGTCAATCAACAGAGGTGACAGGGGAGTGAACCGTAGATGGAATATCCAAGATATAGAGCTCATTAGACAGTCGCTCCTTACCAAAAATACTTTGTGTTCGTTGATCCTGCACACAAAAGGAGGAGGGAGAAAAAATTACACAACAATCAAGGTCCTGAGTAAGTCGACTAACAAAAAGAATGTTAAAAGGGGATCCAGGGACATGAAAGACCAAGCACAGAGAGGGGATTGGAGTGAGGGGCAGATCAGCAATGCCATAAACCCGGGTAGTGTCACCACTGGCCACGGTGATGAACTTGGATGTGCAGATTGTAAGTATTGTGGTAGTTTCTGCGGAGTAATATGGTGTGTGGGACCCGAGTCCACAATCCAGTTGGAACTATGAGAGAGACAGGAAATACCTTCAATGTAGATCGACGCAACAGAGCCAGATGAGCAACTGATCATCCCTTGAAGATGTTGGAGTTGGGTGCGCAAGGCGTCAATGTCATTACGGGTGGTCGAGGTAGGATCGACCGCAACGGAAGTATTTTGTTGTAGGGGCAGACCATGCTTGTGATAGCAGGTGGCCTCAAAGTGACCATCCCGACCGCAATGAGAACACTTAAGACGGGGTGTTCTATTACACCCCAGACCCCGAGAAATTGTTCGACCTCCACGAGCCGAAGGAGCAGGACTAGATGTGAAAGGTTGTTAGAGAAGAATCGGAGATAGAGTCTCAAGAGCATCAGGAGGCGGTGTAATTTTCAAGAGTATGGAGCAAACAACTGGCAGAGAGGGAATTGTAAAGGAAGAGAGAATTCGATGGTTGAGCCCGAACACTGTGAAGATGAGATAGAATATGGGTCATCATCATGACAATCCTAACTACTTTTTGTGCCTATTGTGCTGCAAAGTTCGTTGTGGGAGGCTAATAGTGTACGCATGCCTCAACAAGAGTCTTGAATCTGGCAACAAAGGAAGTGAAGTCGTGTGCCGCTTCGGGGTCTAGTGTCTGAAAATCAGCTATGATGTTGAACAAATGTTGGAGACTGTCCTTGCCAGAATAGAGGGAGTGGAGTTCCTCCCACATGGCCTCAGTCGTCTCATGATACATGTCCATTCGATATGGTTCACTATCCATAGAATTGAGGAGCAATGATTGGACACAACCGTCATCACGAAGTCAGTCCTCGGTGGGTGCGGTAGAGGTGGCCTTTGTCAGATGATGAAGGATCCCTTTGGTCTGCAAAACACGACGAGCGGAGTGCACCCACTCAATAAAATTCTTCCTACTAAGAGAGATAGTGGTGATCTGAAGCTCATCACGGATTTTAGGGAGGGGTGTAGCAGCACGACAGGAGGGGAGGGAGTATTAGTCGAATCATGGATAAATAAGTTGCGACTAGGTGAAGCTGTGGCTAGGCGAGTAATAGCTGTGAGAGCAGAGGCCCGCAGACAGATTTCAAAGAAGAGAACCACTGCAGATTGCAGGTGCAACAGGAGACCTGACGATCAACACCTACGACTAGGCGAGCAACACGGGCGGCTAAGGGAGCAACAGGGGCATGGCGACCAACACGGCAACACCTGCTAGCAACACGTGCGGTTAGAAGAGCAACCGGCAGAATCGGTGAGCAAACAGCGGAATTAGCGATCAACAAGCGTAATCGAAAAGCAACCAGCGAAATCAGAGAACGGGGGCCTGACGACAATCAAGCGAGAGATTGTGCAGTCTGACGGGCACTGCGAGCTTGGCGAGGACGCGATCTGCAGTGAGCAAGCAGGCTGGAGAGATGGTAGGAAGAAGTTAGCTACGAGAATCAGTGACCAAGAGCTTCCACCAGGGAGCTCGACGACCTCAGTGGGGCATGCGGGTAGAAGAGAAGAAGCTCAGCTAGAGACTGAGGATGTTGCGCGAGAACGGCGAGCAGGCGCAGCAAGAAGACTGAAGATGTCACGCGAAAAGACAACAAAATGCGGCTAAATGAGGTTAGCAAACAGGTGGGCCCAGTAAAAGCGCGCGGGGGGGGGGGGAGACCAAGGAAGCAACAGGAGATGAAAAAAGTTGCGGTTAGAGAATTCTAACCACCCAGATAAGAAGCCTAGGCGAGCAATAGCATGAAAAAAAATAGGAAACCTAGCTTTGATACCATGCATAATTACACATTAAAGAGAAATAAAAAGTATTTTTATTAATTTCCTATTTTCTTGGTCAATACAAACATGTATTTGTACACTTATATAAGAAAAGAGAGAGGAGGGGAATACCCATCCTAAGATGTGAGACTAAACTAAAGGAACAAGATGAGCCTTATTTTGGGTCTTTACATATTTTCTTCAACAGTAGCCAAGGTTGTGTTTTAGAAGACTCTTTGTTCTCGTCGTAGCTCCGGTGCTATCTTCGCCAAATTCTTCTTTCTCTTTTATTTTCCTATATGCTTTCTTCACGCACGTGGTGTATATGTAATTGGATTTTGATTTCAATCTTATTTTTTATTATTGGAAATGGGGTCACCTTGTGGTTTTATGGTTTTGTGATTGGATTACTTCAGTTAGTAGTTTAGAATTGTGATCTTGTTAAATAGATTGTAATTGTAACGAACTCTGCAATCAATTAGCTTAGTTAACCGAAGGTTTAAGAAGCACCAGTATCTTCACCCGAGCTCCACGTGATTCGATACTCAAAGGGAATCCTCTTTTTTATATTATTTTGACTGGTGCACTGCCGACATTATTCCGCTAGGATAATGGCCGTTGTAGTTTAGCGGTCAGTAACGTATAAAAATATTTTAATTATGAGATATAAAAATCCAATATTTTAAAAAATTCCCGGCAATTACTAGATGTTGCACGTTCTTTAGCCTAAATGTTCTTGAAAATTGGTTATTTCAACCGCATGTTTTTACATCAATCTTATGTCATCTCTGGTCCTTCATAATTAAATTCAAATTTTCATACTTTAACCCCAAAAAATCATTTCCCATTTATATGATTTTTGGATGTCTTTGTTATGTTCATAAACTAGCTCCCACAAGAAATAAAGTTGATGCAAAGGCCTCAAAGATTAGTCCTCATAAGAAACTCTAGATCCAAATGGGAATATATTTGTTATGATCCTTCCACGCCTCAGACAGTAGTATCCTGTGCCATCACCTTTCTTGAATAACAATATAATTTTGCACACAACTCATCTCACAACTCCTGAAATACCCTTACATATATTACCTGAAACTGGTTCTGACACTCTTCCACACCTACTGCTCCTCTACATATCGGTCATTGTGATCTTATTCCTCTCATCCCTTTAAAGTGTCTAGAGAAAATGAACTGATCATCGGTTAGATGTGAAGAGTGTCTTCCTCGAGGATAACATGTTTGAGATTATCTTTTATGCAGTAACCTCCCAGCTTGAGCGATGGAGGTGTTTACAGCTTATCCCCTAAAGAAGTCTTTTTACGGCCAAAAGCAATCATTACGAGCTTGGTTTGTAAGTTCACAATTATTTTACAAAAGATTGGTTTCGTAAGTAGACAAATCTATCTTTATACACTGATGTGATCAAGGCAAGATAGTTGCTTGCAACAAGAGAAGATAGAATTCGAAAGACGGTCATTGCTTGAGCTAGCATATGGTATGTTGCAATCTCCACGCAATGTGGTAATTTATTGCTTGTAGAGGAGAGTTTTGGTTTGTTGTTGGCAAGTTTAATGCAAGATATTTGTTTACATTTTGGAGAGGGACCGATTCATCTCAAAGGTTGGGTAGTGCATGTCAAGAATGAAGTTGGGAAATTTATGGCTTGCGAAGTAGAGTGTAGCATCTCACAGATACGACTTTGCAATTAGAGCGTGACCACAAGAAGAGAAGACACGTGAGGGAATTGTAGGAGTGCTTGATGCGTAAAATCCTTGTTGCAATCTCGCACTGAGGAAGAAAACATGGAGGATCCAACTGCAACTAGGTGAGAGAGAGATTGGGTTGCTACCCTGATATCAACTAGATGTTGAACTGAAAAAGTCAAATTGCACTTATAGCCCTAAAACAGTACTAATTTAATACACGTGTATGATTTCTGATAAACCGTGCCATACAAAATAGGTTAGATGACTTCCATGGAAATTTACTATTCTAACAATAGGAATGCAAGTGTTACAGTGAACACAACTTTCATGGAAACATGAAAAGTTTTTAGATAATAATAGGAAGCTATAGAATAAATGTTCTTGTCATTATTGATGTATAGAAGTTACAGACTGCAAAACTTACAATGAGATGGCATGTTTTGCTGAAAAGAGTCCAATGAACCTCCACCATATTCTACTAAATGCCTTTGCTCTTCCAACTCTTTCTGTATCAATTTCCCATAGCCACCTCTACGTACTTACAGTAAAGGAAACAGTAGGGGAAAACATTCTTGATTAAACATAAAAAAAATATCATTCTGTAGGTTATATAAACCCAAATAATTTTGTTTCATACCGACTTTCAAAAAAGGATAGCTTAAACAACAGCCGTAAGTAAGAAGTTCCATAAAAACCTCGTATATATGTTACGATGATAATATATGCATTTAAATGTAATTCTACTGCAATATAATTAGGGCTGAAAATTTGCATCAGTAACAAAAGCACTCGGACATCAAATTAACACTTCCCTCTGGCTTCTTAACATGTTAAACAATCTTTGCTTATGGCTCTATTTGGGTGGGTGGTCCAGTCAGCCTCCAATGGTGGTGGGTAAGGAGGGAGGTCCCATATGGTGGGAAAGGAAGCCCCGCAGCTGTTTTTGGGTTTTTTCCACCGAAAACGGACCGTCACCATCCCTCCTACAACTATTTGTAGCGCCTCTCTTTCCCATGCAGGCGGTGGGAAAGAGAATCCCACTGTGCACCCAAAGAG